>CAOKZL010002935.1:0-355342 GCA_948472985.1 Iguana delicatissima
GCAAAAGGCCCTATAGATTTTCCTCAAGGCCAAGTTCTACTGTGTTCAGAGGGATGACTTCCTCTTAAGTTTCTGTTTAGGATTGCCCTTGTAGTATCTGAGACAGCTGTATGTGATCAGCTTTCCCCACTGTGGTCTCTCCCTCAGGGGCTCGAATGATGCCACCAGGAAGTATTCAGTCACCTCTTCCTCCTTGTGATGGAATGGAGCTCAATCAGGTAAGAAGAAGGAAGAGGACTGGATCATAGTGTAAATCATAGAATCATAGAGTTGGAAGAGCAGTGTTCACAGTGCTGGGCTCACATCCCCGGGTCATGCTAACTGACAATTTTGTTTTCATTTGCTTTGTATTTAAAAAAAAATTACTGAAGTCTATAAATTTCTTTTCCTACTCAATGGAAAAAAGTAGAGCTTTTAGAAATATGAAAGTGGGAGATACTAAACTGACAGTAAATTCACCCTGAATATTCATACAGTCGATACCTTATACAATTGATCCTGAACTGCCTGTTGAAACAGAAAGGTTTTACTTGTCTGCAAAGAAGAAGTAGGGAGCTTTCCAATCTGACTTTTCTGGGATGGGACTTGCAAAGCCTGGGGCCAGCCACTGAGAAGGCCCCCTTCCGTGTTCCTGCCAGATGTACATGTGAGGATGGTGGGACTGGAGAAGGGGCCCTTCAGCAGATCTCAGAGCATGGGCAGGTTCTTATGGCGGAATGCAGGCCTTTAGATAATCTGGACCTGAGCTATGTAGCACCTTGTAGGCCAAAACCAACACTTTGAATTGGCCCCAGAAACAGAGTAGCAGCCAGTGAAGCTGCTGCAACAAGGGAGTTGTGGGCTCCCTGCTTGCAATCTCACTGTGGGCCTTTGGACCAGTTCAAGTTTCATAGAATCCTAGAGTTGGAAGAGCCCACTGGGGCCATCCATTCCAACCTCCTGCTATGCAGGAACACACATCAAAACATTCCCAACAGATGGCCATCCAGCCTCTGCTTAAAATCCTCCAGTGAAGAAAACTGTAACATACTCTGAGGCAGCATATTCCACTGCCGGACAGTTCTGACTGTCAGGAACTTCTTGCTGAGGTTCAGGTGGAATCTCCTTTCCTGCAGCTTGACTCCATTGCTCCTTGTCCTAGTCTTTGGAGTAGCAGAAAACAAGCCCACTCCTTCCTCGACATGATATCCCTTCAAATATTTAAACATGGCTATCATGACCCCTTTTAACCTTCTCTTCTGCAGACTAAACATACCCAGCTCCCTAAGCCATTCTTCATAGGGCATGGCTTCCAGACTCTTCACCAATTTGGTCACCCTCCTCTGCACACATTCCAGCTTGTCAATATCCTTCCTGAATTGAGGTGCCCAGAACTGGACACAGAATTCCAAATGAGGCCTAACCAATATAGAATATAGTGGTACCATCACCTCCCTCGATCTAGACGCCATACTCCTATTGATGCAACCAAGAATTGCATTAGCTTTCTTGGCTGCCACATCACACTGCTGACTTATGTTCAGCTTGTGATCTACCAAGACTCTGAGACCCCTTTCACATACCCTGCTATCCAGCCATGCGTCCGCCATTTTTTTCTGCCTAGATGTAGGACCTTACATTTCTCTCTGTTGAAATTCATTTTTTAGCTTTAGTTCTCCAATCTGTCAAGGTCATTTTGAAATTTGATCCTGTCCTCTGGGATATTAGCAACCCCTTCCAATTTGGTGTCATCTGCAAATTAGATCAGCATGCCCTCCACTCCTTCATCCAAATCATTGATGAAGATGTTGAATAGCACTGGGCTAGGAAAGAACCTTGTGGCACCCCACTAGTCACTTTTCTCCAGGATGAAAAGCAGCCATTGGTGAGCACTCTGGGTTTGGTCGGTCAACCAGTTATGAATCCACCTAACAGTAGCCCTGTCTAGCCCACATTTTACAATCTTCTTTGCAAGAATGTCATGGGGAACTTTATCAAAGGCCTTACTAAAGTCACAATGTCTCCCATCTTGGGAGAAAGAAAGGCTACACATTCCATAAACTCATCAGTCTACAGCATTCCTTTCATCTATCAAGCTTGTAACCCTACTCGTAAAAAGAGATAAGATTAGTCTGGCATGACTTATTTCTGAGAAATACATGTGGACTTTTAGTGATTAAGGGATTGCTTTCTAAGTAATTATAGACCTACTGTTTAATGATCTGCTCTAAGATCTTTCCTGGTATTGATGTCAGGCTGACCGGGCAGTAATTTCCAGTCTTCAAAGGCAGACCCACATAGAGTGTGTTACAGTAATCCAACCAGGATGTAACTAAGACATGTGCCATTTGAAACACGTTTCCCACTATGACCAACCAGAAGTCTCTAGAAGCTTACAACCCAGACAGAGAAGCCCTTTCCCACTCTTCTTCCCCGGCAGATGGTGTTCAGAGGCATGGTGCCTCTGCTGATGGCCCTCTCTAACAGCCAGCATCAAGATTTAAATCTTCCTGTAGCTTTTATGTGAGGTGTGAGCAGGAAATGTTTTCTTTTTCCTCCAGGGCCCCATCACCTTTGAGGACGTGGCTGTCCGTTTCTCTCCAGAGGAGTGGGCTCTCCTGAATCCAAATCAGAGAGCCCTGCACGTGGAGATTATGGAGGAGATCCAAGGGATCGTGGTCTCTCTGGGTAAGGCTCCCTCACTTGATGGGATTTTATGTTTCTGAATGCAATAATCACAGTTACCATAAGAGCCTCTGAGTGGGAGCAAGAGCCTCTGTCCTCTCAGTCACTGGGGGCTCCTGAAGGCAGAGCTCAGGGACTGGTATCCCTCCTAGTATTCTGAAGGTCCTGGTATCTCTCCTGGTATTCTGAAGGATGAGCATCAGATTCCAGCTTGATCATAAACTGCAATTTGTCAGCAGCTCTGCAGGATGAGGTGGGGGATGCTCAGCTCAAGGGATTCTGCATTCCCCGACAACTGAGTGTCTTTTCTTCCTGATGGTCTTGTGTCGGTTCCAGTGCCAGGTCACCAGCCTGATTAGCTGAGGCTGAGGCTTCAGCTGAGGCTTTCTCATGACGATTGTCTTTGCACATCCATGATTTTTTAATTCTTTCTTCTGTGGAGTTGCTTCTGTGTTTCCTTCAGAGGGAGAACTTTTACAGGCAAGTCAAATCAAACAATCTCTGCATGTCTTTCTTCCAGGCATGGAGGGCAGGTTTCCCGTTTTCCTGACTTTTTCATGTTTTTATTGTTTTTACTTCTCTTTCCTGCGCTAATCCTTTTCGGCCACTTTTTCATTCACTTGGTTGTCCTTTTTAGAATTATCTTTTCTGCACTTATGTGAACCCTCAACTTGAACTTTGCTTTTCTGACTACCGTTTCCCTTCATCTGTCTGTCTCTCCTGGATTATAAAGAATGAAGTCAATGTTGTTAACAGCCTCTTGTTTTCCTGTAGATATTTTTTTTTTATGAGAGACCTCTCTAGAAATCAAATTGAACCACCCATCATCTAATCTTTGTCTTCCACTGCTCCTTCCCTTTGCTTAGATGTTGAATTATGGTAAACCATGCTGCAAAAGCTGAGGACTTTTTCTTCCTAGTTTTTCTTCCTAGTTAAATGTTAAATTATAATGAGTCTGTGACAAAATTTGGGGACTTTTGTCTCCAAAGAGTGTTTCCTGACCTTCCACATTTAGTCAAGTCAAAGTCTCTTCCCTCTTTGAGTTCATTACAGAATTATAAATCTCTGCCAGAGCCATTTCAGCTCCTAAGTTAATTGAGGCTCTTGAATTAAGAGGTAGCTCTTGTATGGCTCCTTTCAGGCCAAGTGACTGATCCGAGGGTATTTGATTCAATGGGGCTCCATTCTGCAATGTCTCACGTTTCTTTCTCAGTTCATTCATTGTCTCTGTTTCACAAAGAACTGAGTAATTGCAGTTTACTTTTTGCTCATCTTGAAGGACATTTACGGGAGTAGAGTGAGAAAGCCAACTCTTTCTGGTAAGCACCATGCCAGCTATGGTAGAAAATATCAAGTGGCAACAGCCAGCTGATTTTAATTCTGCTGTCTGCAGCAGAATTTAAGTCTGCTGTCTGCGGCTCAGACTTGGAAGTATACTGGATAATTTGATACTTACCACTTTCCAAGCAAACCATTTCCAGACAGGTACCTCAGCAGCGGTGGCAATAACCTCAACCACTCTATTATTGGTTCAGAATAGAGAGTAAAAAGAAATATTAAAAAGTTCTGAAAAAACCAGGAGAGAGAAGGGAAAAGCCCAGTGGCCATGCAGGCAGTACCCGGCTGCTCTCACTTTAGACAACACTGAGCTCTTTTCTGCAATGTTATTTATGAGTCTCTCCAGTAATGTTTAACCTCCAGGCATTAGGACTAACAGTAAAACAGCAGAATGCCAAAAGAGTAAGATAAAACAAATTGGCAGTTAGTCCAGTGATGGCACTCTGAGCAAAGTTACCTCCTCTGATGCCATCTTCCTTCCATCTTCATTCCCTGTGCTGTCAAACCCAATAAAATGTCGTCCCCCCCGTCACAAGTGGAGCCCATTCATCCTTGAAGGAATCTATCATTCTTTCTTCCCTTTTGTACAGTAATTAGATGTATTGCTTCCACCATCTTTCAGAAATGGTTTACCAGGGCCCTTATCAGGGCTGTACAAGAGTGAGTTACAAGACTAAGCTAAACTGCCACTGTTATTGTCTCAGGGAGATCCTTTGCTCATCCCTGATTCTCCTCAACTTCCACTCTGGAGCTACTCACACACCTTCACCATTGGAACCTGCCTGCTTCTAGTTCCCCCAATAGCACCAGTTGCGTATCATTTGTCCGGTATGCAAATTATCTCATTTGTAGTAACATGGATCTGTAGAAAGATGCCATTTGTTTCTCCATTGTAAGTACATCTTTCAGTGTGGTCTTATGCAGAGAAGTTCCAGTTTTCTTGGATTCCTCTTTCAGCCTAGTGGGGTCTGAAAACCACAGACTCCCCCCTTGTCTGCAAAATAGGAAGAACCCCCATGATCTGACTAAGGCTTACTGAAAGGACTGTGGAGCTGAAGAAAGGCAAATGCTTTCTCAGCCTCAAAGAAAAGAAGAACAAAACCAGTGATGGGAAGTGGTACTGTTCTGCCCTGCCTCCTGCAGGAACGGTCTCGCAGCCAACGTGGCTCCTGTAATGCAGAGATCCATAGGTCACTCTGCAGTTTTAAAACTCTAAGACTGAAAAGTGGAATGTTAACTGCTGCCATGGCAGTACTCTTCAGTTGAACAAGCATCCTTTTTTTTATTGTTGCTAAACTCACGTTTATTCTTAAGCTAGGATTGTTTTTTTACTGCAAAACCACCATGCAGTGTTAGGATTTCTGGAATATACTGTGGCTGTCACCTCTCTTCTTGCAGCAAGGAAAGAGTTGAGAAAATTGGAACTTGATGAGGTTGTCAATTTAGAAACATACCTTTTCCTCTCTTGGTCTGTCCGAATCCTGGGTTGAATTGAGGGTAAGATTCCAGTCTGATTTTTGACATTTCCCAAGCTGTCCCCTTTCTTCTGATGCATATGATGGGACTATCATCACCTGTGGAGAAGAGATCAAAAGGAGTGGGATATTCTTTTAATTATAATTTGGTGAAAGATGTGTTGCCAAAGGAATGTGATGAAATGCATATACAGTAAGAAGTTACTTGTCTGATTAATGTATAATGTCTTTCTTAGAAACTAAGTACCTGTAGACATTTAATTCTTTTCCCATCCAAGGTGTGATGTTGGATGGATGAGGCATGGTACTTTCTATATTGGGGCAGAGAAATGCAACCTTAACTGGAAATGTGAGGAGAGAAGTGGAAGTTGGACAGAAATTGGATAGAAGTTGGACAGAAATACAAGCTTGTAGAATAGTAATAGCTTGTAGAAGAGTAAATTCTTAGCCTCAGAAAAAGGCAATAATTTGTATGTGAAGGAACAAAAGGCATCCATTCCACCAAGGAGAAGGGTGCCCAATCAAAAACAGGCAAGGCTAAAATGGATGTCGTCTGTGAGCAGTTCTTGCTCACCTCTGCCTCAGAGGCTCATGGCAGTCAAATTGTTTTAATGAACAGAGGTTAAAAAAAAAAAGGATAACAATATATCTTCCTTTCTCCCATGGTTGGATTGTTTTCAGGATCACTCCAAATCAGTCTCTTTCCCAATCTGTGAAAGTGCTTTTCTCTCAGAATCGGGAATTACTGTTTTCTGTTCCTCTCCTTTTTCCTGGCAGATAACTGGAGAAAAAGAAATGTATGTGCCAAGTTTGAGAAGTGTTTTGGGCACGAATGGGAGCTCACCAGGCACCAGGAAGCCCACACAGAAGAGGAAGTTTCTACAAGAAGAAAGCCCTTCAAGTGTGAAATACGTAGGAAGCATTTTGACCAAAATATGCCTCCTATGCTTCAGAAGAGGCTCCACGCTGGGAAAAAACACTTCAGATGTAAAGTCCCAAGAAAAGGATTTAATTATAAAGTGCAACATCTGAGCCCTCAAGCAGTCAGGAAGGGACAGAGAATACTCAAATGCCAGGAGTGTGGGAAACACTTTGCTTACAGATCAGTATATGTGATTCATCAGAGAGTCCACACAGGAGAGAAACCATACGAATGCCAGGAGTGTGGGAAATGTTTTTCTCAGAGTTATAGCCTTGCGATCCACCAGAGATTTCACACAGGAGAGAAACCATACAAATGCCAGGAGTGTGGGAAATGTTTTGCTTACAGTTCAGACCTTGTGATTCACAAGAGAATCCATACAGGAGAGAAACCATACAAATGCCAAGAGTGTGGGAAATGTTTTGCTCACGGGGCACAACTTGTCTGCCACCAGAGAGTCCACACAGGAGAGAAACCATACAAATGCCAGAAGTGTGGGAAATATTTTGCTCACAGTTCAGGCCTTGTGAAGCACTGGAGAGTTCACACAGGTGAGAAACCATACTTGTGCCAAGAGTGTGGGAAATGTTTTAGTGACAGTTCAGCCCTTTTGCGCCACAAGAGAATCCACACCGGAGAGAAACCGTACAAATGCCAGGAGTGTGGAAAATGTTTTGCTAGAAATACAAGCCTTGTGATCCACCAGAGAGCACACACAGGAGAGAAACCATACAAATGCCAGGAGTGTGGGAAATGTTTTGCTCACAGTCCAGACCTTGTGAATCATGGGAGAGTCCACACAGGAGAAAAGCCATACAAATGCCAGGAGTGTAGGAAATGTTTTGCTAGAAATAGAAGCCTTGTGATCCACCAGAGAGTGCACTCAGGAGAGAAACCATACAAATGCCAGGAGTGTGGGAAATGCTTTGCTTGGAATGCATACCTTATCAGACACCAAAGAGTCCACACAGGAAAGAAACCATAAAAATTCCAGTAGTGTTAGAGATGTTTTGCTTGCAGTTCATACTTTCTGAGCCATAAGAGTTTTCCTTACAGGAGAGAAGCCAATACTATTAGTATTAGTGTCCTGATTTTTCCCGAATTTGGGATGCAGAACAGTTTACAAATAAGCCTCTTATAAGAAACGATAGAAGTGCCTGCAGTGTGAATTGCTTTCTTCAGAGTTCATACTTTGTGAAGCACAAAAGGTTAGAAAACATACATATTCCTTTTTATCACAATCTTCATCAACCACTAACGTTATTATAAAGATGCTCATTTTTTCCTGTCTTCACTCAGAAGATAAACATCCAAGAAGTTATATCATTATCATCATTGTATCATTATATGTCAGTACTTAAGAACATGAAATGCAAAGTTTTTTAGTCCCCCATCTAGTAAAAAAAGAAGAAGAAAAAGACACCACTTTAGTGGGTCTACCATGGGGTTTTCTTGGCAGAGTTTGTTCAGAGGGAGTTTCTGACGCTGAGCAGGAATTTGGATCCTGACCTTCTGTTCTCCTTGTCCAACACTCAAACCACTCTGTCAACCTGGCTTCCTCTCACTCTTTGATGGCAACAACTCAATGTTTGTCTCACAAACCCCTGATTTCTTCTATGACTGTCAGCTGGGATGGTATTTGGAAGAGTACTATTCAGAATTTGTGAAGATGAATGGAAAAATAAAATTATTGGCATCAATTGAAAAATGAACCTACCCGGTAATAAATGAATCCAATCAATAAATATTGATGCCAATAATGAAGAGCATGAAGCTCTTTTAGCAACTTGAGTTTTCTTTATTTCTTATATAATTCATGGGTTCCCAGAAGGAGCGCCAAGGGGGAGGCAGCCCAGCCTCTTGTGGGAAGGAGTTCCCCAGCCTCCTGGGAGCAGCTGCTGAGGAGGGAGAGTCGTTTCTTTTATACACAAGGAAAGGAAAGGAAAGGCTCTTTCTGTTATTAGATACCTGTTCTAATAAGATAATTTCCACATCAGATTTTTTAATTGGTTTGAATATGGCACTTAAATTAATTTATGTCACACCCTGCAGAGGAAAACACCTTCCCCGTCCATGGACTGTGTCTCTTGACCGGTCAGTAAAAGAGTCAGGCGAGCTCAGAGAATCCCTGGCCTCTGTTCTTCATTTATTCTTTATTTTATTTTATTTACTGATTTAAATTTTTTCTGTCCCGTCCCACCTCACAAGATTTCAGGAAGCAGTACAAGTAAAATCAGGAGAAAAAGAACAAAACAAGTGGACAGGATAAAGACTATTTAAATACAAGAAAAGAGATCAAACGCCTTAACAAGTCGAAAGGGTCTGAGGCATCTTGCCAGGAGCCGGGCTCGGCTTCAGTCACATGATAGAAAGTGGCCTTCCCTGTCTTAAAAGGCCCCCCATGTCAGCGGGAGGAAAGTGGTGCGCCATTGAAAAGGGCCCCTTGGGAACAACCTTTTTTGTTTTGTTTTTTCTAAAAACAAGGAAAGATGAAGGGAGGAGGAAGGGAAGGAAAGAGCCTGAAAAGGAGGCGGCCAGGTGAGAGTTTCTGGCGGTGGATCGAATTGGGGCGAAAAAGAAAGATCTGGAGGAAATCTGGAACTGGGAGGGAAGCGGAGTCCGTGTGTCCCTTCAAATCCCCTGTCGGCTTACAGCGATCCCGTGAATTTTCTACGGTTTTCTGAGGGAAGGCATTCTCCAAGGTGGTTTTGGGATAGCTCCCAAAAGAGTCCAAACCCCCTTTCAGGTTTTCCCAAGCCCTTTATATATTCCAGTATTATCATCTACAGCAGTGGTTCTCAATCTTCCTAATGCCGCGACCCTTTAATGCAGTTCCTCATGTTGTGGTGACCCCCAACCATAAAATTATTTTCGTTGCTACTTCATAACTGTAATTTTGCTACTGTTATGACTCGTAATGTATATATCTGATATTTAGTCCACCATATAAAGTTTGAAGATTAGGTTTCACTGCATTCAGACTGAATTAAATCCAAAAATAAACCTGGCATAGGAATAACACTGGATTTTGTAGGCTTATTCCGTACAATTGATGCAACATTCTTGTTTTTATCGATACCTGAAGTGGCACTCTCCAGACTGTCCAGTCCCAGAGTTACCAACACCTTTTCCAGCAAATTTTTAAAAGACTCCGAGGAAAATAATCCCACTTTATTATCATCTTCTGCATCCTCCTTCTCCTCGGAAATAGAACCGTCTGATTTAGAGTCCTTATCCCCATGGACATCTGCCAAACCTGGTTCCTCATCGCTTTCAGATTCAGTGTGGATTTGTTCAGAGTGTGAGAACAAAGCAGAGCCCTCCACTCAGGTCACTTTGGACCTACAGGCAGACTTTTTTGGTAAACACACACCAGCGCCATTTGATTCAGCCTGAATAACTTTTGTATCATCAGGAAAATCACGTGAAAATGAAGGATTCGTTGAAGTAGTTTGTTGACTGCTTAATAATGACATTACATTCAAATTCAATGGATTGTCCCACTTGCAATACATTTTTTAAACTTGTTATGTATTTTGTGAAATCATTTCACTAATATGGTTTGCCTATTAACATGCACCTCCGTTTCTCCAGCCATCCTTTGTCTCACCCCCTCCCTGCTACCCTCAGACACATTCCCCTGGGGAGACACTGAGGACAGGGAGGTCCAGATCTCCCTCCCTCCTGGCAGAGGCTGCTTGCAGGCTGGAGTGTGATTGGCTGTGTTGCTGGCGAGCTGGGATTGGTTAGGAGAGCTCCTTCCTTTCAGGGCCCCCTCCCTCGCTTTGTGTTACTGGCGGGCTTGGATTGGTCAGGAGAGCCCCTTCCTCTCACGGTCCCCTCCCTCGCTTTGTGCTACTGGTGAGCTGGGATTGGTCAGGAGAGCCCCTTCCTCTCAGGGCCCCCTCCCTCGCTTTGTGCTGCTGGAGAGCTGGGATTGGTCAGGAGAGCCCCTTCCTCTCAGGGCCCCCTCCCTTGCTTTGTGTTGCTGGAGAGCTGGGATTGGTCAGGAGAGCTCCCTCTTCTCAGGGCCCCCTCCCTTGCTCTCTGAACGGGCCTGTTTCCAACATGGCTGCCAGAGGTTGGAGGAGCAGTTGGGAGCCCTTCCCCGCCTTTCACGGACTTTGCTGCATTCCCAGGTAATTTTCCTTTCGCCGCCTTTTTATTTTATAACACGTACTTTCCGGTGGTCTTAGGCGACCCCTGTGAAAGGGCCGTTCGACCCCCAAAGGGGTCGCAACCCACAAGTTGAGAACTGCTGATCTACAGACATGTCATACAAGATCCGTTAATTTCGTTTTTCCCATACAATGAACAATGAACTGTTCTCCTGCACGCCTTGAAATGTTTCAACTATCTTGTTACATTTCTACTGCGAGGGGAAAGCAAGATTACAATTCAGCTTACAGAGTTCAGCTTACAGAGTTCAATTGTTTTCTTTAAGCACAGAGAAAGGCTGCATCTGCAAAGACAATTTTCTGTTTTTTCCCACTCCTTGTGGTTATCAGGCTTGACCCACTTCACGCTGAGCCCCCTTCGGATCTCCTTCGGCCGGGAGGGGGGCGGAGGGTTCCAGCCGGGGGGCCAAGGAGGGGGCAGGGGCTCTTGGGGGGAGGGGCACCCCCAAACCCCCCCGTTCAAGAAGGGGCTCCCCAAGTCCCCAGGCAGCTGAGCCGGGGGCTCCTGGGAGGTGTTGGGGGGTTCCTGCCACAACCCTTCTTTCCTTTTCCGTTCGTGGCGGGGGGCAGCCTTGGGGTGGGTCTCACTTCCAGGAGCCCAAAGGACTTGGCCCACCTCGGAGCCCAGGCACCTGGGGGGCATTTTCTGCACGTGGCAAAATGTCTCAGCCCCCCCGCCCCATTGCACCCCCCCACTCCCCAATTCTTCCCACAGATGCTGGCTGGATGGGCAGCTGAATGTTTCTTCCAAACTTGGCGGCAAGACAACTGCCTGAAGGAAGGGCGGATGGGGGATTTTGCTGCCCATCTCCAGGTTCTGGCTTCTGTGGCAGCCTGGGCAGAACTAGATGCTAAGCTTGTGCTTCTTACGCAGACATTTGGCTTTTTAGCTGTGTAGGAACACAAAAACTTCCTTAATATTCTAGTTTTAGGACCTTAAGTTTTGCCAAAGAAGTATTAACAGCCTGTAAGAGGATATCTGCATTTCCCCAGGAGGTGAATGGGGAGAGGAACAGCTCAGGAGGAAGGCCAGGGGCTGCTACTGCTGACCTCTGGCGTGTCTTTTCCTGAAGGAGGGGCCTCATTCTGCCTCAGAGCAGGTCCAGCTGTGCAAAGAGGAAGCTAAAAACAGGGGTATTTGTAGTGGTAATTGTTGTTATTTTGAATCTTTGGAGTACTATTTAAAATAAAAGGTCAGGAAAGGAGGATAAAGAAGGCAAGTGAGAAACAAAAAAGGACATCGGTAGAAGTCATCTTGCGAATCATGGCAAGTGTGGGGCCCCATGCTCTGAGACTCCCGAAATGCAAGATTTTGCCCTGGGCAGACATTTGCTCTGTTCTGACAAGGCAGCTTTTGGGCTGTGGGGGTTGCAAGCAGAATCTCTACCTGCTAAAGCAGTGCATTAGAGACAATGAGTGAAAATTGTCATGTTATTTTTAAGTTCCTGAACTTAAAACATGATATAATATGACATGTTATGATTAGTATATCCAAACATTGCTTGTATTGTCAGCAGTATGCACTATAAAGAGAGTACTGAATGTAGAAGACTTAGTAGCATTCTGTACTGGTCTTATATCTTGCTTTTTAATGGATATGATTTCCACTCTTCACTGTTTGATCATATTTTAATGACTGAATAGGGTATAGGCTGAAAAATGTAATAAACTGAATATTACATGCCATAGTATTTATTATATAATATAATTCACTGAATATAAGGGTAGTACTGGAATTCTTAAGATGACCTTCCTAGTGTGCTAAACTGTTCTTATTTCTTACTTCTCAATGGATATGACTTCAGCTCTGTAGATAACTTAATTATACTTTAACTTTCTTACTGATGCAAGTTTAGGAATATCTCTAGAGATTTCTGCAAAATTTTTGAGTCTTTTTTAGGGTTTGTAGAACAACAGTATATAGAGATAAAATGAGAACAATGTCATGTAGCTTTATGAAAAGGGAAACGTGTACTCATTATCTATGCCAAAGTTTCATTAGTGCAGATACTGATTATTGGTTTTGAACAGCTTGACAATGAATAATTGAAGACTGAACCAAGTGAAAGTCTTAATTAAAGCCAACATCAAGGTAGTTTCATGTTATAGAGGCTTATGGAGGATGGGAGAGTGATGGAAGGAATCGTGGGGGAATGGTGTGGGTGGAGGTTTGGGTGAGGAATGGAGGTGAGATGTCTCCGTGGAAGGCTGACATGAATGCCCCAAAACAACAAACTAGGAAAACCCAGGACATGATGTAGTTGGGACAGGCCTTATACAATCAGTCCTCAAATGCCTGTTGAAACAGAAAAGACTTGACTTGTCTGCAAGGAGAAAGTAGGGACGGTGCCTGACTTTGCTGGAAAGGGAGTTCCAATGCCTGGTGGCAACCACTGAGAAGGCCCTCTCCCGTGTTCCCACCAGATGAACCTGTGTGGGAGGTGGAATTGAGTAAAGGGCCCCTCAGCTGATCTCAAAGTACAGGCAGGCTCATATGGCAGAATACAGCCTTCAAATAACACGTACCTAAGCTGTATAGGATGTTATAAGTCAAAACCAGCACTTTGACTTGGTCTTATAAACAGACCAGCAGCTAGCAGAGCTGTTGCAAGAAGAGAGTTGGGGGGTCCCTCTTAGCCAATTGAGGCATGTTTCTCACTGTGTCCAACCAGAAGTCTCTAGGAAGCTGTGGAGGGGGCCAAGCTTGTTTTCCTTCCCCCTGTCTGGAGTAGCAGCTTCCCTTTCAGCCTGTTATAGCACCCCCCCTTTCTTATACAACCTCTGCTTTCCCCTTTTAAATCCATTATCTCAGTGAATAAGGGGTACAGCCTCTCTGGTTTTATTCAGAAGGATTTGATAATCTGCAGTACCGTGTTTCTGTAAAATTAGAACTGATGAAAAGTACTTTGCTGAGTCAGAAACTATAAAAATAAAGTATACTCTTTATTAAAATAAAAGGAAAAAAGTATTGGATGTCATAAGTAATTCCCAGCAACACAAAACTTCAAAAGGTATTTAACCACTTTCTTATACCTGAACTCAGCGTACAGGTAGAAAACTTTCATACACACACAGATCTTTGGCTTCCTATTTTTTGCTCAGAGGTTAAATTCCTCAGAAAGCTCAGCCCCTCCCCTACAGCAATGGGCTGGGATTCTCTCTTACACAGAGCCATTTGGGTTACCTGACAACCTTTTGCTAGGGCTGCTAACCATACCCCCAGGCTGAAGAAGCCATAGCCCTTTTCTGTTCTTCTTGCTCAGCAGCTGGTATTGAGAGGCATGGTGCCACTGCTAATGGCCTTCTCCCAACAGCAAGCATGAAAGTTTAAATTTTACTGTGTACAACCTCCTGCACTTTCTTTCTTGATAGCCTTTATATGAGGTGTGAGCAGGAATTGTTTCCTTTTTCCTCCAGGGCCCCATCACCTTTGAGGACGTGGCTGTCCATTTCTCCCTGGAGGAGTGGGCTCTTCTGGATCCTGATCAGAGAGCCCTGCATGCACAGATCATGGAGGAGACCCATGGGATTGTGGCCTCTCTTGGTAAGGTTCCCTCACTGATGGCAATTTCTGCTTCCAAATGTAATAATCACAATCCCCATAACAGCTTCTGAGTGGAAGCAGGACCCACAATCCTCCCAGTCCCTGGGGGCTCTTTCAGGCAGTGCTCAGGACCTTGTGTCCCTTGTAGTATTTTGAAATTGCTATTCAGCTGAAATGGAAATAAAAATTGTAAAAAGACTAAAACATAAGCTTTAACTGAAGCAATTTCAAGCTAACTTAGAAAACTGAGGATAGGCCACTTTGGTCCTTTCTGCACAAGGAAATTAAGATGGGCCAATGCGTCTTATAATAGAAGTCGTCTGCACCTTGAGCGGACTAGGTTCGGATTATTTACCTTTGTTCCGCACCAAGTCCAATTAAATACGCCCCCAAGTGGTCGTCAAGCGCACTATCTGAAAAATGGAAGAAACCGGTTTTTCAGTTTTCCAGATTGCCCCAGTTTGTACTTTCGCAGTGGTGCAGATGCACACATTCGCACCAATGCGAACTGGTGATCAGCGGAGGGCAGGCTGTGGACATAGTCAGCTTCAGCGGTTGGTCCTGCCCAACAAACGACAGGAAGTCACCATTTTCTCACCCTCAAAAATCACCTAATTCACAGTAACAGCAAGAAAAAGGCTGCAGGTATGTAGTATGGCTTTAAATTTCTATGATTTTTATAGTGCTCAGGTTACATGTTTAGTGTTCTATGTGCCCATGGTGTTGGAAGTAGTTGTGGAGGGTGGGGATAATGGTTGCTGGACTTTTTGTTGAGAGCCAGGCTGCATGCTCTTTCCTTTCTCATTTCAAAATACTGATCACTAACCATTTTCTCCTCATCTGAATTCTCCTCCATATATACTTTTCAATTTCATTTGAAAATAGCCTCCACATGCAGCCTTGCATGCAGCATGGGACCTGCAATACTTTCCCTAGGACACACCCCTTACCCCTCCTGGAAATTCCTCTCCTTCCCCCACATAACAAAAAATCACCTACATAAACTCTTCACCCCTAAAAACGCCCTTAACATGGACCTTTGCCAGGAACCTGGGACATGCAGTACTTCCTCACTGCACGCTCACACCTAAAATCCACCTCATGGCACTACACTAAACTTCCCAGGGCCCAGACAGCCATTCTATAGCAGGGTCTGCTCCCCCTAGGGTCACCATGCCCAGCTGGGAGGGGGACGTGGGACACGCAGTACTTCTGCAAGGCACACTCACACCCAACGTCCCTCATGGCACTACACTACACTTCCCAGGGCCCAGACAGCCTCCCTCCAGAAGGTTCAGCCCCTGCTAGGGTCGCCATGCCCAGCTGAGAGTGGGACATGGGACATGCAGTACTTTCCCAAGGCACTTTCACACCCAACATCCACCACAAGGCACTATGCTACACTTCCCCGGGCCCAGTCTCCCTCCAGAATGGTCTGCCCCCCGCGGGTCACCATGCCCAGCTGCAAGGGGGACATGGGACACGCAGCACTTTCTCAAGGCACTCACACCCACCATCCAACACAAGGCACTATGCTACACTTCCCAGGCCCAGACAGCTTCCTCCAGTAGGTTCAGCCCCCTCTAGGGTCGCCATGACCACCTGTGAGGGAGACATGGGACATGCAGTACTTTCTCGAGGCACTCTCACACCCACCATCCAAAACAAGGCACTACACTACAGTTCCAAGGGCACAAACATAATCCCTCCAGAATGTTCTGCCCCCCCAGGGTCTCCATGCCCACCTGGGAGGGGGACATGGGACATGCAGTACTTTCTCTAGGCACTCTCACACACCATCTGTTGGGTAGCCCTCCATATTTCAGTATGGGACATGTAGTATTAGTTAATTAACTGCTTGCTTCTAACCAAGGATATGCACCAGAGACCATCAGATAAACAAAGCCAGGAATGCAGCACTGATAAGAACTACCAGCCTGGGCTGAACTCTTTCAAGGTTTCTTGATATCTATTACTGTGGGGAAAAATCTGCTTCTAATGTTTGGTTTCTGCTAATTGCCTTCAGTTCGCTCATGGAAGTCCTGTACAATGCATCACGCACCTAATAAATCGTGTATTGGCACTGTTACATTTGTGTGTGTGATTTCAGTTCCTGACAGAGTGAGCAAACTCTAATAAAATTAACAACATGTTTCAAAAAAGTGAAGAAGACCCTGAAGACAAGGATGCCCTCGATGCTCCAAGTGAGGAAATTGCTGAAAGAGACGAGACAGCCCCTAGCCAGCATTGTGGAATAGAAGGGTGGTTTTGCAGTGCTGGGGGGGGGTGTCCGTTGAACCTCTCTAGGGCGTAATAGAATGCACCCTTAATGGCCTTGAATTTTGAATTCACCTGTGCTGGTATCCTCTGGTACCCCTTGCAGGACAGGCACTGGGCGATGTCCACATAATACTCTTTATTTGGATAATTTGTGCTGCGCATCAAAATTGCGATGCCAGAGTTGGTTCGGATTAATCCGAGAAGTTCCTGGATCTCTCCATCACCCCAGACAGCACCCTCTTGCTCCATCATCAGTCCACAGAAAGCACACATAATCTTTGCAAATAACATTTTCTCTCTCTCTCTCTCTCTCTCTGTCTTCTCACTTTCACTCTGTCTCAATCACCCTCTCTCTAACTCTGCCTGACCCACACACTCTCTCAGCCAAGGAACACTACACCACACCTCACACAGGAAAGGATGAAAAGGGAAAGCGTAAATGGGACAACGAATAGTAGAAGGGCATGGAAGTGAGGGGAACAGCGAAAGAAAGCAGGTTTGGGGCAAGATGGGGGGAAGCCAGGCAGTGGGAAAGGAAAAAACTCTAGAAAACCACCAGCCTCACAAACAACACACCCACAGCTCTCCACTCCCAAAAACCCACAAACCTTGAACGATTCCTCCGCTGTCCTGTAGGGGTCCTCGGAGAGTCATTTTGTAATTTGGCTCCACTGCGCAGGTGTGCACATTCGCAGGCAGGATACTGCAGTGCCTCACTGGGGGCAGCAATTTTGCTGCTCGCTTAAGGAGAAAGGTTTGTCATGGAAAACAGAGTAAATACATTAAAATGGAGACCTAGGAAACTTCTAGCAGTAACGTTGCCAACCCTGGCAAGCGGGATTCTGAACTTAGAAAAGTGAAGAGTAAAGGGAGAGGGGTGGCATGGAGACCTTAAGAAGTAAAGGACTTGTTGGATGTTTGGGGGGAACGTCATTTTCAAGAGGATCTACAGGAAAGCTATAGAAATACAGAGATTTTCGAGGACATAGCACTGGAGTTGAGAAGAAGGGGACACAAGAGGACTGCGGAGGAATGTAGGAACAAAACTAAAAAGCTAAGGCTAGACTATCGGCATGCTGTGGCAGCAAATAAAAGGACAGGTTCTTCCCGGGTAACCTGCGCTTACTACAATTAACTTTCAAGGATACTTGGGGGCAATGCCAGTGTAGTTCCACCTCGAGTCACAGCCAGCTTACAGGTTGCAGAAGATTGTGAGGAAGCTATGGGCAGTGCAGGGACAGCAGTAGGCACGAGCAATTCAGTTCCCTAGAGAGTTTGTACATTTTGCTTTCCTGTTTCCTCAACCATATTTATTTCTCCCTTCCTTTCAAGATGAAATATCAGAGGAGAGGGGCCAGCATATTGAGGAAACCACTCAGGACACATCTGAACCTGAGGCATCTGATAAGGACACAGGGATGTGAGGGAGAAATAATATTGCTGATGTAGCCTCACATGAAATAAATAGTCCCTATCCCTTTAAATTTTTCCATCCCACTAGTAAGGGAGTGCACTACATTGGGAGAAAGACCCGTGTACTCCACACATTGGGGTTCTGGGGTAACGGTAGGATCCCGGCAGGGTGACCCTACTGCGTGGCAGAACATTCCAGAGGGTGTTTGCCTTGCCCTTGGGAATTGTAGTGTGGTCACAAGTAGTGGATGTTGTGTGGGAGATTGCATAGAGGAAGTCCTGCATGTCCCATATCCCTCTTGGAGCTGGGCAGGGCGGCCCTACTGCATGGCTGGAAATTCCTGAGGGTGTTTTCCCTGACCTTGGGAATTATAGCATGGTTGCAGAGGGGAGAGTGTATAGAGGAAGTCCTACATGTCCCATATCCCTGTTGGAGCTGGGCAGGGTGACCTTACTGCGTGGCTTGACATTCTTGAGGGTGTTTGCCTTGGCCTTGGTAACTGTAGTGTGCTCTGTAGTAAGCAGAGGCTAGACCTGTCATCGCCGCACCCTGGTAACAAAAAGTGTTATTTTGATGCAGTGAAAAGAATACGTATCTTGCTCAGGGTTCACTGCAGAAGCTTCATTTGCCACTTTGTGGGTAGGTGTGGAGAAGGAACAATCCATCCCAGACCGTGCAGCCTGTCCGGAGTCTACTGGTGAAATCCATCTTCTCTCCAAACCATGTAAGAAAATGTCAAAAAGCCATCATACTCTCCAATGCACCTTTCTTTCACTCACGAAATAAGGATATCCTTCCCCTCCCTAAGGTATGCTTTCCATGGCCAATCACACACAAACACCCGCTTCGGTTGGCCATGCTCCTCCAATGCATTAGTGGATGGCGTGGTCAACACTAGCCGAAACGCTGTGAGTGGCAGACATTTGGCTTTAACTCTGTGTTGTGATGGACATGCCATGGTGTTACTCACAAGCTGTGTCCAACCAAGATGATTTATCTCTCCATATAGGGAATGAAGACAACCTTCCCAGCCCTTCTCAAGCGGGTTCCTGCAGGCAGGAGAACGAGAGTCCGCCAGCATCTGGTGAGTAGCAGCACATCTCCTTTCCCCAGGGAGACTCTCTGTCTTGTGCCTTACTTGAGGGTACATTTTTAGTCCTTTCTGAGAATCTGTAATGAATGGACAGTCTTGCGAACATGGCAGTAACGTGATGTGAATATTTCTGCCAGGCACTGCCGGGTTATGCATTTGGGCAACATTTTGAAGCAATGTACAGAATCTTACAGAGGAGGAGTAAGTATGAGAGGTTTATGCGAATCAAGGGAGGAAGGGATACAGGGATATGCGCAGTAAACATGTACAATGTTGGGGTTTTAGGGAACAAACCCTTCTCAGCAAAGGTTTATTTTCAACTGCGACGGCACCGCCTTGATAACAGCAGGGGACCATGTGCTCCAGACATGGCAACATTGGGAAATAATCACTGCCCCAAGTAATTCGTCTGTACACGACAGCAACATAAATGGAGTAGTGAATGAGGCACTAAAAGTAATGCATACAGGGAAAACAGAGGCAGTAGTAGAAATGCAGTGCTTCCAGGAACACATGTCAAAGCTGGGAATACCAACGCATCCTCATTAAAAAAGACGATTCATTACCCAATATGAACCCATCAGTGGTTTTAGGCAGATAACGCATGAAAACCTTACAAAGGTAAAAACTCATGCATGAGCATTTAGGGCCCAGATTGGGAAAGGAACCTTTTTCTGAAGATAGAAATGTTCCCCCTATGCTTGCCAAGTCGTGCACTATTTATATGCTGGACATGCACTAGCACTGTAATGCCAGAATCGAAGTCCTCATAATTCTCTGTGCTTCTCTTGTGGAATTGTGGGTTACCGGGGCAGTAATTTGCGGGGGACAAACGCTATCTGGAAAGTGTTTGCATCAGCCCGAACAGCACATACTTCTCATGAGTTAAAATTCAATATGATTTCCCTCTCCCTAGAAGAACCTTCCATAGACTGCATAAGCAGCATAGGCACCGTTTCCATGGCAGGAATGTCACCAAGATCCAGGCTTAGATTGGCTCGTTCCAGGGACTGAAGCGGCAGGAGAAATGATACCTTCATTGCTGCAGTAGCAATAATGGAATTCATAAGGGAACAGCAGGAACTTAACAGAACACAGCATGCAAGAGAGTTTGAGATCCTGATCAGCACAATGGAACGGCATGATGAACTCATAGCAGTTCTGAGAGAAAGAAATGAGGACTTGAAGGAAATGGTACGGCTGTACCGTCTGGAAATAGAATCTGGTGCTGAAGAACGCAGAGAGATAATTTCCCTTCTCAGAATCTGTGCCACAGCTATGACCACCTTGGTATCATCATTGGTGGGGGGACCTTCAGGTGCAAGAAGCATACACAGGTAGGATGCCACTGTGAGCGCCAATCCACTAGGAGGGGAGACAAGTCAGGGCCTTGTGCTGGAAAGTACCTCTTCATCCTCCCATCCAGAACGTCAAAGTGGAAAGGTTTCCTGCCCAAAGAAAGCATTGCAGCGTTATGGCCCCTGAGGAACTGTTCCACTCTATGCCTTTTACACTAAATCTTGTTTCTTTTAATGTTTGTTTTAAATATATCCTCAGGGTTCTTTTTCTTAGCAATGTCAGCATTATTCCAGGCAACGGAACAACACAGTGCCTTGTGCTTCTTAGAAAACAGAGTGCTGATGTCACCATCAATTTGTAATGGGTCCTATGTGCCATGACATCTATACGACACCGGGTGACGAGACAAAAAAGAAACACTTGTCTTTGATATTTCACAATGTAGATGTTATATCGTGTAGCATATAATCTTGGGATGTGTCCATGTCCTGTTTCTGGCCAGTTGTTAAAGTTATTATTAAATGGTTAGTGATATTTCTCTGGATTTGTGCACATACCAGTAATACACATTTAAGTTCTAATGTGCAAAAGCACAACACTGAAAACAGTCACATTGACAGGTGAAAGCCTAGAGTTGTGACACATGTATTTTTTTTAACTATGGTTAGGTAAATGTAAATGGGAAAGGAAACCGGGCGTCTTAATTACTACGAACCAAATTTTTATTTACGGATATCAGTAATAGCAAAACTTAAAATGGTTGCAACATACTTATATAATATAGAAAAAAAAATAAGGAGCTTTCAGAAAGGGAAAGGTGTTACAGGACAGGACAGTACAATTTTAAATAGTTTTTTTGTTATTTTTGAAAGGTGGGGGTGGTGAGGAAACCATAGGATCTCTATATACTAATAAAAACCAAAGAAATCTATTCAATATCTGGGAAGCACCTTTCCTTGGTGGTGTAACATGATTTGGGACCCCATTGCTAGCCTTAAACACTGTCCGAAACGATGAGGCTGGCTATGGCGGCCCTAACCCTTTTCCCCTCCCGGAGTCTCCTTCCGGAGGCAAACAGACGGATGTCTTCTGGTTGATGGAGAAGACATACTGGGGGTGGTGGTGCTAATTCCGGGTGGAGGATGTGACCCTTTGTCTCACAAATGTTGTGTTAAACAACATAAGCCGACACCACAGGTAGAAAGTCCTGCTCCGAGACAGTCAGTGGTGCAGAAAGAGCCCCATCTCGCTTTGAGCCTTCCAAAGGCCCATTCCACAACTTTTCTACGTTTAAAAACCTTGTTGTAGGCAACCTTTCTTCCGTCAAGGTGTCCTGCATATGGCTTCATCAGCCACTGGGAAAGGGGGTATGCAGCATTGCCCAGGATAACTGGTCCAATGTGAACCCCATCGATGGTGATGTAGGGTTTCCGGGAACAAACCTTCCCGCCTCCATGGCCTGCCACAGGGACAAGTGGCGGAAAACAAAGGTGTCATGCATTGTTCCTGTAAAACCCAAGACAATGTCAATAAAACGTCTGGAGTGATCCACAGTGCCCTGTAGCAGGATGGAGAAGGAGCTTTTGTGGTTTATGAACTCCTCTCCTCTTCCCTTTGGTGGCCACATGGGAATATGAGTTCCATCAACTGCCCCGATGCACTGAGGGAATCCCATTTGATGGAAGCCGTCCATGATCAGTAATTTGTAGGAAAAAAGTTAACTTTTATCTGCATTGAAGATATAAAGCAAAATGCTGCATGTCCCATGTTCCCTTCACAATGCGACATGGTGACCCCCCCACTGCATGGCGAAACATTTATAAGGGTGTTTGCCTTGGCCTTGGGAATTTCAGTGTGATTGCTAGAGGTGGATGTTGGCTGTGATAGTGCATAGAGGAAGTACTGCATGTCCCATGTACCCCCAGGAGCTGAGCATGTTGGTTCTAGGACATGGCAGAACATGCTGGAGGGAAGCTGCCAGGGCCCTGAGAAGCATAGAGTATTGCCTCGAGTTGGATGGTGTATGGGAGAGCGCATAGAGGAAGTACTGAATGTTCCCTGTCCCACTTGGAGCTGGGCACAACGACCCTATTGCTTGCCTTAACATTCTTGTTTGCCTTGGCCTTAGGAATTGTAATGTGCTCGCTAGAGGTGGATGTTGGGTGTGAGCATGCCTTGAGAAAGTACTGCTTGTCCCATGTCCCCCTCAGAGGTGGGCATGATGATCCTAGTGGGACAGAACTTTCTGGAGGGAGACTGCTTGTTCCCTGGGAAGTGTAGCATAGTAACTTGTGGTGCATGGTGGGTGTTAGAGTGTCTTGAGAAAGTACTGCGTGTCCCATGTCCCCCTCCCAGGTGGGCATGGGGACCCTTGGGGGGGGCAGAACCTTCTGGAGGGTGGCTGTCTGGGCCCTGGGAAGTGTTTTGTAGTGCCTTGTGTTGGAAGGTGGGTGTGAGAGTGCCTTCAGAAAGTACTGCGTGTCCCTTGTCCCCCTCAAAGTTTAGGATGGTGACCCTGGGGGGCAGAACTTTCTGGAGGGAGACTGCTTGGGCCTTGGGAAGTGTAGTGAGGCAATGTGAGGTGGATGGTGGGTGTGAGAGTGTACAAGAGAAGCATCACGTGTTCCATGTCCTCCACGTAGACAAACATAAGAACCCATGGGCGTGCTAGAAGTTTGTGGACACCTTCAAGGTGTTTGTCTTGGGAGGAGGAGAAAGGTGAAGGAGGATTGTGTGCATATGTGGACCAAACATTTTTTCACATACCAATGTGGATTGTGTACAGCAGCAGTGTTGTGCAGAACGCATACTCGCCCTCCGATAGTCTCCCAGGCAAACCGTCGAGGACAGGAGCACGTGCTCTATTGCAAGGCAGACCTCGATGGCTATCTCTGCAACTGTGGAGATCCCCAAGCCAAAAGTGTTTGCTGTTTTCCTGTAGATCAGGGGGGTTGTCAGCCACCAATGGCCACTCTCTCCTCCACAGGTATGGGTTCGTGCATCTCTGTGGTCCTTCTCTCCAGGTGCAGACACAGATGGTCTGTTATCTCAAGCAGGGTGGCCTTTCTCATAGAGCCACTGGTCATCGTCCCATGTAGCCAGGACCTCATTGGTCCACCACATCCTGCGCATCCTCTCCTGAACCCACCATCTTCTTGGTCGTGGCACAGTTTCTGAGGAGCCTCCTAGCAGGGGCACATACAGGCTGAAATCATCATCATCTCCACAATCCCATAAGGCAGCAAAGGAAGCCTCACTGAGGGCATTGGCTCCTCGTGGGTATCCACCCACCTGTTGGAGCCTATACCTCCTAACTCGGTCTTGAGTCCATCGTCGTTGCATTGCTGCCATCGCAAATCCCAGAACCATCAGAAATGGACCCAGGACCATGGCAACGTTTCTTATCCCGTCTTCTTCCATCGCAAAAGCTGGACAACAGTGGTGCAAGAAAGAGGATCGAAGAACTAGCAAGCTCAATCAGATTGACAGAGCACACGTCGCTAGTTCCAAAAATTGATCTCTCTCCAGAAGCTTCCCAGGAAGGAGGGGCCATGGGAGGGCTCACGGGAGGGGCCGGGTTGTCAGTACGGACTTTTGCACATGCGCACGTACGTAATGATGTATGGAACTATATAAAAAAAAAATCACAACTGATGCGGGCGGGGTAAGGAGCTTAGCAGGAGTGGCCACGGCGGAGATAGTGTGGATCTATGAACTCGCACTGCTCCAAATAGGCGTGGAATATACAGAATACCCCTGCGGAAGGACATAAGGGAAAGTCCACCTTGTTTTGAGCCCAGAAGAGCCAGTAAGAAACGGCACGAAGTGATTCACTAGCCTCATGCAGAAAGGGCCTTTGTTAGTTTTTGATGAATATATAAGAAAAGCTTCATAATTTTTTATGTTAGATGTAATCAAATTTTAGTTATTAGAATACCTGATTATCAAAAAGCAGAAATGGTAGTCAGTCACTTTGGATATCTCTTTAATTAAATTAATTTTCTTGTATTATATATTTAGTCTTTTTGGTTTTTCTTAATTTATTTTATTTATTAACATTTTGAAAGTTGTTTAGAATCTTTTGAAAATGGCCAATGTTCCTAATTGGGTTTCAAATAAACAATAAAATAAATGTCCAAAAAGATTTATTTTACATTGACTACAGCTTCTGAAAAGCTTCTATACATGTAGTCTGTTTATATTTGAGACATTTTTTTTCCCTTGTGTTCATTTTCTTGAGAAGAGCAATCAGGTAAACTGCTCCAGATGAGGACATACTTTTAAAATACCTAATGGCATGATTGCCACTTAGTTATTTAAGGTTTGCTAACATGTGCTATATCTAATACTTATCTTGTTGCATCTGTTAAAATTTTACTGGCAGAAAGCCAGTTGATCTGGATGAGTATCGTTATAAATTTATTTCATCTATGCCCAGTGATCAAAATGGACATTTGTTGAATCTTTTAAGTAGTATTATTGGTTTATATGTTGCTAGAATGAGGTCTCCCCTAGGTTTTGCTATGGTTATTATTTCAGCTCATTTCCACAAATCTGGCATATCCCACACTAGAAGTATTTAATTATATAAGATATGCAAATATAGGACTGTGTCTTTCTGGTTTTACTTTCTTTCTTTGTATTTTGATTTTTATTTGTTTTATTTGTTAAACTATTTATATTCCACCCTCTATCTGAAGATCTCAGTGCTGCATACAAAAAAACTGCTGACACGTTTAGAACAATACAAATGATAAAAATGATTTTAAAAAGCCAGAGAACATGTTAAACAATTTAAGAAGTTAAAAAGACAGATAAAAAAAGCTCACATAGTTCAAAAAGACTTAAACCCATGTATGTTCTGCTTAGTCCTCTAATTTCTGCAAGAGAAGCTTAGCATGAGTTTTGGCTGAACTGTCACTTAAGGAAACAGGCCTTTTCTTTTTCTTTTTTTTGGATCCTTCCTATTTCCTATTTAAAAAAGAGGAATTATTTTCCCCAAGTTTCCATCCATTTGGTATATGGATAGTGTTACTTGCATGTATGAACCAGTCAGCCAGTGCAGCCAGCTACCTGTATGTATTCTCCGTAAAAAATGCAGGAGGCAGAAAATCCTCTCCTGGGGCTTTATTATTCCTGAATGCTTGAATAAGCAGCCTAATTTCCTGGGTGGAGATTGGGGGCCATTTAGGCAGGACATCAGTATCCCCACAGCTGTGAGCACTGCTGACTATTTTATCTGTTTCCATTCTTAGCTTCTGGTTCCTTCTGCTTTCAGGCACAGATGCAAGGGCTCTGTAGTCTGAGGAATCACAAACTACTCTCATTTGTCTTCTCAGATATTTCCCCTTATTCTGAAGCCTGCATTTAAATAGGTTAATTTGTTATTTCCAGGACCGCTACAGCTGGCTTTAATTGATAACCAAGGTTTGATCTCAAGATCTACTGTCTTAAATGCAAAGATAACAGAATCAGTCCTCGGATCTGGATCAGAAACCAAACCTTTCAGTGTTCTTCCCTCCCATGAATTCAGAAAACCCTTGTCTGCAACTCTAGAGGCTGAGGGGGTAACATTCAGCCTGAAGGATTCTGTGTTCCCTGATGATTGAGTGCCTTTTCTTCCTGCTGGTCTTGTGCCAGTTCTACCGCCATGTCACCATTCCCGTTAACTGAGGCCAAGTCTTCAACTGTGGCTTTCTGTTGCCAATCATCTTTGCAATCATCTTTGATTTTTTATTCTTTTTTCCCTGGAGTTGTCCTTAGATTGCCTTCAGAGGGACAACTTTTATGGGAGAGTAAAGTCAAACAATTTCCAAGCATCTTTTTTTCCAGGAACGAAAGGCAAGTGTCCCCTGGTTTCCTGACCTTCTCATGTTTTTGATGTTTTTTTCTTCTGTGTCCTATGCTCACCCTTTGGGCCACTTTGTCCACTTTTTAGAATGATCTTCTGTGGACTTATATGGATCTTTAATTTGAACTTTGTTTCGCTACTGTTTTGCTGCGTTTCTCTCTCTTGGGTTATAAGCAATTCAGTCACTGTTGTTAATGGCCCTTTGCTCTCCTGTAGAATATTTTTTTAAGAGAGAGCTCCCTGAAAATCAAATTGAACTACCTTATCTATCATCTAATCTTTGCGTTCCACTGCTTCTTCCTCTTGCTTACATGTTAAAACATAATTAAACCATGGTGCAGAAGCTTTTCTCTTCAGAGTGTTTTTCCTGATCTTTCACATTTAGATATCAAAACCTCCTCATGCTGTGAGTTCATTACAGAATTATAAATCTCTGCCAGAGCCATTTCAGTATGTAAGTTAACTGAGGCTCTTCAATTAACAGGTAACCCTTATATGGCTCCTTTCAGGTCAAGTGACCAATCCAAAGATATTTGATCCAGTTGCTCTTACACTTCATTCAGTGTTTGTCCTTCACCATCTTGTGCAGAGAACTGAGTACTTGTTTTTGGATGGTCTTGAAGGACCACTATGGGAGCAGAGTGGAGTGTTACCCTGTAAATTGGTCCCGGGAGAGGCGCCCAAATATCAAACAAACCTAGCAAAGATGGGGAAAATTAGCTGGAGCACTCTCTTGGCTAACGAGAGGCAGGGCAACGCAGCGGGATCTTTTATCTTACGTATACCGGTTCAGGTCAGTGAGGAGTCAAGCAGTTTCAAAATACTAACAGTATTTATTAAACACAAAATAATAAGAACACAAGCACACTCCTAACTAGAAAGGAAAGAAAGAGAATTTAGGGAATGGGCAATACGCCACCTGTCCGAAGACACCAATTGAAGAGGAGGAAGGAAACCCGGCGTGGAGACCGAGGGGAATCTGCTGAGCCAAGTGGCAGCGAGGTGAGGAAAAAGATCTGAAAGGAGCTTCAAGTGATTTCAGCAAGGTCCGACGAGAGTTCCGGACAGCTCCAGTGATTCAGCAAGAGTTTAAGTGATTTCAGCAAAGTCCAGCAAGAGTTCCAAAGAGCTCTCAGAACGGGGGATCTTTTATAGGGGAAAGAACGACCGCAGGCTAGTCTGGTTTCTGGTGAGAACAATAAGTTTCGGGCTGGAGACAAAGCCCCCGAAAGGTCAGAATTTGCATGATTGAATTATATGCTGGATTGAGAATAGTATGGCCGGTATGTAGATGCAGCTAGCTCGGCCGTTAAGTGTCTAGCTCGCCAGGATGTTCTCTCAGGCAGAGAGTCCTTTTATTTTTATTGTGTATTTGAAATGAAGGTGTTTGTGTCAGGAGGGTTCCCCCTGAAGTGGAACTGGCTATATCTGGTACTTTAATGAGAGCACAAGTATCACCCATGCCTAGCTTCACACTTGTTCGGCAGGGCCTCACAAACACTTGGCTGATGGCAGAAAAAGGCCGAATTGTGGTATCAAAATGATATCTTTGCTTCACCAAAGATCAGACCAGATCGCAGTGGTAGCAGGAGAGCCAAGTCTTTCTAAGTCTTTCACTTAAACATCATGCCAGCACTTGCGGAAGATGTCCAGCTGAAATATCCCGCTGAATTTAATTGAATAAATGCCCCCACTGTGTTTGCCAATTGGAAACCATTAACCCCTGAAGGAATCTATCGTCCTTTCTTTCTTTTTGTGCTATTCTTTCGTGTATTGCTTCCACCATCTTTCAGAAGTGGTTTGCCAGGGCCCTTATCTGGGCTATATGCACAAGAATAAGCTAAACAGCCACTGCTGATATCTCTGAGAAGCCATTTGCCAGCGTCACCCATCCCATTCCTGCTGCTCTTTAACTTCCACTCTGGAGCTACTCATCCACCTTCACCATTGGAACTAGCCTGCTTCCAGTTCCCCCAGTCTAGGTCACCCGGGTAGCATCAGTTGCATTTCATTTGCCCAGTGTGCAAATCAATTGGCTCAGAACACCATGGGTCAGCAGAAAAATCCCTATTTCTCCTTCATAAATACATCTTTCAAAGTGGCCTTATGTATATAGCAGTTCCAATTTTCTTGGATTCTTCTGTAAGCCTAGTGGGGTCTGAAAACCCCAGACTCCCCTCTTGTCTACACAATTAAAAAAAAAACATGATCTGACTCAGGATTGCTATAAGGACTGTGGAGATGAAGAAAGTCAAATGTTTTCTCAGCCCCAAAGAAAAGAAAAACAAAATTCTGCATTGGTTAGACCTCATCTTGAATACTGTGTCCAGTTCTGGGCACCCCAATTCAAGAAGGATATGGATAAGCTGGAGCAGGTCCAGAGGAGGGCAACCAAAATGGTGAGGGGCCTGGAAGCCATGCCCTATGAGGACAGACTTAGAGAGCTGGGTATGTTTAGTCTGCAGAAGAGAAGGTTGAGAGGGGACATGATAGCCATGTTTAAATATTTGAAGGGATACCATGTAGAGGAGGGAGCGGGCTTGTTTTCTCCTGCTCTTGAGACCAGGACAAGGAGCAATGGATGCAAGCTGCAGGAGGGGAGATTCCGCCTGAACCTCAGGAGGAATTTCCTGACGGTCAGGGCTGTCCGGTAGTGGAATGTGCTGCCACAGAGTGTGGTGGAGTCTCCTTCGTTGGAGGTTTTTAAGCGGAGGCTGGATGGCCACTTGTCGGGAGTGCTTTGACGGTTTTCCTGCATGGCAGGGGGTTGGACTGGATGGCCCTGGTGGTCTCTTCCAACTCTACATTTCTATGATTCTATGATTCTATGAAAACCAGTGATGGGAAGTGTTACCATTCTGCCCTGCATCCTGCAGGAAAGGTTTTGCAGCCAACATGTCTCCTGTAATGCAGAGATCATGGGTCATTCTGCAGAGTGAAAAATGGGATCTTACCCACTGCCATGGCAGTACAGTTGAACAAGCATCTTTTTTTATTAGTATGGATTGGTAAACTCAGGTTCATTCTTAAACCAGGACTGATTTTTACTCCAAATCCTGGTAGGATCCTTCACCCAGTATTAGGACTTCTTGAACATACTTTGGCTCTCACATCTGTTCTCAGAACAAGAAAAGAATTTAGAAAATCTGAACTTGATGAGGTTTGGATGCTTTTATGATGCTGACGTCAGAGGCTGATCTCTAAATGCTGTCAGTTTAGAAAACTTACTTTTTCTCTCAGCCTGCCCTAATCCTGGGATGAATAGAGGGTAAAATTCCAGTCCGAGATTTGATGTTCCAAGGCTGCCCTCTTTCTTCTGACTCAGATGATGGGATTTCATGACCTTTGGAAGAGTGATCAAAAGGAGTGGGATTTCTTTCTTAATTATAGGAAGGAAACAAAAAGATAGGCCATAATTTGTTGAAAGATGTGTTGCCAAAGGCATGTGCTAAGTAGCTGTAGGTGTGCGATTCTTCTCCCATCCAGGGTAGGATGTCGGAGGGATGAGGCATGGTACCTTCTCTGCTGGAGCAGAAAAATCCAGCCTTAACTGAACATGCAGAGAGAGAACTGGAGGTTGAGGGAGAGTGTCAACGCCAAGGCCTGGCAAGCAGCCAAGAGAGCCGGTTAACAGGTCTCTTCGCAGATAAGACAGGCAATAAATCAAAGAGCTTTTCTTCAGCAGGCAAACAGTAATGAACAGAGAAGGCAACAATAGATTAAGGAGCCTTTTGCGGTGAGGAGATTCCCTGGCGGTTACGTCACAGCCAGGCAAACAGCAAACAGTCCACGTACCAGAGTTTGTTTAAGCAAGAGGAGTTTCCAGAGCCGGTCCGAATTCAAAGGGAGACGACGCTCCAGCAGGTCGGGCAGCGTTCCAGGAGGTAAGGCAAGGGTCCCCGATAACCCGACAAGTACACCAAAATGGACAGTTGTGAGCCGACAAAGACCCAAGGCTGAGTGAGTGCGTTTGTAGGCAGGCGACTCCTCCAGGTGCTATCTCAGCTGGAGCCTGATTACTTGGCGTTTTCTACTTAAACGCTCTGACCTCCTGAGTGCACTCTTTTGCTCCCGATGCTGCCGGTAAGTAGGCACCTGCTCTTGAATCTCGCTATCCGACTCTTCTGGCTTGGCTGAGTCTGAGGCAGCCCCTGGCTCCGCTGCTGGGGCTACCGGAGCGAAGGGCTCTGTGTCCGGGGCAGCCTCTGGGGTGGGCTCTGCTGGTGCAGCAGGCTCCATGGCCTCAAAGCCCTCTGCCTCTGGCTCAGACTCAGAGCTTGTGCCCTGGAGTTCCAGGGTCCTGACATCGAGAAATAAGTAGGAGCAAAATAGCTTGTAGAAAATTAAATTCTTAACCACAGAAGAAGGCAATGATTGGTACAGGAAGAAATAAAAGACATTCATTTCCCCCAAAAGAAGGGCACACAATAAAAAAAACACACGCAAGGATAAGAAATATGTGGTCTGTGGAGCAGTTGTTACTCATTCTGTTACTCGCCTCAGAGGCTCAGGGCAGTCAAACAGTTTTTAACTTTAATGAATAGAGGTAAAAAAAGGATAACATGTTGGCCAACACTGCCCCAGTTGCTTGGCCTGAGAGCAGTGAGGAATGAGTTGAACGGTTTTGTTGCTTCGCTGTCATAGCAACCCAAGTTGTAAATTTTGTTCACAGCAGGGTCAGCGTGACCCAGAGGCTGAAGGCTGAGAAGCCAGCTTCAGCTTCGCTCCCGAAGTATATTTGCTTCCGCTCAGGTATGTGATGTCTTTACATGGTATTATGGCTGTATTCATGTGTTTCACACCAAGTGCAGCTGTGTGCTCTAATGTTTATGCATTGCTACAAAAGAGGCTATCTGACAAAGCCTTGTTCTCAGTGTTTTGTACTCAGATGTAGCCAGTTGTTCTCTGTTTTCTCTGTTACTGTGTGGCTCTGTGGCTCTTGACTGCTGGAGACATGGAAACACCTAGCTGTCTGTTTTGACACTTTTATATGCCTACAATAAAGCTAAGTAGTTAATTAGATCCGAAGCTGAGTGGCTGTTGTTTTTTCCTGGCAGCAACATGGGGCTCCGCTGTTGCTTTTTCCAAGCCAGCCTGTTTGTGGGTCCAGCTGACTTTCAGCTCACACTCCGGTTTTTCCCGACATAACAATATATCTTACTTTCCCCCATGGTTGTGTTGTTTCCAGGATCATTCCTTTCAGTCCCTGTCCCAGTCGGCGAGGGTTTTTTTCTCCCACATTTAAGAATGATTGTTCTCTGTTCTCCTCCCTCCCAGCAGATATTTGGAGAAAGAGCATTCTATGTGCCAAGTATGGAAAGTGTTTTGGGCACAAATGGGAGCTTACCAGACACCAGAAAGCCCACAGAGAAGAAGAATGTTCTAGCAGAGAGCAACCCTTCAAATGCAACATATGTGGGAAACATTTTGCCACAAAGATGACCCTTCTACTTCACAAGAGACTCCATGCTGGAAAAAAATATTTTAAATGTAAAGTCTCAGGGAAATGTTTTAATTACAAATTGCACCATCTGAGCCATCAAGCTGTCAGGAAGGGAAAGAAAATACACAGATGCCAAGAGTGTGGGAAATAGTTTGCTTACAGATCAGAATTAGTGATTCATCAGAGAGTCCACATGGGGAGAGAAACCAAATAAATGCCAGGAGTGTTGGAAATGTTTTGCTCAGAGTAACAGCCTTGTGATCCACCCGAGGATCCACACAGGAGAGAAACCATACAAATGTCAGGAGTGTGGAAGATATTTTGTTCACAATTCTAGCCTGGTGATCCACCAGAGATTCCACACAGGAGAGAAACGATTCAAATGCCAAGAGTATGGGAAATGTTTTGGTCGGAAGGGATACCTTGTCAGACACCAGAGAATCCACACAAGACAGAAACCATACAAATGCCAGGAGTGTGGGAAAGGATATATTCAGTTTTCATACCTTGTGAACCATCAAAGACTTCACACAGGAGAGAAACCATACAAATGCCAGGAGTGTGGAAAATGTTTTGCTCTCAGTTTGTACCTTGTGAATCACAAGAGAATCCACACAGGAGTGAAACCATACAAATGCCAGGACTGTGAGAAATGTTTTACTCAGAAGGAACACCTTGTCTGCCACCAGAGACTCCACACAGGAGAGAAACCATACACATGCCATGATTGTGGGAAATGTTTTGCTACAAGTTCACAGTTTGTGAGACATCAAAGACTTCATACAGGAGAAAAGCCATGTAAATGCCTGGAGTGTGGGAAATGCTTTCCTCACAGTTCAGCCCTTATGGATCACAAGAGAGTCCACACAGGAGAGAAACCATTCAAATGCCAGGAATGTGGGAAGTGTTTTGTTTGGAGTTCCAGCCTTGTGAATCACAAGAGAATCCACACTGGAGAGAAAGTATACAAGTGCCAGGAGTGTGGGAAATGTTTTATTCAGAACGCTCACTTTGTCAGACACCAAAGACTCCACACAGGAGAGAAACCGCACAAATGCCAGGAGTGTGGGATATGTTTTGCTCTGAATGTATACCTTGTGAATCACAAGAGAATCCACACAGGAGAAAAACCATACAAGTGCAAGGAGTGTGGGAAATGTTTTACTCAGAAGGAATACCTTGTCAGCCACCAGAGATTCCATACAGGAGAGAAAACATCTGAATGCCAGGAGTGTGAGAAATGTTTTGGTACAAGTCCACAATATGTGATATATAAAAAACTTCACACAGGAGAAAAGCCATACAAATGCCTGGAATGTGGGAAATGTTTTGATTACAGTTCAGCCCTTGTGACTCACAAGAGAATCCACACAGAAACCATACAAATGCCAGGAATGTGGGAAATGTTTTGGTCAGAGTTCTAGCCTTGTGAAGCACAAGAGAGTCCACCCAGGAGAGAAACCATATACATGCCAGGAGTGTGGGAAGTGTTTTGCTCTCAGTTTATACCTTGTGAATCATGAACGACTCCACACAGGCGAGAAACCATACAGATGCCAGGAGTGTGGGAAATGTTTTGCTTACTGTTCCAGCTTTGTGAAACACAAAAGAGTCCATACAGGTGAGAAACTATATACATGCCAGGAGTGTGGGAAATGTTTTATTCAGAATTCACACTTTGTCAGACACCAGGGACTCCACACAAGAGAAAAACTATACAAATGCCAGTAGTGTGGGAAATGTTTTTGCTCACAGTTCACACTTTCTAAGCCATAAGATTTCATACAGGAGAAAAAACATTAGTATTAGTATTAGTATTATTTCTTTCCTGACTTTTTTCCGATTTGGGATGTAGAACAGCTTACAACAGATAAGCTGCTTGCAAAGGCACTTATACAAAACCATAGAAATGCGAGCAGTGTGAATATTTTGCTCAGAGTTTGTACTTTGTGAAGCACAAAAGGAGAGAAACCATAAAGTTATAGGAGTGTGGGAAATGTTGGCTTAGACCTTCTTATCAAACAGAGATGTCACACAGGAGGGACACCATATACATTCCAGGAATGTAAAAAATGTTGCACTTGGAAATTGGTAACGATGCAGCACTGCAAAACAAATACCTTGCAGGATGAGTGGAGAACATTTTGGATGAACTGACTTTGGCAGCCCATTCAGCCACCCTGCAGCTCTTGATTGCATAGCGCCTATGCATTGACAGGTGCTTGTAAATCCCTCCAGTGGTATTACCAGCCCAGTATCAGGATCTCATAGATGTCTTTGACAAGAAAGAGGAGGACTGGCTGCTTGTCCCAGAAAGTGTATGACTACACCATTGACCTGGTACCAGGAGCTCTGATCCCAGCTGTCCGCCTGTACTCACTATCAGAGCTGGAATTTGTTGCCCTGCAGGACTTTCTGGAGGAGAACCTGAACCATAACTTTATTAAGCCCTTTATTAAGCCCTTGACCACCTCCACAGGAGACCTCTGTAATAAAAGTGGCGAACTGAGACTGTGCAATGATTGTAGAACCCTAAAGTGAATCACCATCTGTAAGAGCTATATCTTGCCCTTGATCCCAGAGGTACTGGAATCTTGCACAAAGCCAAGATTTTCACCAAGTTGGACCTGCAGGGGGCAATCTATAACCATTTTGGAAAGAGAGCTCTTGGCCCTCAAGGTGGCTTTGAGGTCTGGTGACACCTATTAGAGGAGGTGGGCCTTGTATCATCAGGGACACCTCTGCATGCCTGCGGGGACTTCTTGGAAGGAGGTGTTTCATTTATTCAACAATCTACAGGGCACTTTGGAGTGTACAGAACATTGCATCTCCTCACCTGGGAATCCTGCTGGCCTCCAGTTTAGGCAGAGGTGACATGCTATGTCAAAAGCTTCCGCACCTGTCACCGTACCAAAAACAAGTTGGGGAGGCCCGCCAGTCTGTTATATCTTTTGCCTACTACTTTGGGACCCTGGAAGATGGCCTTTGTGGATTTTGTGAAGGACCTTCTACTGTTGGCAGACCATATGACTATTCTAGTAGTGATAAGTTTGCTTTCTAAAATGGCCCATTTTGTTCTATGCCCGCTTCCAAGGACACCGCTTGCCTGTTCATCCATCACATCTTCTGGCTTCATGGTCTTTCAGAGGAGATTGAGACCCTCAGTTCACTTACTTAAACAACTGGACATCGGGCCCCGTATGTCACCTACCTACTATCCTCAGACCAAAGAGAGGGTGCACCAGCACTGCACAGGAACAGTACTTCTATTGTTACACAAACCTATTGTTATACAAACCATCAGCAGGACAACTGAGTGAAGCTGCTGCCCCTGGTTGAGTTTGCATATAACAACTCCCTGCATCTCAACCCAGCAAGCCCCCTTCTTTGCCTGCTGTGGCTTCCAATTTTGCCTGTTTCCAAATGCGCCCTCTCAATCCTCCATCCCTGTAGCAGATCACTGGCTCCAGGCACTGGAGTCCATGCAGTCACTCCTCAAGGAGCAATCGGACTAGGTCAAGCAGGACTGGGAAACTATGCTCACTTGAAGCAACAGCTGGGAACCCTCTTAAGGTAGGAGATTGGGTCTGGCTGTCCACCCACTACTTGCCTCAACATCGCCCATGTAAGAAGCTAGACTCCTGCTTCATTGGTCCCTATCCCATCATAGCACAGGAAATTCCATGGCTGTCTTATCTGCAGTTGCCTAATAATCTTTACATGTCTCCTGAGTTCCATCACTCCCTCCTGGTTCTAGCCGTGGACACCTTGCTGTGATGCAAAAGAGGCACCTGCTCCCCAGTGACTGTAGACGGGGAGGAGAAGCTCAAAGTGGGACAGGTTTTGGACATGTCAGTTCATGAAACGCACTTAACAGAAATACTTAACACAAGTTGAACACAGACATCAAAGGGAAAATGTGCAGCCCTTAGAGTGCTTAAACAGGAAACACTATCAATCAGGAAGAGCTGAGGAAGACTGTCAGACCATAAACATGGCTCCACATGTCTCAAGAAGTCATTGCGGACAAATGACCTTTCTGGAGAAAGCAACCCTTTAATCTCAATTCCTTGCTTATGTTTCTGAAGGTCCCTGGACCTTGCTTGTTTGTTACTGTCGGAGCCTGATCTGCTCTCCTCTAGAGTAGAGCCATGAATTCAGTGGGATTTAGCTAGGTACCTCAATTCAAGAAGGATATCAACAAGTTGAAACGTGTCCAGAGGACGGCGACCAAAATAGTGAAGGGTCTGGAAGCCATGAAGCCCTATGAGAAGCAGATTAGGGAGCTGGGTATGTTTAGTCTGCAGAAGAGGAGGTTAAGAGGGGGACATGATAGGCACGTTTAAATATCTGATGGGATGTCACGTTGAGGAGGGAGCGGGCTTGTTTTCCGCTGCTCCAGAGACTAGGACAAGGAGCAATGGATTCAAGCTTCACGAAAGGAGATTCCACCTGAACCTCAGGAGGAACTTCCTGACGGTCAGAGCTGTCCGGCAGTGGAATCTGCTGCCTCGGAGCATGGTTGAGTCTCCTTCTTTGGAGGTTTTTAAGCAGAGGCTGGATAGCCATCTGTTGGGAATGCTTTGATGTGTGTTCCTGCATAGCAGGGTGTTGGACTGGATGGCCCCTGTGGTCTCTTCCAACTCTACAATTCTATGATTCTAGGTGTCGAGTTGCCTTTGAAGAGTTATTTCCTTGGGTTCTTCTCTACCTGGGACTGACTAGGAAGATTCAGGCAAGGGAGGCTGGCGGAGGAGGCAGAGGGGGAAGGCCCAGGACTGCAGAGGAGGGCAGATTGTGGGAGGCCCCTTGGAGGGAGAAAGATGTTTAGGAGAGGCAGGGCGATAAGGCTGCAGTGAGAGGGATGCCCTAATTCTTTCCCCAGGCAAAGGAGCCAGTCCACATGTAGCTGATCTGAAGTGTCCTGAAAGGTGTTAAATTCCTACATTGGTGGTTCTTCCCTTTTCCTTTAATAGCAGGGAAAGGAAAGTGGGGAGAGGTGCTCTGGGGATTTTCAGCCTATGGGTCCAGAAGGGACATGATCAGTTTTGAGGACTAGGCACTTGGTGGCATTTTTTGTACCTAACATGTCGTAGTTCTCTATTGCATTCCCTCCACCCCCTCCCACAGTGCCAGGTTAGCTTTGCTCTCCCTGCCATTCTTTTAGGTAGGTGCTTTGCTTTGATTATTTACTGGGCTTTGCTGTGCTGTGAAAGGATGATGAGAAACAGTGTGCTGTGAACAGAGAAATGTTATTGTAACAAACTGTGATAAAAGTACAGGTGGAGGCAGATAGACTGCTGCGAGGTCAAACTGTTGGCAAGAGGAATGAGAAAATAGGAGGGGATGGAATAGCCTGGAAAAGGAATTGTTACAATTAGCTATCAAATAGAATGGTGCTAATTTGAAATGTTACAGATTCTAAGGTACTGAAAAGCCAGTGCTGCTTTATTCCTGGCAGTTGCTAAGGTGTGCAGTAATTTCTTTGATGTTTCTGAATAAAGTTTCTAAAAAAATCTAAAAATCAAACATCTAAAAATCAACAATTATATGAAAAATAACTATGTACGGGTATGGGAAAATATACTTTAATAACTGGCAGAGAAGTATTTGGTCTTTATCTGGGAGGATATCAGTAATTAAAATGCTGGTGTTACCTAAAATGGTGCATTTGTTTCAAACAATCCCAATAAGTTTTTCAAACACACCATTTATGATTTGGGATAAAGAGATTGCAAAATGTATATAGCTAGGAAGAAAGATCAGGATAAAGTGGAAAGCCCTAGTGGATGTGATAAAACATGGTGGATTAGAGTCCCGGGTTTAAGAATATATTTGAAACATCTTGTTTAGTGTGGGTAAAAGGGTGATGAGTGATGTTGGACAATAAAAGATTACTGGGATTAGAAGGGCAGAAATTGAAATTTGGTTGGCACGCCTATCTCTGGTATGGGAAAATAAAGGTGATTGCAGTTTTTAAAAATCATACCATAAGAAGAACAACTTATAAAATTTGGGAAAGATATAAAAATATATTAGGGCTTAAAACACCAAGATGGTTATCACCACAGGAGGCTTTATATAGAAGGGAAACAGGAAGTTTAAAAACATGGGTACGATAAAGTGATTTATGAGAGAAAGAAGGAGATAGTGGGTTATTAAGACGTACAAGAACAATAAGAGTTTAAAATGCAGTGGTCATCATATTACCAACTAAGGCAAAAATTAACGAGGATAAGATAAAATTTGATTTTGAGTCAGGTGAAACAGAATTTGGAAAGCTATTGTTGACAAATGATTCTCATTTAATTTCTAAAATGTATAAATTACTATTAAGATTTAACACAGAAGAAGAACAAATAAAAGAATCTATGATATACTGGGCCCAATGAATAGGACGCAACATTGATTTGCTGCAGCTGAAGGAAATATGGCGAAAGGGACTGAAATGTACCAGATGTAATGATTTGAATTTTTTTTCTTATAAAATGATGTATAAATAGTATCTTACCCCTGAGAAGGTATCTAACATGTACAGAAGTTTTAATAATCCATATCAGAAATGTAGAAACCATATGAGTTCTTTCTATCTTATATGGTGGCGACATAAAAAAGCTAAGAAGTATTGGTTAAGGGTAGGACAATCTTTGCAAAGGATATTGAAAACACATATAACATTATGACCAGAATTATTTTTATTAAATATGATATATAAGAATGACAGTGTGGAAAGAAAACATAAAAACATAAACATAAAAATGTGATAAGATATATGATAACTATGTCAAGAATCATCCATCCAAAAATTGAAAAAATGTAAGATTCCGAAGGTTAGTAAATGGCTAATTAAATTAATGGATTTAGCAGAGGTGGACAGGCTTATAACATTGTTGAAAGGAAATTCAATAGACTCCTATTTGGAAACCTTTCACAGATCATGTAAGGAACAGAAATGGATTTGGATTTGATATATAAAATAGGATAGGCTTATACTTGGTGGGACACTAAGAAATAATTGAAGGACAAAGTGCAGGAAAAGATGGGTTAAGCTTGGTAATAGAACTCACTGAAGAAGAACAGAAAGTCATCTTAATTTTAATGTGTAAGTAGTCTGTCCTATCCTGTAGTTTGGTGAAAATGTATTTTGGTATTTTTTTAATATACATTTTTCTTTTGTCTCTTTTATATTATTGTCTATGTATGGTTCCTTTCCTTTTATGTAAGCTTATAGATTTATAGAAAATGTGCAGGTTTCTGCATAGTTTTTTCCTTTTATTCCTTTTTTTTAAATACAAAATTAATAAAGATTTTTTTTAAAAAAAATCACAACTCAAAATATGGACTGCTAGCCAGAACTGGGCTTCTTGTTGCGTACCTTCAAGTCATGTATAACTTATTGCAACACTAAGGCAAACCTATTGCGACACTTAAGGCAAACTATCACGGGGTTTTCTTGGCCGAATTTGTTCAGAGCAGGTTTGCCTTTGCCCTTGTCTGGGGCTCAGTAAGTATGACTTGCCCAAGCTTGCCCAGCGGTTTCTGTGGCTGAGCAGGAATTTGAACCCTGATCTCCTAGTGTTCTGGTCCAACACTGAAAACACTCCATCAGACTGGCTTTTACCTTTTCACAGCAACATCTTTGTTATAAACCCCTGATTTCTTTCATGATAGTCAGTTTGGATGGTATTCGGAAGAGTACAGTGGGAATTTTTGAGGATGAACGGAAAAATGCATTGTCGAATGGGACACAAGTTGAAAAATGACCCAATAAAGAGTAATGGTAATAATGACGACCATGAAGCATTCTTAGTGAATTAGCTTCTCTTTATTTATTACGACAATGCAAACTGACATCTGTTTCTCCAACTACTGATTTTAGTTTATAGAATGATGTATTGCCGCATGACACTTGATTGTCTTTTTAGATTCAATGCAGTTCTCGATTTTAGTCTTCAGGTCTGTTAGAAATGATTGCAGAGCAAATCCTGCTATGAAAGTTAAGAAACTGTTAGGGTTACCCCGAACCCTCAAAAAACGTGGAGCCAGACCTAAAATATGAGGTCTGCATGGACTGCCCCGAGTAGTCTATGCGATTGCAGGTGAGCTCTGAATCAGCCTGGAAAGGTTTCTAACTTTGGCCAGAAGGACTCCCCCCTCAGTTGCGATGAACACGGTCAAAACCACTTCCTTACATGAGGAAAGAGAAGGACCCTCTATTGTAAAAGGAAGGGTTTTTTATAGATCTCATAAAGCATACAGCGCCTGTGTAAGTATATTATTTTCTCAGGATCAAAAGTGTGATACATGGTTGATAACACAGTAACTTCTGGTTAATGACCAACAATAAACCCCAAATCACTCATGTATTTGCTCAGCGGTGATGTATAAGAAGTAGAGAGAGCTCTGGGAACCCAGGCATTGACTTTGCCAAATAATGTCGGCAACATTTTGAGTAGGCCAAGGGGCTGACAACAGGAACAACCTTTAAAGGTGACTAGAATTCAAAATGGAGGAATTTTAGTTAAGCAAAGGTAGAGAGACAGGCAGAGAGAGTTCTTTAGCCTGGCCATTTAAGCAGGCCATACCCTGTGGGGGTTGAGCTGTCCAGGGTGCTGAATCTCTTAACAGCCCTGCAGAGTAGACCAGGGAGAAGCTGGGAAGCGCCATCTATTCTCTGTGAACTCTGTTACTCAGTACAAAAAGAATTAAACCGGCTGTCCGTGTAGTTGAAAACAACATCAAATGAGACTGTAAAGAGGAAAAACCACAGCTAGAGACTCTCAACAATCAAGTAATCTTCCATTCAAAGTTACTTGAAAGTACAGAACAACTTTGTTAAATATGTTAGGGCAGCATAGAGAAATAAGATGTCATCAAAAGATATTGGTATATATGATAACCGCTGCAAGACTGACATATGCGCAATATTGGAAAAGAAGAGAATATGTAGATATAAAAGAATGGAAACTTAAGGTAATGGATATGGTAGAAACAGAAAAATTAACATGTTTATTGAGAAATAAGTCTGTACAGAATTTTGAAAGAGAATGGAAAGAAGTACTGAATTGGATAACGAATATAGAAATAATAATGTATATAGAAATATATAGTAATAAATAATATAGAAATAATGTAATTATTATATTACATTATTATGTAAATTATTATTACATTATTATGTAAATTATTATGTAAAGAAAGTAATAATGAAAATGAAGTGAAACAATATTGTATATGATACGCAATAAGTAGCAATGGTTTAAACAGTAAGATGTAACAAACAATGTAAGACTATTGTTATGGTTAAATATGTAGTCTAAATGTATAAATAAGCAGATTCCATTGGGGAAAAGATGGAAGTGGGGAAGAGGGGTTTTTTTTTAGTTCTAATGTAAATTTTAATGAAAGATAATAATAATAACAACAAAGAAAGTACAGAACAACTACAATAAAAGGTATTCCTTGCGTAAGGAAGGCCTCTGAGATTCATGGGGTCCCAGAAGGAGAGCCAAGGGGGCGGCAGCCCAGCCTCTTGTGGCCAGGAGTTCCCCAGCCTCCCCGGAGCAGCGCCTGAGAAGGGAGAAGGAAAGGCAAGGCTCTGCGCTGCCTGTTATTACATACCCATTCTAAGAAGGTAATTTCCCCATCAGAGTTTTGGGTTTGTTTGAGCGTAAGGCTTAAAACCAGACGTATTACATCATGTCACCCACTGCACGGGAAAAAGACCGCCCAGTCCCGCAGGGCGTGCATTTGGAGAAGCGGGGAAAGAGGCAGGCGAGCTGATTTTTCATAAAAAGAATCATTGGCCTCTATATTTATTTCTTCATCCTATTTGTCCTATTTAAGTTCTATTTATTTACTGAATTGAAATCTTTATCTCGTGTCGCGTTTCCGCACCAGACTGTTACAGCGCGATTATTCCGCTTTCAACATCCTGTGGAATTCTGGGGTCTGCAGTTTCGGGAGGGGCCGGTCCGCCCCTCCCGAAACTGCAGACCCCAGGATTCCACAGGATGTTGACAGTGGAATAATCGCGCTGTAACAGTCTGGTGCGGAAATGGCCAGAGGATGAAGGTCTCCCCCCCTGCCCCCCATACCTTCAAATCGCCTGTCAGCTAGCCTTACGGCGACTCCATGAACTTCTTAGTGTTTTCCGAGGCAAGGCACCCTCAGGGGTGGTTTTGCTGGTTCCTTCCTCCGAAACAGAACCTGCAGCCCCTGGTATGTGTGGGCGGCCTCCCATCCAAGTACCAACCGCGGGCTGACCCTGCTTAGCGTCCAAGATCAGCGGGGAGAAGACAGGAAGGGTTAAGAGGAGCGAGCTGGATTCCTAGAGAGGAAGGGAAGGCGGGGCAGGAGGGGTCCAGTCCTCCAGAGCAGACAAGCCTCTCCCACCTCGGGCTGCACCGTCGCTTCCGCTCTTCCTCCTCTCCCCCTCCCATCGCGGGGCCTGAGGGGCGGGCCTGTCTCTCCCTCGGGGGCGGCTCTCCGGGGGTCCCTGTCCCCAGGTTTCGGCCTCTTTCTCGGGGGTGAGTCGGGGGGCCCCAGAATTTCCTCCTCGGGAGTAGGAAGGGGGAGCGGGACAGGGGAGGGATCTCCCCTTCGGGTCTCCTTCGGCGGGGAGGGGGCGGGGGGGCGGGCCGGGGAGGGCGGAGAGGGCAGGGGGCTCCCGGGGGAGAAGATGGCGCCCCCGAAGCCCGCCTGGGGCAACAGGGGTCTCCCCAGGCAGCTGAGCCGGGTCTCCTGGAAGGTGTCGGGGGGGGGCCTGCCTTGGCCCTTCTTTCTTTCTTTTCCCATGGCGGGCGGAGGGGGACCCTGAGAGGCTTCTCAGCCCCAGGAGCCCAAAGGACTTCGCCCACCTCGGAGACCAGGCGCTTGGGGGGCGCTTTCTGCACGTGGCAAATGCCACACCCCCAACATGGCATTCCCCGGTTTTTCCCACCGATGCTGCCCGGACTCTCAATCGAGTCTTTGTTCCAGAGATAAGGACAAGGCGAGTCGCCTGAAGGGCCCCGGAGGGGAGGGCGGCGGGGAGATTTCACCGGCCGTCTCCAGGTTCTGGTTTCTGTGGCTGCCCGGCCAGAAGTGGACGGTAGGCTTGCGGTTCTTGCCCAGACATTTTGCCTTTTTTTTTTTTTTTGTTCTGTCCAAACACACCTACTTCCTTCACATTCTGGCTGCAGGGCCTTACATTTTGTATCGAAATAGCAACCTTTAACTGGACACTTGCAGCTTCCTTAGGAGGTGAATGGAAGAGGGAGGGCAGCTGAAGAGGGAGGGCAGGGGAGCGGCCACTGTTGACTTCTGGCATCTCTTTTCTCATTCTGCCTCAGAGGGGGGCCAGCTGTGCAGTGAGGAGGCTGAAGACAGAAGGATTTGTTGTAATAATAATAATAATAATGATAATAATAATAATTTGTAGTATCTGTAGCTATAACTATTGCTATTATTATTATTATTAGACTTTGGAATACAAGGAAACATAAAAGGTCAGGAAAAGGGGAATTAAATACACAAGCTAGATGGGGGAAAATGAGACATCAGCAGAGCCCATCTGGGGAATTGTGGCAGCTATAGGGCCCCCCACTCTGAGGCCCCAGAAAAGCAGGATTTTGTCCTTGGCAGACATTTGTTGTGTTCTGGCAAGGCAGCTCTTGGCCTGGAGCGTTGCAAGCAGAAACTCCACCTGCTAAAGCACTGTATTGGAGTGTATGCGTGAAAAGCATTCTCTTATTTTAAAATTGCTGACCATAAAATATGGTATACTGTAGTAGGCGTTGGGGGGCTTAAGTTAGCAGAACGGAGGAAGATTTAGTATGGGTAAAAGGGTCACGTAGCCAATGTATTGTTTGTTAATTAACCGGTAGAGGTGATAGTTGGAGATAGGCAAGATTCCTGTTAGATAGGCACGGTTCCTGTTGTAAAGGTTCGGGTAAAAAGGTCAACAGTTCCGAAATTGTAAACCGCAGCTGGGAAAAGAGGAAGTAATAATATGCTGTGTTTATGGCTTCCGGAAGGTGGACCAAGGAAGAGGGGCTTTGCACCTGCGATCTTTGTCTGTAAAATAGCTGTGAAACTGGTATTCGGGGCTCTTGGCTTTTTTGGAGAAATCCAGCCATTAGCCCGCACGTAATAAATTACTCTTTTACTTGCTCTGTGGTCTCTGTGTTCTCTGGGCTCCTGCAACAGTACAATAATATGACAAACATGACATGATATTTTAAATACAGCATAATATTGTTTGTATGATATGAAATATGGAATATGAAGGTAGTACGGAATGTAAGATGCTTAGCAGTGCGTTGTACTGGTCTTAGGGCTTGCTTTTTAATGGACATGAGTTCAACTTTGATAGTTCAAATTATATTTTAACTACTGAATATAAAATATAGCATGACAAATATAATGTGTTAAATATAATATACCGTAGTAAATAAATAAGAAGGAAGATGACAGCAGTAGTAAAACACAGTAGTACTGAAAAGGCTGGGCTAGTGACAACTCCAGATGAGTTCAGCAAACCAGACTGACACACCCTGGACTGACACACACTGGACTGGCAAATGGTTGTGTAACCATCTTCTCAGCCTCTCTGATAGGCAGTTGTATTTTAATTTGATGTGAGTGTTTAGGAATGTCTGTATGGATTTCTGCAAACCTTTCTGAGGGTTTATAGAAAGATAGTATAAATAAATAATATGAGAATGATATCACATATGTTTTCAATATGAGAAATGTGTGTGCTCATTACTTATGCTTAGGTTTCATACTACAAACACTGATTATTTGTTTTGAACATCAGGATAAAGAATAACTGAAGATTGGCAGAACCAAGTGAAAGTCTTAACTGAAGCAAACTTCATGGCAGTGTTGTGTAATAGAGGCTTATGGAGAATGGGAGAGTGATGGAAGGTGCGAGTGGGGGAAATAAGGCCTGCCTTGCTTGCTTGCTTGCTGGTTCTCAGGTGAAAAAGCCTCCCCAACTCTCATTTATTTTGCTCATTCACTTGCCTTTTCTTCAGGGAGGAGACCTAGTTAGAATTGTCCATGTTTCTTCATGCCTGTATAATAGAGCAATTCTTAACACAGCAACATCTTGGCTTTGCAGAGTTTTGGAGCAGAGCCTGTTCAGGGGTTCTTTGCCCTGAGACAGAAGAGGTAGAGGATTAACCTGGATCCCATTGGCTGCTTTATTGGCTGTTAGTTCAAAGATGGACAAACCTGACTCAGCTGGACCTGAAGCAGGAAGAGGCTCTGATGACATCAATGCTGAGAGCAGTGGAGAAATGTGCGAAAGAACAATGCAGAAGTTCCTCAGCAGAGATGAGGGCAGCTCAGACATAGAGCGTCAGCGCTTCAGGCAGTTCTCATACCAAGAGTATGAGGGGCCCCGAGAGGTTTCCAGACACCTCCATGACCTCTGCCACCAGTGGTTGAAGCCAAAGGAACATACCAAACATCAGATCCTGGACCTAGTGATCCTGGAGCAGTTTGTGAGCATCCTTCCCCCAGAGCTAGGGAGCTGGATCAGGGAATGTGGGGCAGAGAGCTGTTCCCAGGCGGTGGCCCTGGCGGAAGTTTTCCTCCTGAGTCAGGCTGAGGACAAGAAACGGGAAAAACAGGTTAGTGCATTTCATATTGGGGTCTCTATCTGAAACTGATGATTTCATTGAGTGTATGTGCTGCCTTTCTCTCAAGATGGGACACAGTGTAAGGAATAATCAGAACCTACACTCTCTGCACAATTCCCACTCAATCTGCCCCTACTGCAGCCACCCCCATAGCCAGTGCCCACTCTATTGGTATTCCACTGAAATGTGGTACCCAAAGAAATGGTTTGAAAGCAAAGTGTGTTTGGACATGGGCCTTCTTTCAACATGGAATTTCTATCTCAAAGGAAGACTGATCTTTTTTTAAAATAAGGTTCGTGCTCCCTGTGTCCCATGTTGCTAAAGGATGGTCCAGAAAATCATTTTCTGCATACTGAATTTGTAATACTTTCTGCTCTTTCAGGATAAAAATTGCCATGTGGAAGTTAAGTCTGATTTTTCTTCATCATCTTCAACAGTGGGGTCTCTCTCAGACACCACACGGAGTCCCCAACAACGGGAGATCAAGCAAGAGGTTGAGGGAGGTGCCTCCTTGCAAGGTAAGGATGGTAATAGTAATAATAATAATAATTATTATTATTATTATTTATATCCCGCTTCTCCCGACGGATCGAGGCGGTACTACAACAGTACATCAATAAATTAAAAACAATTAAAGCATAACCCATCCTCCCCACCCATCAACCCATCTAAACCCCCTAAAACACATTAACTATTAAAAACAAGAGGACAGTTGGTGGGAGGTGGTGGAGCACTAATCTGGGAAGGCCCGTCGGAAGAGAACAGTCTTGACTGCTTTTTTAAAGCAGTCTTTTAAAGGGCTTTTTTAAAGCAGTCAAGACTGGTAATATGCCAGGTCTCTTCCGGCAGGCCATTCCATAAGTTGGGGGCGATAGAAGAGAAGGTCCTCTGGGTAACTGCAGCCAACCTAGTTCTGACCGGCTGCAGTAAATTCCTCCCAGAGGACCTTAATGTGCGGGGCCGATTATATGGGAGAAGGCGATCCCGCAGGTAGGCTGGCCCCAAGCCATGAAGGGCTTTAAAGGTAAGAACCAACACTTTGTACTGTGCCCGGAAACCAATAGGAAGCCAATGTAAGGACTTCAGAACTGGTGTTATATGGTCAGTTTTAGATCTTCTGGTAACCAACCTGGCTGCCATATTCTGAACTAATTGAAGTTTTTGGTCTAAGCACATGAGTAGCCCTATGTAGAGTGCATTACAGAAGTCAAGCCGTGAAGTTACCAGCACATGCATCACTGTTTTTAGGTGTTCCAGGTCCAGGAAGGGGCGCAGCTGGCGTATCAGCCGAAGCTGATAACAGGCACTCCTGGCCGCCGCATTAATTTGGGCTGTCATCTGAAGCGGCGAGTCCAGGACCCCCCCAAGCTGCGGACACAGTCTTTCGGGGAAAAAGGTGACCCCGTCTAAGACTGGTTGACAAACCTCCATACCTGGGCTGGACCCTTAACAGCGAGTCTTATCTGGATTCAGTTAGTCTATTTTTCCTCATCCAGTCCATTACTGCTTCAAGGCATTCATTTAAGACGAGATCCCACCCTTATTTATGCTTTTATCCAGGCATGGAGAGATATATCTGGGTGTCATCAGCATACTATAGCACCTTGCTCCATGCCTCCTGATGATCTCTCCCAGCGGTTTCATGTAGATGTTAAATAGCATTGGAGACAGGACGGCGCCCTAGGGACCCCAAATTTTAGTTTTTTTTCGAGGAAAAGGCCCCCCAAGCATCACCATCTGGTATCTACCTGAGAATAGGACCGGAACCACTTAAGTGCAGTGCCCCTATCCCCCAGCCCTCTCAGGCTTTCCCAAAAAGGATACCATGGTCTATGGTATTGAAAGCCGCTGAGAGGTCCAAGAGTACCAGCGGGGTCACACTTCCCCTGTCGATACCTAGGCAAAGATCATCCATAAGGTCCCTGTGTGTGGGATGTATGTGCCTTCCGGTCACCTGTTGACAAGTACCTCCATAAATTTCATAGGACCCCAAAATTTTCTTAAGGAAGAAGTGCTCAGAGGTAATTTTGCCAGTTCCTTCCTCTAAAATATACACTGGCACCTGGAATTTTTGGCATTTTCCCCATAAGACTGATAAGAGCTGATGCTGTTTAATGTCAAAGTCTGGGTGATCTTGTCCCTTTTAGTTTTTTAGGTGAACCCAAAGAACCCTCTATGGGCATAATTGTCTTAAATCATAAAATCAGAGAGCTGGAAGAGACCACAGTGGCCATTGATCCAACCCCTTGCCATGCAAACACACACTGAGCTTTCCCCAGGAAATGGCCATCTGGACTCTATTTAACCTCCAATAAGGTTACTCCACCACACTTCGAGGCAGCATATTCTTTTTGAAAATTCTTCCCCTAAGAAATTCTTCCTGATGTTTAAGTAAAATCTTTTTTTTGTAGTTTGAATCCACTGCTCCTTGTCTTAGTCTCGGGGGCACAGAAAACAAGCGTGCTCCATCTTCAACATGACATCCCTTCATGTATTTAAACATGGCTATCATGTCACCTCTTAACCTTCTTTTCATCAAGCTAAACATACCTAGCTCACTAAGCTATATCTTAGGATGTTATGGGTGCATAACTTCCCCTTTCCTTCACAGGAGTCCAGAGTCCCACCACCACAGGAAAGTAAGTGATGTGGTGGGTTAATAATTATAAGCTGTCCCAGTTAATTATTCTAGTTTTTTCTGAAAAAGGATAATTTCTTTCCTTTAGTATGACTTCTTGCCTTTGAAATCTTTCCCATTTCTTACTGTAAATATACTGATGTTTCTTTTTGTTCCCCGGGACTCAAAACCTTGGTCCTCCCCACTGCACTGTCCATATCCTCACAACACCACTGTGAGGTAGGTTAGGCTAAGAAAAAAAGAGCTCACCCAACGTTCCACAATGAACTTTGTGGCTTTGGAGCAGCCTGATTTTCCAACACGGTGGACCAAAATGCCCTATGGATTTTCCTGGATGCAAATTGCACAGTGTTCAGAGGGATGACTTCCTTGTAAGTTTCTTTTTAGGATTGTAATTGTAACCTCTGAGAGAAGCCTATGTGATTGATCCTTCCCCCCTTGGTTCCTCCCCCAGGGGCTAATGATGCTAGAAGCAAGTAGTCAGTCGCCTCTACCTCTTTGTGATGGAGTGGAAAGTGATCAGGAAGGAGAAGGACTACTGAAAAAGAGGACTGGATGAGGCTGGGTGTCCCCAGTTCTGGGCTCACATCCCTGGAGCACTAGCTGAGAATTTTGTTTCCATTTGGATTTTTTTTTTAAAAGCAGAAATATAATTTTCTTCACCTTCTTAATGGAAAGAAGTAGAGCTTTTAAAAAAATGAAAATGGAAATACCTAAACTGACAGTTCATCTCTCCTAGCCCAGGAGTTTGAGCCCTTAACTCCTAAAAGGGTGCCTTGGAATCGTAGAGTCATTGAATCGCTCTTCAAAGGCCAGGTTGGAATCCCTTTGTGATCTGCCATGGTCGCTTGACATCCTTATTCTGTTGTTGTTTTTTTTCTTGACTACCAAAGGAAGGGGAATGCATAGACCTTCGAGCCTTTTGGTCCCAAACAAATGTCTCTCCTTCTGTTTTTTCCTAGCAAAAAAAGGAGCGTAGAGAACGCCCCTGGGCCAAACTAACCCCCTAGTCCAGCATTGTTGTTATTGTTGTTATCATCATCACCACATGTTTGCTTTATCTGCCTTTTTTCCCTTTTTTCTGACTAGACCAGCTCACAACAGCTTTAAAAAAACATAGTTAAAAATTCAGAAAGTAAAAACAGATAAAATGCTCAAAAATTTTAAAAAGAGTTAAAATATAAACCATTAAACACACAGTTGCACACCTTGACACAACCAATAGAAGAACCCAGCACATTGTGTGGTTGGGGCGGGCCTTGTGCAATCAATCCCCAAATGCCCTTAGAAAGAGGAAAGACTTGACTTGCCTGCAAAAAGAAAGTAGGGAAGATATCAGTCTGACTTCTCTATGAAGGGAATTCCAGAGGCTGGGGTGGCCATGGAGAAGGCCCTGCCCCATGTTCCCACCAGATGCACCTGTGAGGGTGGTGGGACTGAGCAAGTGGCCCCTTCAGCTGATCTCAGAGTGTGGGCAGGTTCATATGGCAGAATACGGGCCTTCATTTAACCTGGACATGAACTACCTAGGGCTTTATAGGTCAAAATGAGCACTTTGAATTGTTTGAGAAAGAGACTAGCAACCACTGGAGCTGTTGAAATAACCAACAAGGGTGTAACAGGCAAGGCCTTTATAGGTTAAAATGAGCAATTTGAATTGCAGTAATCCAGTCAGGATGTAACTAAGGCCTGTGTCAATTCAGGCACGGTTCCCACTGTGACCAGTCGGAAGCCCTCCAGGAAGCTTATCATCCGAGCATGGAAGCTGTAGCACTTCCCTGCTTTTCCTCCATAGTGCTTCTGCTAATGGATCTGTCTGTAATAGCCAGCATGAAGGTTTCAGTCTTCCTGTGTAAGGCCTTGTGCACTTTGTTCCTTGACTGCCTTTAGGTGAGTTGTGAGCAGGATGTGTTTCCTTTTTCCTCCAGGGCCTCATCACCTTTGAGGACGTGGCTGTCCATTTCTCCCTGGAGGAGTGGGCTCTTCTGGATCCAGATCAGAGAGCCTTGCATGCGGAGATCATGGAGGAGACCCATGGGATTGTGGCCTCTCTTGGTAAGGCTCTCTCACTAATGGGAATTTCTGCTTCCAAATGTAATAATCACAATCCCCATAAGAGTTTCTGAGTGGGAGCAGGAGACTCAATCCTCCCAGTCACTGGGGGCTCCTTAAGACGGGGCTCAGAAACTGGTGTCCTGTGGTTTTTTTTATTTCTTAATTTGTACATGGAAATTAACTTTAATAATCCAGAAAAAGGTTAGTTGATTTTTTTAAATCTAAGTTATATTATGAGTGCATTCTCTGATTTGGTTTTTTGTGTGACCCTTTTATTATTATTATTATTAGATTTAAAAAAGTATAAAATTACACTGACAGTACAAGACAATACACACACACACACACAATTAAACTATACAACCATCCATTATCAAAGAAAATACCAAATAAATATTAAACAGAGCTATAAAACAACTGTAAGACTACAGATAGCTTAGTTATTTTAAATGATTAATAATAAATAAATTAAAAACTCAGTAGTTTACTGAGGCCCAAGAGATCTCTGGCTGAGAATTCTAAATGTCCCTCCCTAAACTGCAAAGCCCAGGATTCCATAGGATGTTGAAAGTGGAATAATAGCACTCTATAACAGTGTAGGGTGGAAATGGCTTAAAAATTGGTTCCCACCCTTGTTGTGAACGGCTCCTAGTAAATACTTAAATATTCTTAAATTATTACTTAAAATCTAAGTTAAGTTTGTCAGTAATAATAATTATAATCTTATCCATATACCGAAAAAGTAATTTACCTAGTTAATAAAAAATGATTATTGTTATCAAGAGTACTGAATTATTGCCATTATTTTATTATTTTAGGTTAAATTAATTCTAAACATTGATTAAATTAATTCTAAACATTACTTTTACAAAGATAATTCTCCTTTCTTTGTCCTTCAGCTGATCTTTCAAGATGGCAAGTTTTAGAAATCAGTATAGCTGCTCCTCTTGCCCTCAATATGCCCTTTGAACTTTATGAGACCTCCAAGTAGGACTGTATCTTTCTAGTTTTAATTCCTCTTTTCATATTTGATTTTTATGTGATTGATCAAGCTGTTGCTGGCCTCCTGTCCTTGACCTGCCCCACCTTTTGCAAAAAAAAGTGTTTTCTTTTCAGCAATTAATCTCTTATGATTCCATCTGTTTTCAAGCATAGATGCAAGGGCTCTACAGTCTGAGGAATCTTAAACTATTTTCATTTGCTTTTGCAGAAATTCCTTATTATTTTGCAGTCTGCATCTTAACTTGATATTCCTTGGGCTACTACAACTGGCTTTAATTGATAACCAGGGTTTGCTCTGAAGATACTCTGTCTAAAATGCAAAGGTAACAGAATCAGTATTCATATCTGGATCACAAATATCTTTCAGTGTTCTTCTCTTCCATGAATTCAAGAAATCTTTGATGTATAAAATCTCCCCTTGATGCCATCTCAGCCGTTCCAAGAAGGAAGGCAAGAGTACCCGGGGAAAAGGCTAGAGAATGAGGAAAAGATATGCGCACACCTTCCTTTTCCGCACACGGTGCTCTCCCTCCACTTCCCTTGTCGTTTGTCCCACACAGAGAACATGCACTGACAGAAAAGGCAAGGGGATGGGGGAGAAAGGCACAGACACATCTTCCTTCTCTGCCTCTGGTGTTCCCCCTCCTATTCCCTTTTCTTTTGCCTGGACGCAGAGAGGAAAGGTTCATGCACCCCAGGGCAAAAGACAAGGAAATGGGAGGGGGTATGCAGAGCAGAGTTATTTGCAATTTTTCCACTTTCACAAGGGTTTTGCGCCCTGACCAAACCCTTCCAAAAGTGAAGGGGCCACTGTAATCTCTTATAATTCCATCTTGTTTCAAGCATAGATATGAGGTCTCTACAGTCTGAGGAATTATGAAATACTCTCATTTGTCTTCTCAGACATTTCCATATTATTTTGCAGTCTGCATCTAGCCAGGTAAATTTGATATTCATAGGGCCGCTACAACTGGCTTTAGCTGATAACCAGAGTTTGATCTGAAGACCTATGGTCTGAAATGCAAAGATAGCAGAATCAATCTTTGTGTCTGGATTACAAGCCGTGTCTTTCAATGTTCTTCCCTTCCTTCTGAAAACCCTTGATGTTTAAAGTCTCCATTTGGTGCCATCTCAGCCTTTGCTCATTTGCTATGTTCGTCCTACTTGTAATGAATTTATTATCCTGGGTCACTGGTCTCCAACTGAATCTCTACTTAACTGGGCTGATATTGGCTGGTGATCAGTTTCTTCTCTTACATTTATACCTGAAAATAAATGGACACAAATGGAAATGCAGATATAGTCTGTGGAACTGCCAGCAGAATAGGTCAAGTGTGTATACGGATATGGGAACCTAAGATCATGAGGCTCAAGAATCTGAAGTCCCTGTTTGTATGTTAATTCCAACAAATGCAGCCCTACTTTACTAACTTTTTTTAATCACAAGTTGACCAACAATACAATACTCTTGTCGTTTGTCTTGCATTCCCCACCTACGTGCTGGCTGTGCTGGTGTGGAGCCTATTCGGGGATTAAAGTCACCCATCAGAATAATTAGGATGTTAAGGGATTTTAGATTTAGGTCTTCATTTGTTCCAAGAAAACCGAAATGTTGTCAGACTGTGGTATACAGATATTTATAAGGATTAAGAATGAGCCTCAGAGTTTCAACCTGGCTACAGTACAATTTGGAGGATTTGCAATAACCTGAAACCAGGTTCTGTTTACCAAAATGGCCACTCTCCACTGGCCTTATCCTTTATTCTGTGTGTGAATTTAGACCAAATTTTGTAACTGGGGAGTGTATTGATATTACTTGTAAGCCATGTTTCCAAGAAAGAAGTTTAACTGGCTCACAAGGCTGGAGATAATGTGAGCTGTAAGGGAAGTTTCATTCTATGACTCTCGTATAGCTTTCAACGCATTTCATGACATCCTGACACGTGCTTTAGTAAAGGCTGAAAAGAACTGAGCAGCACCACGGCTACATAAAACTATAAAAATTTTCTTAAAACTAATCAAATCTTTCAAGAAAAAAAAAGCCTTTGCCTTAATCGCAATAAACAACCATGTGCACACTCAACCTGACGTTATGCAAATAGTCTGTGTGCACAGTACCTGGAGGATGCAAGGCAGCTGGCAGAACCCCATCTAAAATTTGAAGGAAATGTCCGATGTGCTCTGATTGATGAAGGAAAGCCTTTGGTTAAGATAGTTCATAAACACTAAATGTTGAGGGATGAGCACTAGATTCCAGCTAGATCTTAAACTACAGTTTGTTTGCAACTCTACAGGCTGAGGGGGTAGGCTCTTTGCACATAGTTTGCACATCTATGGTTTTTTATCCTTTTTTCAATGGATTTATTTCTGATTTGCCTTAAGAGGGACTACTTTTATATTAGAGTCAGGTCAAACAATCTCTGTAGGCCTTTCTTCCAGACATGTAGGTCAGGCTTCCCCTCTTTTCCTGACTTTATGGTGTTTTTGAGGTTTTTTCTTTTTCTTCTGTATCCTACGTCCACCCTTTTGGGCCACTTTTTATTCATTTTGTTGTCCTTTTTAGAATGATCTTTTGTGCACTTATGTGAACTCTCAACTTGAACTTTGATTTTCTCACTACCGTTTCCCATCATGTGCGTCTCTTTCCTGGATAATAAAGAATGCAGTCAATGCTGTTAACAGCCTCTTGCTTTCTTGTAGATATTTTTTTAAGAGAAAGCTCTCTGGAAATCTAGTTTAACCATCCACTATCTAATCTTTGCCTTCCACTGATTCTTCGCCTTGATTAGATGTTAAATTATAGTTAGACCTTGATACAAAAGCTGGAGACTTTTCCCTTCTGGTTAGATGTTAAATTAGTCTGTGATGCAGAGGTTGGGGACTTTTGTCTCCAAAGAGTTCTTCCTGATCTACCACACCTAGCTAAGTCAGAGTCACCTCCTGCTATGAGTTCATTACAGAATTATAAATCTGCCAGAGCCAATCCAACAGCTAAATTAATTCAGGCTCTTGAATTAACAGGTTACTCTTGTATGGCCCATTTCAGGGCAAGTGATCAATCCAAGGCTATGTGATGCAGTGAGAGTCCATCCTGCAATGACTCGTGTTGCTCTCTCTGTTCATTCAGTGTCTCTCCTTTGCCATCTTGTGCAAAGAACTGAGTAATTGTGATTTGTTTTTGCATGGTCTTGAAGGACCTTTATAGGAGTAGAATGAGATAGCCAACTCTTTTCTGTGTCTTTCTGGTAAATACCATGACAATTATAGCAGAAAATATCCAACTGAAACAGTCAGCTGAATTTAGTTAATCCAGTCTGCAAAAGAGTCAATGAGACCACTTGGAAGTTATCCCAAAAATGGCCCCCAAAAAAACATTTCCAGACTGTTGCCTCACCAGCAGTGGTGGTGATAACCTCAACCACTCTATTCTTAGTTTAGGAGAGAAGATAAAAAAAGAGAGAGAGAGAGAGAAGGGAGGTCAAAGGTGCAGTGTCTGTGTAGTTAGGAGCTAGCTGCTCTCACCTGGGACAATATTGAGCTCTTTCCTGGAATGTTGTCTTCGAGGCTCTCCGATAATTTTTAAGCTCCAAAGTCATTAGGACTACAGGCAGCATACTGTTCTATGCTTGTAGAATGGTAAAATAGCAGAATGCTTAAGGAATAAACTATAACAAATCAGCAGTTAGTCCAACTATGGCGATCCAAGCAAAGTTACCTCTTCCAACGCCATCTTTCCTCTTTCTTCATTCTTGGTGCACCAAATAAGCCAGCGGTTCTCAACCTGTGGGTCGCGACCCCTTTGGGGGTCGAAAGACCATTTCACAGGGGTCACCGCTCCTCTATCCCGCCCCGCCACCTTTTGAAAGAAGGCAGCCTCACAGCCAATGGGAGCGCTGTTTCTGAGACCCCACGCTGGGAGGAGGGGAGAGGAGGCATGCTGGGCACGTGTGGGGACGTTTCCCCTGTCTTTCCCTGCCGGGCAGGGGGGAGCAGAGGTGGCGAGAGGAGACCCCGCGCTGGCAGGAGGGGAAAGGAGGCGTGCCTGTTGCGTGTGGGGACGTTTCGCCATCTTTCCCTGCCGGGTGGGGGGGCAGAAGTAGTGAGAGGAGACCCTGTGCTGGCAGGAGGTGAGAGGAGGCATGCTGGGCGCGTGTGGGGATGTTTCCCCATCTTTCCCTGCCGGGCGGGGGGAACAAAGGTGGCAAGAGGAGACCCCGTGCTGGCAGGAGGGTTAAGGAGGCGTGCTGGGTGCGTGTGGGGACGTTTTGCCATCTTTCCCTGCCAGGTGGGGGAGCAAAGGTGGCGAGGGGAGACCCTGTGCTGGCAGGAGGTGAGAGGAGGCGTGCTGGGTGCATGTGGGGACATTTCCCTGTCTTTCCCTGCCGGGCGGCAGAGGCAGCAGAGGTGGCAAGAGGAGACCCTGCGCTGGCAGGAGGGGAAAGGAGGCATGAAAAAAAAGTCCATATATTTCCTATTTTTAATGCAATGAAGTGGAGTTTTCAAAAATATAGAATATGGGAAATATCAGAACTGTCAGGCTCATACCCACTGACCCAGAGGTTTGAGTCCTGAACTCTTAAAATGCTCAGTTAAAATCCATGTGTGTTCAACCAGTCTTGTCCTGTTTTTTTTAATTGTTTTGATAAAATTGTGCATTACTTCGTAAGTCTCCAGCAATAAGGAGAGTTTAAAAGGAGAAATCACTGCTCATAATTTTCAGTAAAAGCAGGCTAAATCCCTGAATTTAAGTCCATTTGCAAAATGGGTTGATGCATCATTCTTTCAAATGTGCCAGTGTGGTTTAATTTTCTGTCAGTTGTAACACAGGTGGATATGTAGATTACTCTTCCAGCATTGTAGTATCAGTGTTTTGGCAGTCAAGAGGTCAGAGACGATCCCTGTGTTACGATACAAGACATGGCTAGATAGCTTAAAACAATATGTATATCTCTTGAATACCGGCAACTACGCTGCAGTTCCAAAACATCCGAGTTAACAAATAATTAACAGTTTCGCACCTCTAGCAGATAGATGATTTAGATTACCCTTTCTTAAAAAGATGTTGCAGTGTGAAATGTACTCAAAATGGCAGTTTCCTCCTTGGTCCCAACACAATCTCTCGCCTTCTGTTTTTCTCTGGCAAAGGAAAGCACATAAAGCTGGGCCTGCTGGATCAGCCCTTAAGCCCATTTAGTCCAGCATAGTGTTCCCACCTGGGCTGACCAGAGGCATCTAAGAATTCTGCAATCTTAAGCAAGGAAGCCATAGTGCTTTCTTGCTTCCCCAACATCTGGTTTTCAAAGGCAGGGTGCCACTGCTAGTGAACCTGTCAAACAGGCAAGGAAAGACGGTGAAACATCCTCACACATGCCCAGCACACCTCCTTTCCCCTCCTTCCAGCTCGGGGTCTCCTCTTGCCACCTCCATCCCCCCACCCAGCAGGGAAAGACAGCGAAACGTCCCCACATGCGCCCAGCACGCCTCTTTTCCCCTCCTGCCAGCACAGGGTCTCCTCTCGCCACCTCCACTGCCCCTGTCTGGCAGGGAAAGATGACGAAACGTCCCCACACGCGCCCAGCACGCCTCCTCTCACCTCCTGCCAGCGCGGGGTCTCCTCTCGCCACTTCTGCCCCCCACCCAGCAGGGAAAGACGGGGAAACGCCCAGCATGCCTCCTCTCCGCTCTTCCCAGCGTGGGGTCTTGGAAACAGCGCTCCCATTGGCTGTGAGGCCACCTTCTTTCAAAAGGGGGCGAGGCGTGATAGAAGAGCAGCGACCCCTGTGAAATGGTCATTCGACCCCCCCCAAAGGGGTCGCAACCCACAGGTTGAGAAGTGCTGCTATAAGGACTGTAGAGCTGAAGAAAGGCAAATGCTTTTTCAGCGCCAAAGAAAAGAAGAACAAAAGCAGCAGTTAGAACTGTTACTGTTCTTCCCTGCATCCTGCAGGAATGGTCTTGCAGCCAGCATGGCTCGTGTAATGCAGAGATCCAGAGGTCACTCTGCAGTCTTAAATCTCTAAGAGATTCTTCATCTTGGACACTGAACAACATTGGATCCAGCACAGACATCTGGAGCATCCCACTGTGAATAGAGAGCAAGAACTGAAGCACTGACTTTCCTTAGGATCTTAATCACTACCATGGCAATACTCTTCAGTTGAACATGCATCATTTTTTATTACTATAGATGGGTAAACTCAGATTCATTCTTAAAATAGGATTGATTTTTTACTCCAAAATCCTTCATGCAGTGTTAGGACTTCTGGAACATACTGTGGCTCTCCCATCTCTTCTCAAAACAAGAAAGGAATTTATAAAATGGGAACTTTGTGAGGGTTTCTGTGTCATGCATAGCTGCCTCTGTTTTTTTTAGGAACTATGTAGCTGTAGACATAGAATTCTCCCATCCAGGTTGGGATGTTGCATGATAACTTCTTAACTGGAGCAGAAAAATCCAACCTTAACTGGACATGTGAGGAGAGAACAGCAGGTTGGGGGCAGAAATAAATGGGAGAGAAAGATGACAAAATAGCTTGTAGAAATGTAAATTCTTAACCACAGAAAAAGGCAAAGATTTGTACATGAAGAAAAGACTTCTTTCTCCACAGAGAAGGGACCACAATGAAAAAAGAAGTCTAGAACATAGGTGGTTAGTGAAGCACTTGTTACCCCTGCCTCCCGCCTCAGAGTCTCATAGTGGTCAAACAGTTTTTATCTTTACTGAACAGAGGTAAGAAAGGATAATGATATCTCTTCCTTTCCCCCAAAGTTTTGTTTCTAAAATAATTTCAATTCAGTCCTTGTCCCAGTCTGTGAGAGTCCTTTCCTATCACAAGTTGAGAATGATTGTTTTCTATTCTTCTTCTCAGCAGATAACTGGAGAAATAGCAATGTATGTGCCAAGTGTGGGAAGTGTTTTGGACACAAATGGGAGCTTACCAGACACCAGAAAGCCCACACAGAAGAGGAAGGTTCTACCAGGGAGAAGCTCTTTGAGTATAACATATATGGGGAAAAAATTAACCGAAATATGGCACTTATGCGTCACAGGAGGCTCCATGCTGGGAAAAAACACTTCAGATCGAGAATCTCAGGGAAAGGTATCAATTACAAATTGTACCCTCATAGCCATCAAGCAGTCAGGAATGGAAAGAAAATACACAAATGCCAGAAGTGTGGGAAACAGTTTGCTTGCAGATCAGTATTAGTAATTCATCAGAGAGTCCACACAAAAGAGAAACCATACAAATGCCAGGAGTGTGGGAAATGTTTTGCTAGAAATTCCTACCTTGTGATTCACCAGAGAATCCACACAGGAGTGAAGCCATACAAATGCCAGGAGTGTGGGAAATGTTTTGCTAGAATTTCCAGCCTTGTGATCCACCAGAGAGTCCACACAGGACTGAAGCCATACAATTGCGAAGAGTGTGGGAAATGTTTTGCTAGAAATTCTTACCTTGTGAGTCACCAGAGAGTCCACACAGGAGAGAAACCATATAAATGCCAGGAGTGTGGGAAATGTTTTAGTCAAAATTCAATCCTTGTGAATCACAAGAGAATCCACACAGGAGAGAAACCGTACAAATGCCAGGAGTGTGGGATATGTTTTTCTCAGAATTGCAGCCTTGTGTTCCACCAGAGAATCCACACAGGAGAGAAGCCATACAAATGCCAGGAGTGTGGGAAATGTTTTGCGCGAAATGCAAGCCTTGTGATCCACCAGAGAGGCCACCCAGGAGAGAAACTGTATGAGTGCCAGGAGTGTGGGAAATGTTTCACTTCAATGTCATTACTTGTAATCCACCAGAGTCTCCACAAAGGTGAGAAACCACACAAATGCCAAGAGTGTGGGAAATGTTTTGCTCAGAGTTCCAACCTTGCACACCACAAGAGAATCCACACAGGAGTAAAACCATACAAATGCCAGGAGTGTGGGAAATGTTTTTTTAGAAATTCAAGCCTTGTGAGCCACCAGAAAGTCCACACAGGAGTGAAACCATACAAATGCCAGGAGTGTGGGAAATGTTTTTCTCAAAATTCAAGCCTTGTGATCCACCAGAGAGGCCACACAGGAGAGAAGCCATACAGATGCCAGGAGTGTGGGAAATGCTTTGCTTGCAATAAATACCTTGCCAGACACCAAAGACTCCACATAGGAAAGAAACCATACAAATGCCAGTAGTGTTGGTGTTAGGCTTGAAATTTGGGGCTCTACAATTTGCTATAGAATTGATGTATTAATTGGAATTTTAGACAATTGTAGCTCATCAAATGACCTTTGCCATTCACTTGTTTGTTATGCTTAGCTCCTGTTGATAGTTAACATGTACCCAAATGGAATTCTGTATTGCGTCACTGATGTCTTTGGAAATCATCGGGTGGGAATTTCACTGTACAAAGCTGTACAATTTCACTTTTCACTGTACAAGCAGAGACTCTGCTGATGCATGTTCTTTTCCTGATGCAAGCATAAAAAGTGGTTTAAGAAGGGAAGCATTGATGAATAAACCATTCTTCTGGGGTCATCACTGTTGGTGATTACTGGAAGGATCTTTTGATCAAAATGCTTTTGCGTGTGTGGTCTACCTCTCTCTTATCTACCTTTCTGCCTTGTCTTTGGGGGTTCATATCAGGTCCATGTTCCACTGGGGATATGGTGGAGGTGTGATTAATTTATCCACCCTAATATTGGAAATGTTTTGCTCGCAGTTCACACTTTCTGAGCCATAAACAGTTTTTCATACATGAGGGAAACCAGTATTATTAGTATTAGTGTTTTTATCCTGACTTTTTCCCAATGTGGATTGCAGAACAGTTTGCAATAATACTACCAGTCGCTGTTGGTGCATTTAGACCTTTCAGCAGCATTAGATACCATTGACTGTGGTATCCTTCTTGAATGCCTGGCGGGGTTGGAAATTGGGAGGCACTGCGTTGCAGTGGTTCTGATCTTGCCTTTCAGCGAGGTTCCAAATGATGGTGCTTGGGGACAGCTACTCCTCCAAAAGGAGCTGTTTTATGGCATACCATAAGGTGTGATTTTATCCCCACTGGTTTTTATCACCTGCATTGAACTGCTGGAAAAAATCATATAGAGGCATGTAGCAGGGTGCTTTCACTATGCTGATGACTATAATGTCCGCTGTTGCAAAGATAAACTCTCAAGCTAATGAGGGTCCTAAAGTTTATTTCCTTTGAAAGCTCCAGCCAAAGATTCTGTCCAAGGTCTAACACACACAGAAGCGTCCGCCCATTAAATACCATATAGCTGGAGTAAGAACATAGTTAATTTAAAGAGACATTACACCATATCTTCCTTTCAAATAACAAAGCAAAAAACAAATCAATATACATATCATAACCCATTTCAAAATGATACACATACTAAATCTCATTTCTAAATAGTATAAAACAATGTATTTCTCATACATATCAATTTCAGTACAAAATTATTTAAAAACATTACAAATAATTTAAACTATTATGGAGCAATAGGCCACCAATATTTGGCACAACGTTAAGAACAGTCTTTACCAACTCAACATATCTTTCTGGCAAAAACAGAGGTCTATCTCGAAATGTTACGTATACTGAATGCCTATCTAACGGTGAAGATGTACATGTCTCAGAGGATTGATCCTGTTCCTCATTGGCCTCTCCTATGTCACTCAAAGGATCATCAAAGAGCTCAACAATTTGCCTATGCTGGACTCTGAAGGTCTTGATATACATTAGTTGGAATCTTGGGACGTAATAAATTGGTAGTTACTGGAAGTTCACTTCTTAACATCCTGCCCATTAACATCTGTGCAGGTGAATATGGCATCCCTGTAACTGGTGTATTTCGATATTCTAACAATGCCAAATTCAGATCTTCATGTGCATCTCCTGCCTTCTTTATAAGCTGTTTTATAGACTGAATTTCTTGTTCCACCACCCCGTTAGATTGTGCATATTCTGGACTACTAAAACATTGCTCAAACCCCCACTCTTTGGCAAACATTTGAAATTCCTGACTAGCAAAAGGCATATTATCACTCACAACTGTCCTGGGTATTCCATGGCAGGCAAACACTGATTTAAGCCTACTAATCACAGTTCTTGCAGTCTTATTAGGTAAACACAGTACTTCTAGATATTTTGAAAAATAATCAACCACCAAAAGGAAATGAGACTTACCCTGTTCAAAAATATCTACACCCACCTTCTCCCCTGGTATTTTGGGAATCATGTGGTTTAAGCGGCTCCTTTTGATTACTTAAGAGCAAAACAAGCACAAACAGAACAATTTCCAGTAGCTGTCTCAACATCTTTTGACATGCCAGGCCTGAGTTTTCCTGAGTTAGAGATTCAACCATGTGTATATTATCAACCTGACGCACTAAATCCAACAGCTCACATGTTGGTCTACCTAATAATGGAATTACTGAGCGATCTGTTACATAAAACAATAATTTAGCCATTCCTTTTGGAGTGTAGCATTCAAGGACAATAGTTCCCAACGGTTGTATTCTTGCGCCACCATAAGCCACAAGAACTACTTCACTCTTATTCATCATCATCTTGCCTGGTATCTTACAGAACACAGTGAATGATAAAACATTTGCTTCGGTTCCCATATCTAACTTAAAATTAACTGAACATCCTTGTATAATAATGTCAATATATCATCCAGAACTTTTACTTACAGCTGCACCAGTCACCTCCTGATCCAACTCTCCTATTATTAAACTGCATACATTAAGCTCATGAATCTGTTATCTATATTGTACACTTTCAGACTTTAACAGTGTTGCATTACATAGTCTGGCATAATGATTTTTCCCCCACACTTATTACAAATCTTTCCAAATGCCCAGCATCTTCGAGGTTGGTGAACTGTGCCACAAAAATGACACTTGTTATCTTTCTTCCACTTGTGTCTGTGCTGCTGCTGTATCTCTTCAGCTCCAAGAGCTTGAACTGAAATCTCGGTGTTGTCTTTATGAGCCTCTTGTAGCTCATATAACTCCTTGGTTGCAGTTGCCATAGTCCGCAGCCGACTATGTTGTTCTTGTTATCTCATCAACACGACATATTTCCACAGCTTTCTCTAGAGTAAGGTTTGGTTCTTTCAAAAGTCTTTCTTTCAATCTCTCCTCCTTCATGCTAAACGCAATTTTATCTCTCAACGTCATTCATTGTACAGTAGTTCCAAATTCATAACCAGCAGCTTTCATTTTAAGCTCAGCAACAAATTGCTCAGTAGTGACTCCCGGACTCTCCACATAGTTCCAGAAACAAAATCTTTCAAAAACAATGTTTTTATGGGGTAGGAAATAGTTTCTAAATTTTGTTAGAACTTCTGAGACATCTTTTGGACCTTCTTCAGGGAAAACGAAAGTATTATATAAAGAATTTCCTTCTTCCCCTAAACGATGTAACAAAATAGCTATTTGCCATTTCTTTGCAACATTTTCAAGTCCTGCTGCAGTAAGATACACTTGGAAAACTTATTCCCAATGCCTCCAATTCTCAGCCAAATTACCTTGCATAATGAGAGCAGGTGGAGGTTGGAACCAATTCATATCTTCAATAAGATGTTAGAACAACAAACTCCCAACTGCAAACAAACTCCCACTTCTGACACCATCTAATGTCAGCTGCTGCAAAGATAAACTCACAAGCTTAATGAGGGTCCAGAACAGATGAGATAAGCTTTATTTCCTTCAAAGGCTCTGGCCAAGGACTCAGTGCAAGGTGTAACAAACACAGAAGCTTCAGCCCATTGAATACCATACAGCTGGAGTAAGAACCCAATTAATTTAAAGAGACATTACACCACATTACATCACCCAAATGTACTTCTCCATGCCTTCAAAAAAACAGCTTCTGCTAAGAATAGTATGTCTCCCCTGAATGAATGCTTGAAGAAGGTAATGGGCTGGATGAAGAAAAACAAATTGAAACTGTGTCTAGACAAGGGTCCTATTATGGCTCCTAATCTGGGGTTGAGAGTATGTCAAACAGTTCTGGATGGGGTCACATTCTCCCTGAAAGACTGTGTTCACAGTTTGCAAGTGCTCTTGGAGCCATCCCTCAAAATGTCAACTCAGATAGATGTGAGGGTCAGGAGTGGTTTTTAGCTTTGGCTGATACGCCAACTGAGCCCCTTCTTAGCATTGGACAACCTAAAGATGGTAGCACATGCACTATTAACTTCAAGATTGGACTCCTGCAATGCACTGTATGTTGGGCTACCTTTGTACCAAGTTTGGAAACTTTCCAACTGGTCCCAAATCTGACAGCCAGATTGATTATGGGTACAGTGAGGAGTGAAATATAACACCAGTATTAAAATCAGTCCACTCGTTGCCAATTAGTTTCCGGGCAAAGTGCAAAGTGTTGGCCATTACCTTTAAAGCCCTACATGGTTTGGATCCTGCAGTTACCTGCAGGTTCTTCTCCTCCCAAACAGTCTGCCCCATACATTCAGGTCCTCTGGGGGCCATTTACTTAAACTGGCCAGGACCAGACTGGCTGCAGTCACCCAGCGGACCTTTTTGTCAGCTGCCCCTAGACTGTGGAATGACCGGCCGGAAGAGATTTGACAGCAACATACGCTGTCCAAATTCAAAAGAAGTGCTAAAGACCTATCTCTTCTGGCAGGCCTACCCACTGTGTTTTTAATTATACTTTTAATTGTATTTGTACTTTTAATTGTATTTTAATTATATTTAAATTATGAGATATTTGTATGTTAAATGAATTTGTATTTTAATGTTGGAGCTCATAAGGTCCTGAAAATCCAATGCTTCTTTACTCCTGGCTGTTGCCAAGATGTGTAATTATTTATCTGATGTTTCTGAATAAAGCTTTTGAAAACCTCTAAGGTCAATTCCTTGAACTCAAAAGCTATCCTGTAAAACACACAGAGATACTGCCTGGACTTGTAATTGAGTCTTTGTTCCAAAATTGGTGACAGGACAGCAGTCTTCAGGGTCCCTAGGATGGATGGGAGATTTCACTGGCCATCTCTAATTGGCCACTGTTGCCATATCTGGCTACCTGCCATCAGGGGATTGCATTATGTATGTTTCAAATGATTGCAGATGCAACACTGCTCTCGCAACGCAGTAGCTTTTCTCTCTCCTCAAGGCGCTTGTTGAATTTTTTTATTTTCCAGATTTGTATCTGAAGAGGGTAAAGACAGTATTTTGTCATAGTAAACAGTACAGTTATGAATCTTTGAAGCACACGGGAAAATAAAAGGGCAGGAAAATAGAAGGACAAGCAAGATAAAGAATGGAAAAGACATCAGCAGAACACACCTGGCGAATCATGGGTGTTGCATACACCACGTTAAGGCTTCTGAAAAGCAGAATAATAGAAGACCTCCTGGTTTGAGTGGAAGCCTTGATTGAAACAACTGTCAAGTTCATTTTGTGTAAAAGAAACATACAGATAAGGTGGCGTCAGCAGTCGGAATCATTAAGATAGTCTTTGTGGGGTCCATGAGTGAAGAATGGAGAAGGAAGCGCTCAGTGGAAGACTGAGAGAGGGAAGGTGGGGCTGAGAGCTAGGTAAGCAGTGACCTAGGGCCTTTCTGCATTATACTGTTATAGTGCTATCACTCTACTTTCCACTTGCTGTGGAATTCTGGGGGTTGTAGTTTACAGAGGCCCAAGATCTCTGGCTGGGAATTCTAATTGCCCCTCCCTTTTCAGGAGGAGGATGTTGGAGGCGGATCCATGAATGCTGTTTGTTTAGAAGGCTTACATTTCTCTCTCAGTCTGCCCTAATCCTGGGATGAATTGAGGGTAAAATTCCAGGCTACAGTTCATCGTTCCTAAGGCTGCCCTCTTTCTTCTCACCCAGGTAATGGGCTTTCAGGAACTTTGGAAGAGTGATCAGAGGGACTGGACTCCAAACCTGTGGAATTAATCAGTTCCTCATAATTATAAGAATTAAATAAAAAACAATAGACCATAATTTGTTGAAAGATGTGATGCCAAAGGCATGTGATGGAATCCATATGCAGTTAGAAGTTACGTGTCTGTGTAATGTGTAACTACTTCTATCTTTATTAGAACCCAGGTAGCTGTAGATGGCAGTTCTTCTCCCATGCATGTTGCCTTCTCTGTTGGAGAAGAAAAATCTAGCCTTAACTGGACATGCAGGGAGAGAACTGGAGGTTGGGGGACAGAAATAAATCGGGGAGTGTGGAGATACCTGGCAAGGCCTTGCTTTTTCTTTTCTCAGACTCCCCCCTCCAACCACCTTGCTACTCCACACACAGCTCTGGCTTTCCCCAAAACACCACCCTTGTGTAACCAGGCAAAGCTTTTCAGTTATTAATTAAAACTCCTTTAATAATTTATAGTAGCATGGTTCTGGAGAGTTATAACTACTGAGAATCATTCAGTTGAGACCAACTTTATAAGAAAATAAAGTAAAATCTTTATTAAAAAAAACAAGCAGCATAAGGTACAGTTTTTGTATGTATGTCAAAGTTCAAACAAATCTTTAAAATGCTTTTAAACAATTTCTTGTCTCTTTACAACAGCATGAAGGTACAGATCTCTCTCACACACACATACACATACAGCCCTCTGACTTCCCTCTTTGCCAAAGACTATGTTCCCAATTCCAGGCCACTCTCTCTGGCCAGATTTAACAGTGGGGTGAGTTCTCTTATGCCTCTTCTTTAGGCCTTCCCTGAGAAAACACCTTTCTCATTTACAACCTGCCCCCCAAATTGAATGAGAACTCCTCCGGCTAAAGGTTTCAGCCCTTCACCTGCCCCACAGGGGCCCTGATGCTGTTCATCTGCAAGAAACGTGGTGAATTGAGACTGTTCAATGATGTACAACTCTGAAACGAATCACCATACATAAGAGCTGTCTCTTGCTCTTGATCCCAGAGCTACTGGAATCTTATGAAAACCAAGGTGTTCACCAAGTTAGACTCCGTAATGCTCCTGCAGTCATCCAACACTTTGTCAATGATGTCTTTCAGGATCACCTAGACCAGTCTGTCATAATTCATTCAGATGACTTACTAATTTACTACCTGAACCAGACAACTCACAATGCTCATTTCAGAACTATCCTCCAGTGCTTCCAAGAGTGCCAGCTATATGCCAATCTAGACAAGTGTATAGAATCATAAAATCATAGAATTGGAAGAGATCACAGGGGCCATCCAGTCCAACCCCCTGCCATGCAGGAACCCACATCAAAGCACTCCCAACAGATGGCCATCCAGCCTCCACTTAAAAACCTCCAAAGAAGGAGACTCCACCACACTCCAAGGCAGCATATTCCACTGCTGGACAGCTCTGACTGTCACGAAGTTCTTCCTGAGGCTCAGGTGGAATCTCCTTTCCTGCAGCTTGAATCCATTGCTCCTTGTCCTAGTCTCTGGAGCAGTGGAAAACAAGCCCGCTCCCTCCTCAACATGACATCCCTTCAAATATTTCAACATGGCTATCATGTCCCCTCTTAATCTTCTCTTCTCTTTGTTAATCTAAAGGGTGTTATGTGCTTGCTACCTTGCTTCCCCAAAAAACAGAAAGATTTATTTGGAGACTTTGTATTTTCTCTGTTTATCTGTCACCCTTTTCCCAGTTCAGGACTCAAGGCAGCAATTGCACAACAAATAGCTACAACCTTCAAACAATTTCATTAATGAGAAGCAAGAGCCGATTCCAGCTTGTTCCTTGTATCTTATTCTGCTGTCATCATCATAACAACAGAAGATGTCAGAATGTTTTGGAACATAGCTCAGAATGTTTCCAACTGGTTTAATGTAACTTAAACTCACAAACAACTTGAAAGCATTTTTTGCATCTAGGCAAATGGTTATCTCTAACAGAGGTCTACCTCGTTTAGGTCTGAGGGTCATGTTCTGACATTTCCCATTTGGGGGAAGGACTTCAATATAAACGACATGATTTTTGTCGTAGGCACTGGCTGTCTGTTGCCAGGCAATGGAGTGCAGGGCTGGCACAAGGCCATTTGGCAGACAAACTGAGGCAGCTTAGCAATTCAGTAGAGCGGGGCTTTCCAAATGGTATGTTGTGACACGTTGGGGTGTTGCCTGAAATCTGTAGGTGTGTCGCCCTCCCAAGTTGAGAAAGACCCCCACCCAAGCCTCTCCCACTGCCACCACCGCAGCAGCAGGCCAGGATCAGGTAGGAGGGCTGCCCTTCCCGCTGCTGCTGCTGCCCTCGCCAGGGTCCTTCCTCGGTGAGGGCAATAGAAGTGAGCCAGTATCAGGTAGAGGGGCTGCCTTTTCTGCTGCTGCCCTTGCCGGGATCTTTCCTTGCTGAGGGTGTCTCTCCTTGGGGTCTTTTCTTGGCGATGGTGACAGCAGTAAGCCAGGATCAGGGAGGGAGGCTGCCTTTCCCGCTCCCGCTGCCCTCACTGGGGATCTTTCCTAGGTGAGAGCGACAGGAGCGGACAGGACTAGGAAGGGGGACTGCCTTTCCCACTGCTGCCGCCCTCACCAGGGTCCTTCCTCAGTAAGGGCAACAGGAGTGAACCAGGATTGGAGGGGGCTGCCTTTCCCACTGTTTAACCTCTGGTTTGCTAGCAAAACTGAATTACTGTGTCACGAAATGACGCATGTCCAGAAAGTGTGTCATTCACATGAAAAGTTGGAAAGCTCTGCAGTAGAGCTTGCCTGCTCAGGATGGAGCAGACGCATAGTCAAGAGTTGGTCCAAGAGTTCAGGAGTCCAGTGGGCAGTGAAATCAGACAGTCTGAAAGTCAGAGAAACCAGGCAGACAGTGAGCAGGGAATTTGTAGCACACAAAGGCAAGGGCTGGCAAACACAAGTTGTTTCTGGCATTGGTCCACCACCCTCTGCCAGCTGGCTCTCATACCAGTCTGACTAGCCCCCGGTGCGCTTGCATTTCCTTGACCTCCTTTGAGGCTGCTGTTCATCTGAAGAAGCTGACTCCTGGCCCATGACAAAATCTCTTAGGAGAGCATGAGTTGTCCATTTCTACATAGCAGGTGTTGAACTAAACAGCCCTTGGGGCCCCTTTCAACTCTAGGATTTTATGATTCTAAGACATCTAATGGGTACTAAGTGAGGAGATGCTGTTCTAACAAATTCCACTGGCAATGTGTGTGTATATTAGGTGGGTGTGTTGCCTTTGTGTCCGGCTGGAAACAAAAAGCTCAACATGATCAGCCTATTCTCTAAGTTAGTGTGCTCTCTTTTCTCTTCTTCATCTCCCTTTTACCCTAGGCAATATTTTAATGTGATTTCAATTCCTTCAGCAGGCTATTGTTCTTGCATACTAGCTATGCAACTCCTAGCTTTGCTGATTTTTTGCAACTATAATCCTTTGCCAAAACAGATTGTCTTTACAATGTTTGTGTCTTTCTCTCCTTGTTTTAGGAGAGCCTTTCTGCTTTGGGAAGGGAAGGGTTATGAGAAAGGAGCATCTGTGTTGTGGAATGGAATGTAAAGTTTCTGTTCTGCTATGGCCATTTCCGCAGTAGCCTGTTACAGTGCTGTGATTCCACTTTCAACATCCTATGGAATCCTGGGGTTTGCAGTTTCGGGAGGGGCTGCCTTGCCCCTCCCGAAACTGCAAACCCCAGGATTCCATAGGATGTTGAAAGTGGAATCACAGCGCTGTAACAAGATAGTGCGGAAATGGCCCAAGATGATTAGACTGGCTTTAATTTGGATAGAATAGAGTTCTGTTCTGCATGGTTATTGATGGATGGTGAAACTGCTTGCACAGACTGGGGGTCCTAAAAAGTTTATTTTACAATCAGTTGGGCAGTTGTAAACACTTTTTTGTTTTACTGAAACAGACTAATGCAGCTAGTCTTTGAGAATATGCCTTGATTACATCCCACTTGCACTTTTGTAATGGAGCACTCTACATGGGGCTGCCCTCAACAACTCTTTCACAACTGCAGCAGACAGTCCAAAACGCTGCAGTCAGACTACTGACGGGGGCTGGCTATAGGGAACATGATGTGGTCTGATTTGTGGGGACTCTGTTGGTTTTGATTTATGGTGACCCTGAGGCAATCCTGGCTTGGGGTTTGTTGGCAAGATGTATTCCTGAGGCTGAGAGAGTGTGACTTGGCCAAGGTGACTCAGTGGGTTTCCATGACCAAACAAAGGGGATTCAAATCCTGGTCTCCAGAGTCCTAGTCCAGTGCTCAAACTCTCCTGTAAAAGCGGTCCCTCTTAAAGCAGCCGAGACACAACTCCACACAAAAATGAAAAAAACAAACAAACCCCATGGCAACTCTTTTCCTAAGCTCTTCTCTCCCACTTCCATTTTCTCATTCCTCTTGCCAGCACTTTGACCTTGTGGCCGGGTCTGTCTGCCTGAACTTGTACTCTTATCACAGTATCTTCAGCTACCTGTTATCTCCTTCGGCCTGAATCCCATAGTTCTCTAAGGATTTCTCAGCAACCATTTTCAGAATAAGAGGTCTGAAAGACTGGGATTTACAGGCTACCTCTGAGTTCAAGGAACTGAGCCTAGAGGTTTACAAAAGCTTTATTCAGAAACAGCAAAGAAACAACTGAGCACCTTGGCAACTGCTAGGACTATAACAATAATTGGATCTGTAGCACCTTATAAGTTGCAACATTTCAAATCAGCTTGTGCTAGCACTCTCTTTGATAGCTAATCATAACTATTCCTTTTCCAGGCTATTCTGTCCCCCTCCTGTTTTCTCATTCCTCCTGCCGATGGTTTGACTTTGTGGCCAAGTCTGTCTACCTGCACCTGTACTCTTATCAAAGTTTGTTGCAATAACAACTCCCCATTCCCAGCACACTGGTTCCTATCCAATCCCATTATCCCCTCACAATACAATAAAGCCCAGTAAATCATTAAGGTAAGACAGATACCTAAAACCATGTCAGGGAGAGGAAAGCCAACATTCTGTCTTTCCAAACTTACCTCTCCACCACCTAACCTGGTTGCAGCAGGTGTGGGTCAGTCTGGTTGACATCAAGAGTCAGTAAATGGTTCAACCTTTGCCCATCTTTCTTTCCTTGGAAAATGAGGGGGCCGCCATGCACAACTGGTCTGATCTGATAAAAATCATGCTTTAAATCTTTTTCATTACATTCTCCCAAACAACTCCATCTCTCTAAGGGACGCAATATACAAATTAGGGCCTTTGTCATTGGGCCTCTCTCTCCCATTTCCATAACACAGTCATTGTCTTGGTAAAACAAACACAACATACTCTTTTCCTGTTCCCACCTCATACAAGTCTGCGTACTCTGCCTGGAATCCCCCAGCATCCACTTCAGTAGCCCCTCCATGAGCTATGCAGCTGGAGCACTTGCCCACCTCCTGCAGTCCTGGTCCGAGCAGCTGGAGTGGCAGTGTGCCCATGTGGGCTCCTGACACACTGCCAAAGGGAAACACACAGTCCCACCCTTCCATTGTACATGGGGGTCGGGGAAGCGTAACTAGTTCAGTCCCAGGACTATTGGGTAATTGGCTGTGGTGCCAGCGCAAACTGTATAGTCTCCCAGTGGTCCTTTACTCCCAAGTAAACTGAGGAAGTTTAGTGTTTCACCAGGTCCCTTTCATCTCCCCCCCATCCATCTTGGCAAAATTAACAGGAGTGTCCGGTTTTTCTGGTTGCGACACCGTTCCCAAAACAATAGTTGGGTTCATTAGACAACAGGTGCACTCTGAATCCAGAACAGCCACTAAGTTCATGCTCCCTCCCATCCCCCAGAGTGTCTTAACTTGACTGATACAAAAAAATGGGATGGTGCCTCTGTTCACCATGCCTTCGTCATGCTGCCTGCCCACTGGAGCTCAGAACAGGCAATGTTCCTTTCTCGGTGGCTCTTCCTTGCTGTTCACTTTCACATTGGCACTCTCCTCCTCTGCCGTGTTCTCACACTGCTCCTCTGTGGTCAGTATCAGGTTTTTGATTTCCCAGGAGCCTTGCTGTTGTCCTCCATCTGTTTTGCTTCTTATCTGGCCATCTGCTCCTGCTTTCCTGGACAAGTGGCCATCCAATGCCCATCTTGGCCGCATCTGGCATTTTCGCTCTGTGGTGACAGCTCTTCTCCATTGCTGTAGTCTCCCTTGGAGCCGCTGCCTCTGCCTGTAGACTTCAGAATAATTTCCTGTTGTTGCTTTACTGTTTCCATCAGTGCTTCAACTTCTCCTCCTAACAGTATTCAACCCATGAGGGTGCCTGGGTTGTCTCCAGGATCCCTGGTCTCAGTCCCTCTCAAAAGTATTTCATACCCTCCAACAGTCCGGCACACACACCATAGAATCATAGAAATGTACAGTTTGAAGAGAGCACAAGGGTCATCCAGTCCAACCCCCTGCCATGCAGGAAAACCCTCAAAGCACTCCCGACAAGTGGCCATCCAGCCTCCTCTTGAAAACCTCCAACGAAGGAGACTCCACCACACTCCGTGGCAGCACATTCCACTGCCGGACGGCCCTGACCGTCAGGAAATTCTTCCTGAGGTTCAGATGGAATCTCCCCTCCTGCAGCTTGTATCCATTGCTCCTTGTCCTGGTCTCAAGAGCAGGAGAAAACAAGCCCACTCCCTCCTCGACATGACATCCCTTCAAATGTTTAAACATGGCTATCATGTCCTCTCTCAACCTTCTCTTCTGCAGACTAAACATACCCAGCTCTCTAAGTCTGTCCTCATAGGGCATGGCTTCCAGGCCCCTCACCATTTTGGCTGCCCTCCTCTGGACCTGCTCCAGCTTATCCATATCCTTCTTGTATTGGGGTGCCCAGAACTGGACGCAGTATTCAAGATGAGGTCTAACCAAAGCAGAATAAAGTGGTACCAATACCTCTCTCGATCTAGACACCATACTCCTATTGATGCAACCAAGAATTGCATTGGATTTCTTGGCTGCCGCATCACACTGCTGACTCATGTTCAGCTTGTAGTCTATTAAGACTCCTAGATCCCTTTCACACATACTGTTAGCCAGCCACGTGTCCCCCATCCTATATTTCTGCATACCATTTTTTCTGCCTAAGTGTAGGACCTTACATTTCTCTCTGTTGAAATTCATTTTGTTAGCCTTGGCCCAGCTCTCCAATCTGTCCAGGTCCTTTTGAATTTTGATCCTGTCCTCTGGCGTATTAGCAACCCCTCCCAATTTGGTGTCATCTGCAAATTTGATCAGCGTGCCCTCTATTCCTTCATCCAAGTCATTAATGAAGATATTGAACAGCACCGGGCCCAGGACAGAACCCTGTGGCACCCCGCTAGTCACTTCTCTCCAGGATGAGAATCTGCCATTGGTGACCACCCTTTGGGTACGGTCAGTCAACCAGTTACAAATCCACCTGACAGTAGCCCTGTCCAGCTCATATCTTACTGGCTTCTTTGCAAGAATGTCATGGGGAACTTTGTCAAAGGCCTTACTGAAATCAAGATATACTATGTCCATGGCATTCCCTTCATCTATCAAGCAAGTAACTCTATCATAAAAAGAGATAAGATTAGTCTGGCATGACTTATTTTTGAGAAATCCATGTTGACTTTTCGTAATTACGGCATTGTTTTCTAAGTGATTAGAAACTGACTGTTTGATGATCTGCTCCAGGATCTTTCCAGGTACTGATGTCACGCTGACTGGGCGATAATTATTTGGGTCCTCTTTTTTCCCTTCTTGAAGATGGGGACAACATTTGCCCCCCTCCAGTCTGCCGGAACTTCTCCTGTCCGCCAAGAGTTTTCAAAGATTATAGCAAGAGGTTCCGCAATGACCTCTGCTAGTTCTTTTAAAATCATAGGATGCAATTCATCTGGCCCTGGAGACTTGAATTCATCCAGAGTAGCCACGTATTCCTGCACTACCTCCCTACCTATTCTGTGCTGCATTTCCCCCACTTCCTCACCTGCTCCCCAACCGCCAGGCTGAGTGTTTTTATCCTTTCGGGAAAAAACTGAGGCGAAGAAGGTGTTGAGGAGTTCTGCCTTTTCTCTTCCTCCTGTTATTAATTCACCATCTTCCCTGCGCAGTGACCCTATCATCTCCTTCTTTTTCCTTTTGCTGCAGACATATTTAAAAAAGCCCTTTTTATTGTTTTTAATGTCTCTGGCCAGCCTAAGTTCGTTCTGTGCTTTAGCCTTTCTGACCTTCTCCCTACATCTCCTGGCTACTTGCTTATAATCTTCTTTGGTGATTTCCCCCTTCTTCCATTTCCTGTACATGTTTTTCTTAACACTTAGCACAGCTGAGAGTTCGTTAGTCAACCATTCCAGTTTGTTCAGATGCCTTCCATTTTTCCTCCTTAATGGCACAGTTTTAGCCTGTGCCTTCAGTATCTCCTTTTTAAAGAACTCCCATGCATCCTGAACTCTTTTCTCATTGACTATTCTTGACCACGGGATTTCAGCCAGCAGCTCCTTCAGTTTACAGAAGTCTGCTTTTTTAAAATCTAAGACGAGTGCCTGGCTACACTTGTCTTCTCTTCCCCACTGAATGCCAAATTCTAATAGGGCATGGTCACTCTCTCCTAAAGATCCAACCAGTTCTACGTCGTTAACAAGGTCTTCCCTGCTGGTCAGGATCAGATCCAGAATATTTGATCCCATTGTTTCCTCTTCCACCTTCTGGACCATGAAATTGTCTGCAAGACAAGCAAGAAACTTGCTGGACCTTGCCGCCATCAATCTCCTAAACTCATCTGCATATTCAGCCAGTGTGTTCCCCATGTGTCACTGACATCAACCTTAAATGGGCTTTCTCCTGTCCAAAGGAATCTTTGAACTGTCATTAAAGCTGTTCATTAACATCCAAATATCTATTTGCTCTGGAGTTCCCACATCATAAGGGCTCACCAGCCAGTCACAACCTCCTCCTTCCGGTTGTGCTGCTACACACTGGATTTTGCCTCTTCCATAGAAAAGGTGGGTTCCCATTTAACCATGAACCCCACTACCTGGCCTAAAAAATAAGTGGCTTGCCTGGTCACTGAAGGCACTCTACAGCTGTTGCCCCCTCTATGGTTGGGGCAGAGCAACAAACTGACCAAGGGCTGCCATCTGCCCTACTGGGATTGGTGCCACCCTTTGCACCCATGCCCACAGGGATGGCTGCAGCTATGCAAGCTACTTGGCTCCCCCACTCGGGGACCCATGACCACACAGGCCCACAGGGATGGCTGCAGCTACGCAAGCTACTTGGCTCCCCCAATCGGGGGGCCCATAACCACACAAACCACGGTCTCTCCATACTCATGATCTTCCTTCAGACCGGCAAAAAAGTGCTGGATTAGCTCCCAAGCTTCATCCAGCTCCCCCGCAGGCATTGCATCTCCCAGTCCTTATGCTCTGCTTCCAGTGCAAGACCAAACGTGCCTCCAGTCTACACAGTTCAATCAGTCACCCTTGCAACTTGCTGTGACCATTCGCCTTCTGGGAACCTGGGTGCCTCCATCACACATGATGGAGTGGCCATCATTATTCAGTCTCTGGTCATTGCGGAAGCCTAAGAGAAGTAAGGCTCCTCACAGTAGCAAACAAAGCAAGGTCCAAAAGCCTTCAAAAAAATGAACCAAGAATCAAAGGACAAACTGATTGCCTCCTCCAGAAAGGTCAGTTGTCAGCAATGAGTTCTTGAGAGATGGGGAAGCATATTTACAGTTGAACAGCATTCCTCAGCTGTTGTCTGATTGATAACTGTTTCTTACTTAAGCACTCTAAGTGCTACATATACTTCTTTGACATCTATGTTCAACTGCTGTAACTACTGGGGAGTGTCTGTTTCAGAAACTGGCATGTCCAAAATCTGCACCACTTCAAACTCCTCCTCCCCGTCTACAATCACCGGGAGCAGGTGCCTCACTCACATATGTCATGGTGAGTGTCCATGGCTGGAGCCGGGAGGGAGCGATGGAACTCGGGAGACATGTAGAGATTATCAGGCAGCTGCAGATAAGACAGCCATAGGTTTTACCTGTGGCATGATGGGAAAGCGACCAATGAAGTGGGAATCTAGCTTCTGGCATGGGAGATGATGGGTTAGGTAGTGGGTGGAGAACCAGACCTGATCTTATACTTTAAGAGGGGGTCTCAGCTGTTGCTTTGCAATGGCACGCTTTTCCCAGTCCCGTTTGGCCCAGTCCAATTTTTCCTTGAGGACTGACTGCACTGCCTGCAGCTCCTAGAGGCACTGTTGTGCTGCAGGGATGGAGAACTGAGGGGCCATAGATGGAAATTGGCATGGGTGGAAGCCATAGTGGGCAAAGAAGGGGGTTTGCTGGGTCGAGGCATGCAGGGAGTTGTTATATGCAAACTTGACCAAGGGCAGCAGCTTCACCCAGTTGTCCTGCTAATAGTTTGTGTAATGGTGGAGGTAATGTTCCAGTGCAGGATTGGTGCGCACTCTCATTGGTGAGAGAAAGGTAGACAGATGACAGATGGGGCCTGATGTCCAGTTGCTGAAACAAACTTCAGCAGAATTGGGCAGTGAACTGAGGGCTTCAATCCCCTCTGGAAGACCATGAAGCCAGAAGATATGCAGGATGAACAGGCAAGCAGTGTCCTTGGAAGTGGGAATTCCCAGTCATGGAACAACATGGGACATTTTAGAAAACAAACTTATCACTACTAGAATTGTGGTATGGCCTGCCAACAGCAGGAGGTCCTTCACAAAATCCACAGAGACCATCTTCCAGAGTCCCAAAAGAGTAGACAGAAGATGTAACAAGACTGTACTACACAGCAGAAAATGTGGTCCTCTTGGCACAGGTTGGAGGACCACAGCCCAGATGGCAATGTCCAAAACATCCATCTTGACCACAAAGGTGGTCTGGGGATCATGATTCTGCAAGATGAGCTTGGGTGCAAACTGCTCCTTGAACAGCTAGAATGTTTGTTGAGCTGCAGGAAAGTGGCCTGCCTCAGCAGAAGGCAGGTGATGAGAGCTGCCAGGGTTGCAAAGTTGGGAATGAACTGCTGGTAGTTCACAAAACCTACAATGTGCTCGACCTCCTTCTGATTCTGAGGGGATCACCAGGAGGGACTGCCTTCGTCTTGGCCAGGTCCATCTCTATCCCTTTTTCTGAGATGTGATACTCCAAACAGTCCACAGCCAAGAGATCAAATGCACACTTGTCTAGTTGGCATACAGCTGGTGCTGGCATACAGCTGGAGGCACTGGAGGATGATTCTAACATGAGTGTCATGAGTCGTCTGAGTTGGGCAGTTTAGGAAATCATCTGAATGAATGATGACAAACTGGTCTAGGTGGTCACAGAAGACATGATGGACAAAGTGTTTGATGACTGCAGGAGCTTTACAGTTTAACGGTGAAAGCTTTGGCTTTGAGCAAGATTCCAGTAGCTCTGGGATCAATGGCAAGATTTTTTTCAGGGCTCTACAATCATTGCACAGTCTCAGTTCACCACTTTTCTTGCAGATGAACAGCTATAGGGCCCCTGTGGCTTAATGAAGCCACAGTTTAGGTTCTCTTCCATAAAGTCCTGCAGGGCGACCAATATCGGCTTGACAGTGAGTACAGGTGGACAACTTGGAGTTCCTGCACCAAGCCAATGGGGCAGTCATACACCTGCAGGGGCAAGCAGCCAGTCCTCTTTCTTGTCAAAGACATCCATGAAATACTGACACTGGGCTGGTAATACAACTGGAGGGATTTCAGGCACCTGTCAATGCATAGGCACTATTCAATTCAATCAATCAATCAATCAATCAAATCAATCAAGAACTGTAGGGAGGCTGCCCAAGCCAATTCATCCAAGATGTCCTCCACTAATCCCACAAGGTATTGGTCTTGAAGTGCTGCATCATTCCCAACTTCTTAGTGCAACATTTTTTACATTACTGGAATACACACGCTTTCCCTCCTGTGTGGCATCTCTGGTAGATTTAGACAAAATATCACGCACTCCTATCCTTTTGTACTTCACAAGGTATGAACTTTGACCAAAACACTGACACTGCTGGCATTTCTATGGTTTCTTGGAAGCCACTTTGCAAGCGGCTTATTTCTTGTAAACTGTTCTGCATTGCAAATTGGGAAAAAGAACAGAAATGAATAATAATAATAATAATAATAATAATAATAATAATAATAATAATGGTTTCTGTCCTGTATGAAACCTTATGGCTCTGAAAGTGTGAACTGTGACCAAAACATTTCCCACACTCCTGGAATTTGTCTGGTTTCTCTCCTGTGTGAATTCTCTTGTGCATCACAAGGCTAGAACTCTGAACAAAACATTTTCCACATTACTAGCATTTGTATGATTTCTCTCTTGCGTGGATTCTCTTATGCTTCAGAAGGTAGGAAGTCCGAGCAAAACATTTTCCACAATCCTGGCATTTGTATGGTTTCTCTCCTGTGTGAACTCTCTTGTGAATCACAAGGCTGGAACTCTGAACAAAACATTTTCCACACTCCTGGCATCTGTATGGTTTCTCTCCTGTGTGGATTCTCTTGTGCATCACAAGGCCTGAACTGTGGGCAAAAAATTTTCCACACTCCTGGCATTTGTATGGTTTCTCTCCTGTATGGACTCTTCTGTGCATCACAAGGCGTGAATTCTGAACAAAACATTTCCCACACTCTTGGCATGTGTATGGTTTCTCTCCTGTGTGAATCCTCTTGTGATTCACAAGGGCTGAACTGTAATCAAAACATTTTCCACATTCCTGGCATTTGTACGGCTTCCCTCCTGTCTGAACTCTTTGATGTCTCTCATGTTGTGGACATTCGGATGGTTTCTCTCCTGTGTGGACTCTCTGGTGGCTTACAAGGTACTCCTTCCGAGTAAAACATTTCCCACAGTTATGGCATTTGTATGGTTTCTCTCCTGTGTGGACTCTCTTGTGATTCACTAGGTACGAACTGAGAGCAAAACATTTCCCACACTCCTGGCATTTATATGGTTTCTCTCCTGTGTGGATTCTCTGGTGTCTGACAAGGCGTGATTTGTCAGCAAAACACTTCCCACATTCCCGGCATTTGCATACTTTCTCCCCTATGTGGACTCTCTTGTGCTTCACAAGGGCTGAATTGTCCCTAAAACATTTCCCGCATTCTTGGCATTTGTATGGTTTCTCTCCTGTGTGGAGCCTCTGGTGGCTGATGAGGTGTTCCTTTCGAGCAAAACATTTCCCACACTCCCAGCATTTGAATGGTTTGTTTCCTGTGTACACTCTCTGATGACCTACTAATGCTGATCTGCAACCAAACTGTTTCCCACATTCCTGGCATGTGAATTGTTTCTTTCCTGTGTGGAGTCGCCTTTGGATCACAAAGCTGGAATTGTGAACAAAACCCCTCTCACATTCCTGACATTTGTATGGCTTCTCTCCTGTGTGGACTCTCTGGTGAGTTAAAAGGCTTGAACTTCTAGCAAAATATTTTCCGCAGTCCTGGCATTTGTATGTTTCCTCTCCTGTATGGACTCCCTGATGAACCACTAATACTGATCTGCAAGCAAACTGTTTTCCACACTCCTGGCATTTGAGTATTTTCTCTCCCTTCCTGACTGCTTGATGGCTCAGATGGTGCAATTTGAAATTAAAACCTTTCCCTGAGACTTTATATCTACAGTCTTTTTTCCCAGCATGGAGTCTCTTGTGAAGTGGAAGGGTCATGTTTGTGGCAAAATGTTTCCCACATATGTTGCATTTGAAGGGCTGCTCTCTGCTAGAACATTCTTCTTCTCTGTGGGCTTTCTGGTGTCTGGTAAACTCCCATTTGTGCCCAAAACACTTTCCACACTGGGCACATAGAATGCTCTTTTTCCAATTATCTGCTGGGAAGAAGGAGAACAGAGAACAATCATTCCTAAATGTGAGAGAAAAAGACCCTCACTGAGTGGGACAGGGACTGAATGGAACAATCCTGAAAACAATACAAGCAGGGGGAATGGAAGATAAATCATTATCCTTTTTTTACTTCTATTAATTAAAGTTAAAAACTGTTTGACTGCCCTGAGCCTCTGAGGCGAGTAACAAGGTGAGTAACAACTGTTCCACTGTTCAACTGTTTTTTTTATTGTGTGCCCTTCTTTTGGAGGAAATGAATGTCTTTTATTTTATCCTATACCAATCATTGTCTTTTTCTGTGGTTAAGAATTTACTTTTCTACAAGTTATTTTGCCACCTTCGCTCCTATTTATTTCTCTCCCCCAACCTCCAGTTCTCTCTCCGCACGTTCAGTTAAGGCTGGATTTTTCTGCTCCAGCAGAGAAGGTACCACGCCTCATCATTCCAACATCCCACCCTGGATGGGAGAAGAATTGCACGTCTACAGCTACTTAGTTTCTAGTAAAGAGAGAGGTAATTATACATCACACAGACATATACCTTCTAACTGCATATGGATTTCATCACATGCCTTTGACAACACATCTTTCTTTTTATACACACACACACACACATATATTAGTAATTTAAAAAATGAAATATAAAAGGATGTTTCAAGCAATGTTTCTTAAAATGAACAACAACAACAATTAATTAAATGTTTCCCCTTATTACAAAAATTGTGTATAAATAGGTTAAGATGGGTCAAACAACATTAAATAATATCCAGTTATAAAATGAAAGATTCTTAGTTGATATCTATACTGCGATATCTATACTCTACCAAATAAGGCTATAACGCGATTATAATAATATGTATCTTAAGTTTAGCACAGTCGCTAATCATGATTCAATTTCCTTTACCTGACTACAACTTCCTTTTCTATGATTATGGGCCTTGGGATTGTCAAACCTCAGACTGGAATTTTACACTCAATTCATCCCAGGATTAGGGCAGGCAAGAGATAAAAAGCAAGCTTTCTAAATTGACAGCATTGAGGGATCAGCCTCCAACATCTTCCTCATAAAAGGAACCAAACCTCATCAAGTACCAATTTTCTAAATTCTTTCTTTGTTGTAAGAAGAGATGTGAGAGTCACAGTATGTTCCAGAAGGCCTAACACTGCATGAAGGATCCGACCAGGATTTGGAGTAAAAATCAGTCCTACTTTAAGAATGAACATGACTTTATTTATCTATAGTAATAAAAAAAAGATGCTTGTTCAACTGCAGAGTCCTGCCATTGCAGTGATTAAGATCCTATTTTTTCACTCTTAAGAGATTAAAGACTGCAGAATGACCACAGATCTTTGCATTACAGGAGCCACATTGGCTGCAAGGCTGTTCCTGCAGGATGCAGGGCAAAGCAGTAACACTTCTAATTACTGGATTTGTTCTTCTTTTCTTTGGGGCTGAGAAAGGATTTGCCTTCCTTCAGCTCCACAGTTCTTACAGTAACCTTGAGTCAGATCATGAAGGTTCTTCCTGTTTTGCAGACGAGAGGAGCCTGTGGTTTTCAGATCGCACTAGGCTGAAAGAGGAATCCAAGAAAACGGAAACTCCTCTGCATAAGGCCACATTGAAAAATGTATTTATGATGGAGAAACAAACAGCATATGTCTACTGAGCCATGTTACTACGAATGAGATGATTTGCATGCTAGGCAAATGACATGCAACTTGTGCTACCTGGACTGGGGGAACTAGAAGCAGGCAGGTTCCAATACTGAAGGTGCGTGAGTAGCTCCAGAGTGGGAGTTGGAGAGAAGCAGGGATGGGCAAAGGACCTCCCTGAGACAACAGCAGTGGCAGTTTAGCTTACTCTTGTGCGTATGGCCCAGATAGGGGCCCTGGCAAACCACTTCTGAAAGATGGTGGAAGCAATACACCAAATTACTGTACAAAAGGGAAGAAAGAATGATAGATTCCTTCAAGGATGAATGGGCTTCACTTGGCATTGTGGGCAGGACACATTTTATTGGTCTATCTGACAAGACAGAGAATAAAAAGGGAAGGAAGATGGCATGCTCGGAGCACCATAGCTTGACTAACTGCCGATTTGTTTTATCTTACTCTTTTGGCATTCTGCTGTTTTACTGTTAGTCCTAATGCCCAGCCTCAGCTGAAGACCTAGGCTCAGCTAATGGGACCGGTGACCTGGTGCTGGAACCGACATGAGACCCGCAAGAAGAAAGGACACTCAGTTGTCGGAGAACGCAGAATCACTCAAGCTGAGCATCCCCTCATCTTGTAGAGTTGCAGACAAATTGTAGTTTACGATCTAGCTGGGATCTGATGCTCATTCCTCAAATCTTGGTGTTTATGAACTACCCTAAAACAAAGGGTTCCCTTGATCAATCAAAGCACATTGTACACTTCCCTTGTATTCTAGATGGGATTCTGCCAGGTGCCTGGCAGGCTCCCGATACTGTTCACATAGATTATTTGCATAATGAGAGGTTGACTGTGCATTTTTTTTTTCAGGTACCAGACTTAGCTAGTTTCATTTTTAGGAAAAAGCTTCCCCCCTCCCCTGCCCCTTAAGAAATCTTCCTTAAAGATTTCCTTCCCTTTTTTACATGATTGGTTTAGTCTTAGAAGATTTTGGGAAATCATCTACTGTCCTCCTTTCATACATCTGAAAATCCAGCAGAGACAGTTAAGGCTAATAAAAAGGCAAAGTCACAAAACACTGGCAGTTTTTCAGATTTAAGACTGTCACATGATTCTCTTCCTTTAGATCAGTGGTTCTCAACCTGTGGGTCCCCAGATGTTTTTGGACTTCAGCTCCCAGAAGCCCTGAGCATTGACCATAGTGGCTGGGGCTTCTGGGAGCTGAAGTCCACAAACATCTGGGGACCCACAGGTTGAGAACCACTGCTTTAGATACTCTGAATCTCATCCGATGGTTTTATGTAGAGACAGCAGAAGAGTTTCCCCTCCTCAGTTCCTTGAAGCCTTTACCAAAGCACATGTCAGGACAGCAGAGCAGAGCTCTCCTCTCATGGATTACACTGAAAGGTATATGAAAGGCATGGAATGAAATGTGCCAGAGGGAGAATTGGCGCAGAAGGTGAAATGCTAAATTGTTTTATAATGAAATGTACATGTGGGAATCTTGCTATTATTGTCCTGAAATGTAAAAGAATATATTTGGATGCATGCTGTTTTAACACTGAAAACTTTTGAGTCTTAATTACATTCTGTTTGTTCTTTCAAATGTTCTTTGAAATTTAAAAAGTACATCTTGGATGCTTGCTGTTTGTTTCCTTAATTTCATATATGAAAAATGTACCCTGCTTCTGGATTATCGTGTCTCATGTATGCCTCCTGAGTATCATGTATGTAAGAGAAAAAGATCTATTTCTGTTCATTGCCCTTCAAGAAGTGTGGGTTGCAAGTACTACTGATATGCTTCCCACTTATAAATTTTGGTCTGAAACCACATGTAAAATAAAGGAAAAGGAAAGGGGCAGGGAAGCAATGTTAGTAAATGGAATCTGGTTTCAGACATTGCAGGTCCATCAAATTGCATTATAGCTAGTTTGAAAATCTCAGGCTGAGTCTTAATTCTTATAAATATCTATACACCACCAGCTAATTCCCAGTACCACTCTGACCTTTCTGTTTTGCTGGAACAAACGGTGAAGGACCTAAACCTAAAATCCCCTAACACCCTAGTTATCCTGAAGGGGGACTTTAATGCCAGAATAGGCTTCACCCCAGCACAGCCAGCATAAACGGGGGGATTACAAGATGAACTACAAGCGCTGTATTCTTGGCCAACTCTTTATAAGACAAGTAAAGCAAGGTAGCGTTTGCTGGAATTAACATACAAACAGGCTCTTCAGATTCTTGAGCCTCATGATCATAGGTTCCCATATCTGTATACATTCTTCACCTATTATGCTGGCAGTGCCATAAACTGTACTCCTGTCTCCAGTCAAAATGTCTATTTGTTTTCAGGTAAAACCATACATGTAAGAGAAGGAAGAAAAGATGGTAAAGAAAATGGACCGGTAGATTCCCTCTGTCTGGTTTCAAGACGTTCGGGCAGATACCAGATTCATAAAAGATGATGTTGGACACAGAACCCTCGGTCAGAGATATCAGCAAGACAACCTCGAGATATAATATGTGTATTAAGTTCTGTTAGATATTCCACGGAATCACAAACTTAGGAGCACTTTAAGGAACAATAGGACACTGGCATACAAAGAAAAAAAGATGGAAATCTATCAAGATTTGACACCAGAAATTGTAAGGAAAAAAATAAGAACTGGGGTTCTTGACCAAGGCACCAAGGAAAGCTTGATTTACATATTAATGAGACTTGACCTTTAAAATTATAATTTGGAATGAGGTGAAAATCTTCATGGTCAATACAAAGGAAAAGCTAGCTGTAATCTGGGAGAAGTTAGAAATAAAGATCCTGAATGACACAGCATTAGCACAACAGCAAAATTGAGGGAAATACATCTAATGGCTGCAGAAAGATCATATAAGATGAAAAGAACAGATCGGGCTGGGAAATGCAAGTCAATGGGAGTGACTGGTTATGGAAAATGAAACTGTCTTCTCCTTACAGACCACTTAGAAGACTCAACTCTTAATCCAAACACTTAATTAACCTTGAATTAACTCCTTGTAAAGGTTATTCAAAGGTCTTTTGAAGGAAACTCTTTTGTTACTGACATTTCATTTAGTTTCCAGATTTGTGAAATTTATTTAATGAATCAACTAACTCCTACTTATTTTATACAAACAATACAGGCATTCCCCTGCTTATCTCATGGGTTAGCGACCAGAGTGCTGACAGAAATGTAATTGGTCAAAAAGTAGAACCTACTTTTCTCCTGTGGAGAAGATGAGGGAATTACAGAAACTTGTTTGAGACCAGAGGCATGCCGTCTGCAGTCTCTAAGTTGGTGTGGTGCAATTTTTTCCCAGCTTGCTTTGCAGATGATATTTATTTGAAACCCAGTTGGGAGCACTGACTATTTACATACGATTCTAAACACTTTTCAAAGATCAATGGACTTAAAATAAACTATAAAAACCCAAAAATATTGAATAAATACTCAAAAATTAAATTAGAGACACCCAAACTGATTGATCAAGCCCTTGTTTTTGATAATTAGGTATTCCCCTAACTAAAAATTTATTACATCTTACATAAAAAATGAGAACTTTTTAATGGATCCAAAAGCTAAAAGAGAGGACTAATCTTCCATTTTCCCTGTTAGTCTTAACTGACTATAGTTCAAGCTCACATATTAATCCTTTTACTATTTTTATTCCTGATTCAGATGATATTTATTCTCTTCCAGTTCGAGACGACCTTCAAAATACCAGGAGGGACAGCAGTTCCTGAGCTCGAGCCCTGCCTTCAGGAGCCCCCAGTAATTGGGAGGACTGAGGCTCTCGCTCCCACTCAGAAGCTCTTATGGTGACTGTGATTATTGCATTTGGAAAAGATCCTATCAGCGAGGGAGCCTTACCCAGAGAGACCGACGACCCCTTGCACCTCCTCCATAATCTCCACGTGCAGGGCTCTCTGATTTGGATTCAGGAGAGCCCACTCCTCCGGAGAGAAACGGACAGCCACGTCCTCAAAGGTGATGGGGCCCTGGGAGGTAAGAGAAAACATTTCCTGCTCACAGCTTACATAAAAGCTACATGGAAATTTAAATCTTGATGCAGGCTGTTAGAGAGGCCATCAGTAGAGGCACCATGCCTCTGAACACCAGCTGCAGGGGAAGAAGAACGGGAAAGGGCTTCTCTGCCTGGGTTGTAAGCTTCTAGAGACTTCTGGTTGGTCATAGTGAAAAATGTGCCTCAATTGGTTAGTTACATCCTGGTTGAATTACTGTGACACACAGTAATGTGGGTCTGCCTTTGAAGAGTGTTTGGAAACTTGAACTGATCCAAAGGCCTACGTAAGATTGCAAACAGGGAGCCCACAACTCCCTTGTTGCAACAGCTCCGCTGGCTGCTACTCTGTTTTTGGGGCCAATTAAAGTGTTGGTTTTGACCTACAAAGTGCTACATAGCTCAGGTCCAGGTTACTGAAGACTTGGTATTCTGCCATATGAACCTGCCTGTGCTCTGAGATCTGCTGAAGGGCCCCCTCCTCAGTCCCACCACCCTCACTGGTACCTCTGGCAGGAACACGGAAGGGGGCCTTCTCAGTGGCTGGTCCGAGGCTTTCCAAGGCCCATCCCAGAAAAGTCAGACTAGAGCCCTCCCTACTTCCTCTGGAGACAAGTAAAATCTTTTCTGTTTCAACAGGCAGTTGAGGATCAATTTGTATAAGGTATTGATTGTATAACTGCTCAGGGTGAATTTACTGTCTCCCACTTTCATATTTCTAAAAGCTCTACTTCTTTCCATTAAGTAGGTGAAGAAATTTATGGACTTCAGTCATTTTTTTTTTAAATACAAAGCAAATGGGGAAAAAATTGTCAGCTAGCACTACCAGGGATGTGAGCCCAGCACTCTGAACACCCAGGCGGATCTTCCAACTCTATGATTCTATGATTTACTCTATGATCCAGTCTTCTTCCTTCCTTAGACCTGATCGGGCTCCATTCCATCACAAGGAGGAAGAGGCGACTGAGTACTTCCTGGTGGCCTCATTCCAGCCCCTGAGGGAGAGATCACAGTGGGGAAGTTGATCACGTATACTTGTCTTACGCAACAACAATCCTTTTTTTCCCCCAATTTTATTTTATTAAACCATTTAGTAATATAATATTAGTAATTACATAGTCAATAACAACTCTGATGAAAATCAACAATCATTAGCAATCCTAAAAAGAAACTTATGAGGAAGTCATCCCCTTGAACACAGTAGAACTTTGCCTCAGAGGAAAATCTATAAGGCATTTTGGTCTACTGTCTAGTGTGCTGGACTGAGACTTGGGAAATTCTAGTTCTAGTTCCCAAGTAGTTGTTGGCCCACCTACTCTCTCTTAGCCTAACCTACATTGCAGTGTTGTTGTTGTGAGGATAACATAGTGAACTGGAGAAGAACAAGGTCTTGAGTCCAGGGAACACAGATCAGATATTAATATACTAACAGAAAAACAAGGGAAGGAACTCAAAAGCAAGAAGTCACACTGAAGAAGACAAACTACCTATTTTAGGAAAAAAACCAGCATAATCAATTGGAAGAGGGTGTAATGTATTAATCCATCCTGTCACTTACTTTTCTGGGAGGGATGGGATTGCAAGCTCTTCTGAAGCAGGGGGTTATGCTAGCAAGAGGTTAGCACTGCTGCTGATGTCAGACAGGCTTATGCTATGAGCTCGATGAAATGTGGAACAGCTACTGGGAGCAGGAGTAGTGGGCATGAGAGTGGCACTGGCATTGTGAGGGATAATGGCACTGGCATCCTAGCCAACACTCATCAGTACTGTACAGAAGGAGGCACCAGTAAAGCTCTTTGGCATGCTTTCATCACTAAACTCAATTATGAAACAATCCAAAATGAAACAAGAGAGAGCACTTCCAAATCTCAGTGAGATCTTCTCTACTAGGGAAGAGCAGAGGACAAGTACAAGTAGCATAGCTGCTAACGATTTCAGTTGTTGACATGCTCAAAGTCTCAGAGGAAAAAAGAAACCTTAAATCTCCACAACACATATTAGAGAGTGGTTCTCAACCTGTGGGTCCCCAGATGTTTTTGGACTTCAGCTCCCAGAAGCCCTGAGCATTGACCATAGTGGCTGGGGCTTCTGGGAGCTGAAGTCCACAAACATCTGGGGACCCACAGGTTGAGAACCACTGTAATTAGAGGAACGTAGCATGAGAAAAACATGACAAGGTATAGTAAAAAAAAAGAAACGGGGTATATAAATGTTGCAGTATTTGGGTCAGAAACGCAGAGGGTTCAACCTTGCACCTTGGAAAGGGGCATCTCTTTCAACCTCCCTGCTTGATCTCCCACCACTGGGGACTCCGAGTGGTGCTTGACAGAGACTCCTCTGACAAAGAGAGATCAGACTGAACTTCCACATGGAGATTTTTGGCCTGAAAGAGCAGTGAGAATTCCAAATTCAGTGGGGAAAAGCATTAAGAAAAAGATTTTAAAACAGACATGTAAAGTCTGAGACTTCTGTGCACAAGCTTCATAAGAAAAAGATCGGCAATTACACCGTCTTTAATCTGTCAGAATAGGAGACTTTTGGGTGTGGATGCGAGCACAAACCACTCTGAACCAACTGGGAGCACACACCACCTCTGTAGTCCCCACACTGACCTACCTGGTTGTGCGGCAGGAGCAGCGAGGAAGTCTGGGACCATCCTTAGAAAACATGGACCTCATTATAAAGAAGAATCATGCTGCTTTTGAGATGGAGATATCTCTGCTGTGAAAGAAGTTCCATCTTCCTTCACCCTTTGGCACCTTGCTTTTGAAGCCAATTCTGGCTGCATCACATTTCATTAGAGGACCAACAGAGTAGGCAGTGGCTATGAGGGTGCAGCAGTAGGGGAAGACCAGGTGGGAAGGGCACGGAGGGCGTAGGTTCTGATTATTCCTCACACTGTGTCCTATCTTGGGAGAAAGAAAGGCTAACACATTCCATAAACTCATCAGTCACAGCTTTAGAGACCCCAAGAAGAAACGCTCTCACCTGTGCTTCCTGGTTCTTGCTCTCAGCCTGACTCAGGAGGAAACCTTCCGCCAGGGCCACTGCCTGGAACAGCTCTCTGCCCCACATTCCCTAATCCAGCTCCCCATCTCCTGGGGCAGGATGCTTACAAACTGCTCCAGGATCACCAGGTCCAGGATCTGATGTTTGGTCTGTTCCTTTGGCTTCAGCCACCGCTGGCAGAGATTGTGGAGGTGTCTGCAAACCTCTCGGGGGCCCTTGTCCTCTGGCAGGATAATCTGCCTGAAGCACTGACGCTGTATCTCTGAGCTGCCCTCATCTCTGCTGAGGAACTTCTGCATTGTTCTTTCACACAAATCTCCATTACTCTCAGCACTCATACCATTACAGCCTCTTCCTGCTTCTGGTCCAGTCGACTCCAGTTTGCCCATCTCTGGAACTGGTATCCAGTGAAGCAGCCAATGGGATCCAAATTAATCCTCCGCCCTCGTCTATCTCTGGGCAAAGAAGCCCTCAAAGAGCTCTGCTTCAAAACTCTGCAAAGTCAAGATGTTACAGTGTTAAGAATTACTCTCTATACTGGTAAGAAGAAATATGGAAAATTCTAACTAGGGGCCTTTCCACACTACACAATGTTTGCACTATAATTCCAGTTTAGCTACCACGGCTGTCATCTATGGAGTCCTGGGGTTTATAGTCTTGGGAGGCACTGGAGCTCTCTGACTGAGAATTCTAAATATCCCTCCCTAAAGTGCAACTCCCATAATACCATGGAACAGAATGGTGGCAGTTAAAGTGGAATCATAGTGCAACAGTCGCACAGTGCGGGAAGGCCCTTGGTCTCCTCCCTGAAATGAGAGGGTTGGGGAGGCTTTTTTCACTTGAGAGCCAAACAGCAAGGCCTTATTTACCTGAGAGCAAAGAAGAGGTTGTGCCCACCTGTCTCTCTCATTCCTCATCCATTTCCCAACCCCACCTTCCCTCTCTCAACCTTCCACTGAGCCATCTCAGCTCCATTGGTCACCCACCCCCCAACCCCACCGTCCCCTCACACTTCCTTCCATCGCTCTCCCATAGAATCATAGAGTTGGAAGAGACCCCAAGGACCATTGATTCCAACCTCCTGCTATGCAGGAACACCCATCAAAGCATTCCCAGATATGGCCATCCAGCCTCTGCTTAAAAACCTCCACAGAAGGCGACTCCACCACGCTCCGAGGCAGCAGATTCCACTGCCAAACAGCTCTGACCGTCAGGAAGTTCTTTCTGAGGTTCAGGTGCATCCTCCCTTCCTGAAGCTTGAATCCATTGCTCCTTGTCCTGGTCTCTGGAGCAGCAGAAAACAAGCCTGCTCCCTCGACATGACATCCCTTCAAATATTTAAACATGGCTATCATGTCCCCTCTTAACCTTCTCTTCTGCAGACTAAACATACCCAGTTCTCTAAGTCTATCCTCATTGGGTGTGGCCTCCAGGCCCCTCACCATTTTGGTTGGCCTCCTATGGGCATGGCTTTCCTTCTCGATAGCCTTCTTAAATTGAGGTGCCCAGAACTGAACAGAGCATCAAACGAGGCCTAACCAATGCAGAATAGAGTGATACCATTGCCTCCCTTGATCTAGACACCATACTCCTATTTATGCAACCAAGAATTGTGTTGGCCTTCTTAGCTGCCGCATGACACTGCTGACTTATTGTCCATAAGCTTCTATTACACAACAGTATCCTGAATATTTGGTCCATTTAAAGCAACTTCATTCCACTCAATTCAAGAAAGAAATAAGAACAGTCTAGCAGATTATTATGGTCTATTTATTCAGTATTCCAATACTGCCATTACATTCAATAGTTTATATAATACAATAAATACTATACTACATTTAATATGTTATTTTATCATGTTGTGTTTTATATCTAGCAGTTAAGATGTGATTAGACTATCAAAAGAGTTGAAACCACACCCATTAAAAAGCAAGACATAAGACCAGCCTAGCATGCTACCAACCCTTCAGCATTAGCTTCATATTTTGTGCTTCATATGATACAACGTGATCTGACACAGTTAATACAGCATATCCTAAAACACCATACTGTACATTGAGTAGTGAAAAGAAAAGACAGAAAGCTTTTTTCCAACCCCGACGGCCAAGAGCCGCCTGGCCAGACGAACAGATGAAATGCCTGCCCGGGACAAAAGCCTGCCTTTGGGGAGTCCCACAGTGGGGGGCAGGGCCGCCACGGTACCCCAGGGGGGTCTGCTGATGCCATTCTCCGCTCCTCACCTAGCCTTCGCAATTCCCCCTTCCTCCTGCCAAACTCCATTTTCTCACTCTCCTCCAAAGATCAGCAATCTTAACAGAACAGTGACCACTACGACTACGACTGCCTTCAGCCTCCGCCTTTCAGCGCCCTTTTGCTTCTCCCTCTCCTTCCGCTACTCGTAACGACAGTTACTCCTACAAATCCTATTCTCTTCAGCCTCCTCGTTGCACAGCTGCCCCCCCGAAGGCGGGAACGAGGCCCCTCCCTCCGCCCTCCCGAGGAGGCGGCGGGGTCCCGCTCCGGGCTGCTCCGGGAGACACGCGGGGCAAAACCGCGGGCCCCGAAGCCGGAGCGCGAAGGGACCCGGTGCGCCTGCGCGGAGCAAAGCTGAGCCCCCTCGCTCCGTGAGGAGCCCGGGCTCACCCTCCAGTTCTGGCCCGGCCGCCCCGGGGAGCGGAGCCCGCACAAGGCCGCCGAGGCCGCGAGGGAGGAGGAGGACGCTGAAGCGCTGAAGCGATGACGGAGGAGCCCGAAGTGGGAGGCTTGTTCTGCTCTGGAGGACTCGTCTTCCCCTCCCTGCCCCGCCTTCCCTCCCTCGGCGGCCTCTCTCTCTCCCTCGGGGTGTCGGGGGGTCCCGGCTCCCACCTTCGGCCTCTGTCTCGGGGGCGGAGGCGGGGAGGCCCAGATAGGATCCCCCTCTTCCGACAGGTCCGTCTCCTCGGGAGCAGGGGGAGGGGAGCGGGGCGGGAGAGGGCTTTTTTCCCTTCGGGTCTCCTTCGGCGGGAGGGGGCCGGGCGGGAGGCGGAAAGCCTGGGAGGGGGGCTCCTGGTGGAGAAGGTGGCGCCCCCCAAACACCCCCCCAGGCCAGGAGGGGGTCCCCAGGCACCTGAGCCGGGGTGTCCTGGAAGGCTTTTGGAGGGGGGTTCCTGCCTCAGTCCTTCTTTCCTTGTCCTTTCACGGCGGGGGGCGGGGGGTGTCTCAGCCCCAGGAGCCCAAAGGAAATGGCCCACCTCGGAGACCAGGCCCTTGGGGGGCGTTTTCCCTACGTGGCAAAATGTCTCAGCCTTCTCTATGACTCCCCCACTCCCCAGTTCTTCCTCCAGATGCTGATGGGAGCGGCAGTTGAGTCTTTGTCCCAAAATTGGTGAGGAGAGCACGACCAGACAGCAGTCTGAAGGGCCGCTGAAGGGAGGATGGAGGGGAGATTCACTGGCCATCTCTAGGATTTGGCTTCCATGACTGCATGGCCAGTACTAACTGGTAAGCTTGTGCTTCTTATGTTGCAGGAGCCCAGAGAACAAAGAGACCACAGAGCAAGAAGAAGAGCAATTTATTACGCAACACTTACAGGGGCATTTAGCTTTTTTACTCTGTACAAGCAGCCTTATTTCCTTATGTTTTCCTTAACGTTCTACGTTCAGGACCTTAAATTTTTCCAAACATGTATCAAAATCGCAGCCTTTAACGTGGCTGCATGGCCAGAAGTGGATAGAAAGCTTGTGCGTCAGATATTTGATTTTTTTTTTATTTTCTTATTTACTTAACATTTTGGTTTATATCAAAACAGCCACCTGTAAGGTGACATGTGGCAGCTCCCCCAGGAGGGGAATGGAGGGTATCTCAGGAGGAAAGGCTGGGGGCGCTGCCACTGTGGACCTCTGGCATCTCTTGCGGGGGGGGGGTCTCGTTCTGCCTCAGAGTAGGGACGGCTGAGCAATAAGATCACTAAAGATAGTATTGTTGTTGTTGGAAATCATTGGAGGAGAGTGAAAAATAAGATATCAAGAAAAGAGGAATTATGAAGGCAAGCTAGATGTGAAACAGAAAAAAGACATTAGCAGAACCCATTTGGGGGATCATGGCAGCTGTGGGGCCCCACACTCTGAGGCTTCTGAAAAGAAGGATTTTGTCCTGGGCAGGCATTTGCTCTGTTCTGGCAAGGCAGCTCTTGGCTGTGGAGGATGCAGACTGAATCTGCTAAGGCAGAGTAAAAATGAGTGAAAAGCATTCTGTTCTTTTAAAGCCGCTAAGTATAAAATATAATATACAGTCGTACGACAAGCATGACATCATATGTTAAATACAGCGTTATATTGTTTGTATTATATACAGTGTGTACACAATGTGGAACAGAAAGGTAGTACTGAATGTAAAAGGCTTAGTAGCATGGTGTACTAGACTCAGAGCTTGCTTTTTAGTGGATATGATTTCAACTCTTGATAGTTCACATTTATATTCGGCGTTTAAAGTACAAATAGCATGACAAATACAATATGTTAAATGTGACATTTTCTGTACATGGCAAAATGTCACAGTGCCCCCCCATTGCACCTCCCTCCTCAGTTTTTCCCACAGATGCTGACTGGACTGGCAATTGAATCTTTGGTGACAAAACAATTGCCTAAAAGCCCCATGAGGGGAGGATGGATGTGAAATTTCACTGGCCATCTCAAGGTTCTGGTTTCTGTGGTTGCCTGGCCACAACTAGATGGTAAGCTTGTGCTTCTTACGTAGACATTTGAATCTTTTGCTGAGTACATACATATTTGCTTCCTGAACATTCTGGCTTCAGGGCCATAAATTTATCAATGTACCAACACAGCAGCCTTTAACAGGACACCTGCAGCTCTCCCAGAAGGTGAAGAGGGGGGACAACTTAAGGAACGGGTGGGGGCTGCCACGGCTGACTTCTGGCATCTCTCTTGCTTGAAACAGGGGTCTCATTCGGCTTCAGAGCGGGGCCAGCTGTGCAATGAGGAGGCTAAAGACAGTAGTATCTGTAATTGTTATTGTTATGAATTTTTGAAGAGATTGAAAAATAAAACAGCAGGAAAAGAGGAATTAAGGCAAGCAGAGTCCAACCCAGGAATCAAGGCTGCAGTGGGGCCCATCATTCTGAGGTTCCCAGGAAGCTGGATTTTGGCCTTGGCAGACATTTGCTTTGTTCTGGCAAGAGGGCGTCTTGGCCATGTTGGTTGTAAGTAGAACCTCCACCTGCTAAAGCACTGTATTGGAGAAAGTGAGTGAAAAGTGTTCAGTTGTTTTTAAACTGCTGAGTGTAAAACATATATAGTAATATGAAAACTATGATGTGATATGTTAAAGATATATATTGTTTGTATTATTTGAAGTATGGAATATAAAGGTAGTACTGAACCTAAAAGGCTTAGTGGTGCTGTGTACTGGTCTTAGGGCTTCCTTTTTAATGTACATGATTTCAACTCTTGATAGTTTAAATCATATTTCTACTGCTAAACATAGAATACAGCCGAGTAAATATAATGTGTCAAATATAATATAGTTAAAAAAAATAAGAATGAAAATGATAGCATATATTTGTATAATAAGGGAGATGTGTATGTGTGTTACTTATGTCTAGGTTTCATTAGTACAAATGCTGGATATTGGTTTTGAACAGCTGGATAATGAATAATTGAAAGTTGCCTGAACCAAGTGAAAGTCTGAATTGAAGCAAGGTCATGTCATGTAATAGAGGCTTATGGAGAATGGGAGAGTGATGGAAGGTATTGTGGGAGGATGAGGCTGGTGTGGGTGTGGGTGAGGAATGGAGGTGAGATGGCTCAGTGAAAGGCTGAGAGAGGAAAGGTGGGGCTGGGAAATGGCTAGAGATAAGCAAAAGAGGTTGATGCAGCCTCTTCTGAATCTCATGGAAACAAGGCCTTGCTTGCTGGCACTCAGATGGAAAAACCTCTCCAACTCTCTTGTCTCAGGGTTGGGACCTAGTTAGAATTGTCAGTATTGCTTCTTGCCAATGTATTAGAGTAATTCTTAACATAGCAATGTCTTGGCTTTACAGAGTTTTGGAGCAGAGCATATTTAGGAGTTCTTTTCCCCTGAGACAAGAGAAGGTGAAGGATTAACTTGGATACCATTGGATGCTTCATCAGATACCAGTTAAACAATGGCACACTCAACTGGCACTGAAGCAGGAAGAGGCTCTGATGGCATGAGTGTGGAGAGCAATGGAAAATTGTGTGAAAAGATGATACAGAAGTTTCTTAGCAGAGACACGGGCAACTCAGAGACTCAGCGTCAGCGCTTCAGGCAGTTCTCCTACGAAGAGGACAAGGGCCCCCGAGAGGTTTGCAGACACCTCCATGATCTCTGCCACCAGTGGCTGAAGCCCAAGGAACGGACCAAAAATCAGATCCTGGACCTGGTGATCCTGGAGCAGTTCCTGAGCATCCTGCCCCGAGAAGTGGAGAGCTGGGTCAGGGAATGTGGGGCAGAGAGCTGTTCCCAGGCGGTGGCCCTGGTGGAAGGTTTTCTCCTGAGTCAGGCCAAGAACAAGGATCAGGAAGAACAGGTTAGAACATTTCATCTTGGGGTTTCTATCTGAGACTGAGGAATGTATTGTATGTATCTTCTGCCTGTCTCCCAAGATGGGATGCAAAGTGAGGAATAATCAGGACCTACACTCACTGCCCTATTCCCACCCACTCTGCCCCTACTGCTGCCACTGCCAACTCTGTTGATCTTCTGTTGAAATGTGGTGCCTCAGAAGCGGCTTTGTAGCTAAGTTTGGCTGGGACGGGGGACACGGACCTTGTTTCAACATGGAATCTCCATCTGGAAAGTAGCATTCTTTGGTTAAATATGCTCCCTGTGTCCTGTGTTGTCAAAGGACGGTCCAGATTTCCTTGCTGGCTCTGGCCCACAACCAAATTTCTCAGTGTGGTTTCTACAGTGGTAGTGTGTTGCTCTCATTTGGTTCGGAGTGGATTGTGCTTGCATCCATACCCAAAGGTCTCTCTCTCACTCTGAGGATTAAAGATGGTGCAGTTGCTAATCTTTTTCTTGTGATGCTTGTGCACAAACTTCCCAAATCTGTTTTTAAAATCATTTTCTAATCCTTCTCAACAATGCATTTGGAATTCTTGCTGCTCTTATAGGCTAAAAATTGCCATGTGAAGCTTCAGTCTGACTGCTCTTCATCAGCGGGGTCTCCCTCAGACACTACATGGAGTCGCCAGCAGCAGGAGATAAAGCAGGAGGTTGAGGGAGATGCCTCCTTGCAAGGTAAGAATGAACCCTGTGTGTTTTATGTATGTGCCTTTCAGTCATCTGTTGATATATAGTGATCCCATAAATTTCTTAGGCAAGGTGTACTCAGAGGTGATTTTGCCAGTTCCTTCTTCTGAAATATTGCGTACAGCACCTGGTATTTGTTGGTGGTTTCCCATCCAGGTACTAACTAGAGCTGGCACTGCTTAACTTTGAAGATCAGGTGTGGTATTGTGCCGTTAGGGTATTTAGGTGAACCCAGAGAACCTCTCTGGGTGTAATTGTCTTAGAATCGTAGAGTCAGAATAGACTACAGTGGCCATCAAGTCCAACCCCCTGCTATGCAGGAGCACACACTCAAAAGAACTTCAGCTGGTGGCCACCCAGCCTCTGTTTAAAAACCTCCAAGGAAGGTGACTCCACTACACTCCGAGGCAGCATATTTCATTGTCAGATGGCTCTTACCATTGGAAAGTTCTTCCTGATATTTAGGTGAAATCTCTTTTCTTGTAGTTTTAATCTATTGCTTCTTTCCTAGTCTGTGGAGCAGCAGAAGATAAGCTTGCTCCAGCTTCAACATGACATCCCTTCAGCTATTTAAACATGGCTATCATGTCTCTCTTAACCTTCTTTTCATCGGGCTAAATGTGCCTAGTTCCTTAAGCTAAGTCTTAGAATGTTGTGCATGCATACGTTCCCTTCTTTCTTCACAGGAGTCCACAATCCCACCACCACAGAAAGGTAAATGACGTGGTGGGTTACTCTGTTATATGCTGTCATTATTCTAGTTTTTTCCCGAAATAGGTAGTTTACTTTCTTTAGTGTAACTTCTTGCCCTTTTCTTTCTGTAAATATACTGCTATCTGACCTTTGTTCTCTGGGACTGAAGACCTTGGTCCTCTCCACCTCACTATGTGATCCTCACAACAAGACTGCGAGGTAGGTTAGGCTAAGAGAAAGTAGCTGGCTCAATGTTCTGCAATGAATTTCGTGACTCTGGAGCACCTAGAACTGGAATGTTGTAAGCCTGATTGTCCAGCACACTAGACACTGGACCAAACTGACCTATAGATTTTACTGGGATGCAAAATGCTACTGTGTTCAAAGGCGTGACTTCCTCATAAGATTCTTTTTAGGATTGTAATTGTAGCCTCTGAGAGAAGCCTATGTGATTGACTCTCTGCCCCCTTGGTTCTACCTACAGGGGCTGGAATGATGCCACCAGGAAGTACTCAGTTGCCTCTTCCTCTTTGCAGTGGAGAGGAACCTGGTCAGGTAAGGAGGAGGACTACTGGGAGAAGAGGACTGGATTGGCCTGGGTGTCCCCAGTTCTGGGCTCACATCCCTGGTAGCACTCACTGAGGATTTTGTTTCCATTTGCTTGTATTTTTTTTTCCGAATGACTGAAGTCTCATAAATTTCTTCTGCTTCTTAATGGAAGGAAATGAAACTTTAAAAAATATGTATATGGGAGATACCTAAACCCTGTCCCAAGGGTTTGAGCACTTAACTCTTAAAAGCTGTGTTGGAATCGTAGAATCACTCTTCAAAGGCCTGGTTGGAATCTCTGTGTGATCTGCCAGCCTAGTCTTGAGTTTGACCTGATATCCTTATTCTGTGATTTTTTTTTCTTGACTACTGACGAAGGGGAATGAATAGATCTTCCCATCCTTTCTCCTTGGACCCAGACAAACATCTCTCCTCCTGTTTACTCAGAGCAAAGAGTAAAGAGGGCACTATTAAGCCAAACTAACAGCACATCAAGTCCAGCATTGTTATTGTTATCATCATCATCATCACTATATTTGTTTATATTTGCCTTTTTCCTTATTTCTGACTGAGACCAGCTCACAACAGCTTAAAAAATACATACGTAAAAATTCAAAAGGTAAAAAGAGGTAAAATTATTAAAAATGTTAAACAACAGTTAAAACAGAAACCATTAAACACACACTTGTACAGCCCAATACAGCAAATGCTACAGTTCATCCTGAAATGTATGTATAGGTGGGGTGGCCTTGTACAGTCATTCCCAAAATGCCTGATGAAAGAGAAAAGACTTTACTTGTCTGCAGAAAGAAAGTAGGGAGGCTGCCAGCTGGACTTCTCTGTGAAGTTAATTACAGAGTCTGAGGGCTGCCACTGGCAAGATCCTCTCCCATGTTCTCACCAGATGCGCCAGTGAGGGAGGTCGGTCTGAGGAAAGGGCCCCCTCAGCTGATGTCAAAGTGTGAGCAGGCTCATGTAGTAGAATGCAGGCCTTCAGATAATCCGGACATGAACTATATAGGGCCTTTTAGGTCAAAACCAGCACTTTGAGTTGGTCCCAGGAACAGACTAGAAGCCAGTGGAGCTGTTGCAAGAAGAGAGTTGTGGGCTCCCTCTAGCAATCTGGCTGCAGTTTTTTGGACCAGTTGAAGTTTCCAAACATTCTTCAAAAGCAGACCCATGTAGAGCGTTTTACAGTAATCCAACCAGGATGTAACTAAGACATATGCCAATTAAGGCATGTTTCCCACTATGACCAACCAGAAGTCTCTAGGAAGCTGTGGAGGGGGCCAGGCCTGTTTTCCTTCTGCCTGTCTGGAGTAGCAGCTTCCCTTTCAGCCTGCTATAGCACCACCCTTTCTTATACAACCTCTGCTTTCCCCTTTTAAATTCATCACCTTAGTGAATAAGGGGTAAAGCCTCTCTTTTATTCAGAAACATTTGATAATCTGCAATAGCGTATTTGTGTAAAATTAGAACTGATGAAAAGTACTTTGCTGAGTCAAACTATAAGAATATGGTATGCTCTTTATTAAAATAAACAACAGGAAAAAGGTATTGGGTGTCATAAGTAATTCATAAGTCATAAGTAAGGTTAAAATGAGCACTTTGAATTGCAGTAATCCAGCCAGGATGTGACTAAGGCATGTGTGAATTAAGGCATAGTCCCCACTGTATCCAGTTGGAAGCTCTCTAGGAAGCTAATAAGCCAGGCATGGAAGCCGCAGCCCTTTCCTGCTCTTCTTCTCCAGCAGGTGGTATCCAAGAGTCATGGTGCCTCTACTAATGAATCTCTCTAATAGTCAGCATGAAGGTTTAAATTTTCTGTTTAAGGCCTCTTGCATTTAGTTTTTTGATAGTTTTATGTGAGCTGTGAACAGGTAATTTTTTTTCTCCCTCAGGGCCCCATCACCTTTGAGGACGTGGCTGTCCATTTCTCCCCAGAGGAGTGGGTTCTTCTGGGTCCTGATCAGAGAGCCCTGCATGCAGAGATCATGGAGGAGATCCATGGGATGGTGGCCTCTCTTGGTAAGGCTCCCTCACTGGTGGGAATTTTTGTTTTCAAATGAAATAATCGCAATCTCCCTAACAACTTTCAGTGGGGAGCCTCAATCCTCCCAGTCACTGGGGGCTCCTTAAGGCAGGACTCAAGAACTGGTGTCCCGCATGACTCTTTTTTTTTTTTTAGTATACAGGAAAATTAACTTTAATGATCCAGAAAAGGGTTAATTGTTCTTTTAAAAATCTAAGGTATGTTATTACTGCATTCTCTGACTTTTTTTTTGTTAATCTTTCAGGTTTTTTACTAGATAAAAAAACCCAATTATGTATACAATAACACTAAAACAGTACAGGGGAATACACACACACACACACACACACACACACACACACACAAATTAAACTATACAACAATACATTATCAAAGAAAAGATCACATAACAAATATTAAATCAGCGGTTCTCAACCTGGGGGTTGCGACCCCGGGGGATCGCATGACCCTTTCACGGGGGTTGCCGCTCCCCTTCACCGCCGCCGCCGCCAGCGGTCTTTTTCACTTGGGCCGCCTCCTCGGCGCCATCGTTTCCTCCTCCACCCCCCCGTGGAGCTGGCGGGCGGGCGGGCGGGGAAGAAGGGGAGGAGTGGACGGCCCACGTGGACTCTTGCATTCACTCTTCTCTCTTCTCCCCCCGGAGCGAGGCACAGACACCGGGGGATGAATCGTTGCCCATCGGGCCCCTCTCGGCTGGCTGTGAAGTAGGTAGAGGCTGTGGTTTGGAGCGAGCCCGGGGCGGGCAGTGTGGCAACGGGGAGGCCGGGCGGAACCGCGGCTCCCTTCCCTGCAGGTGGGGAAAGGCTGCTGCGGCATGTCGGGCCCCTCTTGGCTGGCTGTGAGGGGCAGGTAGGCCGTGTTTCCCCTCACTCATTCACTTCTGGAGCAGGTCGCTCTGGTTTCCTCAGTGGGGAGGGAAGGCCCTGCGCGGAGGAGGAGAGGTAATCGGGGTGGGGAGAGGACCCCCAAATGCCCTCCAAGGCAGGTGGGAGGGAGGGAAGGAAGGAAGGAAGGAGCAGGAAGAGGGATTATGGGGGGAGAGAAGACCCCCCTCCAGCCTCCCCAGCCTGGAAAAGAGGGGACAGAGGGGGGATCTTAGGTTTCCTGGAGGGAAGGGAAGGAGGAAGAGGAGGAGGGGGAAGGAGGGGCCAGACACCCCAATCCTGGGAAGAAATTGCCCACTCCCAACGAAAATAGATTCCTGGCCAGGCCTGTAAGAGGAGTTTATTTCAGAACAAGGGGGAGACCTCCTTTATGGGCAGTCCTCTCTCTCTCTTCCAGCCTACTTTTGGAAACTTCTTGCTTGAATTTTGCCTTGCAGTTACTTGCCCTCTTCTCATTTGCCCACCCACCTACCCTCCTACCCAATGGTAGGCCCACCTTAGGGTCAACATGAGTCAGGAACAACTTGAAGGCACACACAAGAAGCTTGTGTAGTCCCCCGAGATGTAATTAGAAATATTTCATGATATATAATTACATATTGTTTTTGTGATTAATCACTATGCTTTAATTATCTTAAATTTGTAACAATGAAAATACATCCTGCATATCAGATATTTACATTACGATTCATAACAGTAGCAAAATTACAATTATAAAGTTATAGTTACAGTAACTATAACTATAACAGTAGCAAAATTACAGTTATAAAGTTACAGTTACAGTAACTATAACTATAACAGTAGCAAAATTACAGTTATAAAGTTATTGTTATAGTTACAGTTATAAAGTTACAGTTACAGTTATAAAGTAACAACAAAAATAATTTTATGATTGGGGATCACCACAACATGAGGAACTGTATCAAGGGGTCACGGCATTAGGAAGGTTGAGAACCACTGTATTAAATGGAGCTCCAAGATGACTACGAGAAACTAAAAAATGATTCCCAGCCTTGTTGCAAATATCTCCTAGTCAATGCTTGTCCTGAACTATTAAATCATTACTTAAAATTTAAGTTAGGTTGGTCACTTATAATCTTACTCATAATTTATAATCTTACGCATATACTGAAAAAGTAACATACTGAGTTAATAAAAATGATTATTATTATTAATAGTACAGAATTACTGTCATGATTTTATTATTTTAGATTAAAATAATTATAAACATTGATATCATACCTTATAACCTAAATACTAGTATCATAATATTTAAACCATAAATATTAATGGTGCACAATAGTAAACAGAGTTATAGTTAATTCTTATAAATTGTTAATCTTAAACATTGTTACTAAAACAATATATTGTAGGTATTAAAGATATCCAAAAATGGGAGAAGGGGAAAGATTTATATGATCTGAGGAGAAGGCAGCATTTTCTAGAAGGGAAATGGGTAGTTTAAATATCTGGATAAGGTATAAAGATCTGATAAAGGAAGAGGAGGGCAGTTGAAATATTAAACAAATCCAATATTTAAATCAAGAAGAGTATAAACTATCATATTGTCAATTGAGGGAAAGATTTAAAGAGTATAAGGAAAGATTTAACTTTGAGGAAAACCCATATGAATTTGAAAAATTGTTGGTTTTATGATACTCACCTGATTTCTACGAAGTGTAAATTATTACTAAGAATTAATACCGAGGACAAGCAGATAAAAGAATGTGTGATATACTGGGTCCACTGGTTAGATATCATATCGAATTGGATCAATGGGAAGAAATTTGGGTTAAGGGGCTAATACAATAACGGGGTAATACAATAAGAAGCCAATATAAATAGCACTTAGAACTGAATTATTTTAAAAATTTACACCATATAATGACCTCAGGGAAAATTTTTATAAAATGATGTCCAAATGGTATTTAACTCCCACTAAATTAGCTAAAATGTACAAAAGAGTAAATAGTTAATGGTGGTAATGTAAGCATCATGTTGGGACTTTTTATCACTTATGGTGGCAATGTAAAAAAACAAAGAAATTTTGGTTATGAATATGCAATCATATGTAAAATATAAAAAATACAAGTAGTATTTAGAGCTGAATTATTTTTAAAATGATAGATATGAATGATAATGAAGAAAGAAGGCATAGATATATAGTAACAGCAGGAAGAATAAGTTATGCAAAATATTGGAAAAACAATAAGGTACCCAGACTAAAAGAATAGTTCCACAAATGATTGGACTTAGCAGAATTGGACAAACTCACAACTTTATTAAAGGAAAATTCAATTGAATCGATTTAAAAATGTGGAAATCTTTTATGGACCACATAAAAGAATAGAAATGGGGACTTAACAACTATAGGTTATGTCAGGGTCCCCAGGTTCCAGCGCTAGAGCAAGTGCAGAGTGCAAAAGCAAAAACCCGTGCTTGATCATCACCAGCTGCCCCAGACTGAAAACACAGCCATGCAAAGCGCATCTAGGCTTGTCTAAAGTTTATTGGAGCATTGCAGGATACATACTGCTTCAGACAGCGTTTGCCATGAACTGTAAAAAACCAGTAACGTGAGCAAAAACAGCAAAGCAAAAAGAGCAAAGGAAGAGAGCTTCTTCACATGATGTAAGTCTTTTTACCCTGTGATAAACCACACCCAGACCCTCACCATGTGACACATTTTCCCATATTTCAGAGCTTTCCCAAAGGATTAGAAAAACAGCAGATTATTTATCCCCATTATTGTATTAGCCCCTTAACCCAAATTTCTTCCCATTGATCCATAACATTTTTGCACCTGGTATTACCAAGGACAACTTGACCTCTTCTTCTCACCCACAGGAAAAACACCACACGAACAATCCAGCTTAAGCAAAATATGTGACAGGTTACGCTTTGTAAGTGGTTTTCCAGGGCCTTTATTTGGGCCGTTCCTTTTGAGTCTAAGAATGAAAGAAAAAGATAGACTGTAATTTGGTGAAAGATGTGTTACCAAAGGAATATGACGAAATGTATATGCAGTGAGAAGTTACTCGTCTGTTTAATATATACCTGCCTCTATCTTTATTAGACACAAGAGTAGCTATAGGCATACAGTTCTTCTCCCATCCAGGATGGGATGTTGGAGGGATGAGGCATGGTACCTTCTCTGTTGGAGCAGAAAAATCCAGCTTTAACTGGACATGCAGGGAGAAAACTGGAGGTTGGGCAACAGAAATAAATGGGAGAGAAAGTTGGCAAAATAGCTTGTAGAAAAGTAAATACTTAGCCACAGAAAAAGGCAAAGACTGGTACATAATGGAACAAAAGACATCCATTTTCCCAGAGGGAACAGTACCATCAAAAAACAGGCATGGTGAGGAGATATGTGGTCTGTGGAGCCCTTTTACTCACCCCTGCCTCAGAGGCTCACAACAGTCAAAACAGTTTTTATCTTTAATGATAGATGTAAAAAAGAATAACAATGTCTATTCTTTTCCCCCACAGTTATGTTGTTTTTAGATTCATGCCAATTCAGTTGCTATCCCAGTCTCTTGTTACAGTCTTTTCCTCTCACAATTAGGAATGAAAGTTTTCTGTTCTTCTCTTTCTTCCCAGCAGATAATTGGAGAAAGAGAAATGCACATGCCACGTGTGAGAAGGCTTTTGGGCACAAATGGAAGCTTGCCAGACACCAGGAAACCCACATACAAGAGGAAAGTTCTACCAGAGAGAAGCTCTTTGAGTGCAACATATGTGGGAAACATTTTGCCCAAAAGATGGTGCTTGTTTTTCACAAGAGGCACCATGCTGGAAAAAAATACTTTAGATGTAAAGTCTCAGGGAAAGGTTTTACTTACAAATTGTACCATCTGAGGCATCAGGCAGTTAGGAAGGGAAAGAAGATACACAAATGCCAGGAATGTGGCAAACACTTTTCTTGCAGATCAATATTACTGGTTCATCAGAGGATCCACACAGGAGAGAAACCATACAAATGCCTGGATTGTGGGAAATGTTTTTCTCAGAATTACAGCCTTGTGCAGCACAAGGGAGTCCACACAGGGGAGAAACCGTACAGATGCCTGGAGTGTGGGAATTACTTTTCTACAAATTCATACCTTGTCTGTCACCAGAGACTCCACACAGGAGAGAAACCATACAGTTGCCAGGAGTGTGGGAAATCTTTTATTCAAAGTTCACACCTTGTGAGCCACCAGAGACTTCACATAGGAGAGAAACTATACACATGCCAGGAATGTGGAAAATGTTTTCGTGACAGTTCAGACTTTGTGAGGCACAAGATAGTCCACACAGGAGAGAAACCTTACAAATGCCAGGAGTGTGGGAAATGTTATGCTAAAAATTCATGCCTTATGAATCATAACAGAGTCCACACAAGAGAGAAACCATATGGATGCCAAGAATGTGGGAAATGTTTTGCTCATAGTTCAAGCCTCTCAAAGCACAAGAAAATCCACACAGGAGAGAAACCATGTAAATGCCAGAAGTGTGGAAAGTGCTTTGCACGGAATGAACACCTGGTCAGCCACCAAAGACTCCACACAGGAGAGAAACCGTACAAGTGCCAGGAATGTGGGAAATGTTTTACTCATAGTTCTAGCCTCTCAAAGCACAAGAAAATCCACACAGGAGAGAAACCATGTAAATGCCAGAAGTGTGGAAAGTGTTTTGCTCGGAAGGAACACCTGGTCAGCCATCAAAGACTCCACACAGGAGAGAAACCGTACAAATGCCAGGAGTGTGGGAAATGTTTTGCTCATAGTTCAGGCCTCTCAAAGCACAAGAAAATCCACACAGGAGAGAAACCATGTAAATGCCAGAAATGTGGAAAGTGTTTTGCTCGGAATGAACACCTGGTCGGCCACCAAAGACTCCACATAGGAGAGAAACCGTACAAATCCCAGGAATATGGGAAATGTTCATACCTCTTGAAGCACAAAAGAGTTCACATAAGGGAGAAACCATATAAATGCTAGGAGTATGGAAAATGTTTTGCTCCAGTGTTGTGCAGCACAAGAGAGTTTGCACAGGAGAAAAACTGTACAAATGCCATAAGTGTGGGAAATGTTTTATTTAGAGTCCTCAGCTTCTGAAGCACTGGAGACTTCAGATGGGAAAAAAATCATACAAATGCCAGTTGTGGGAGAAATGTTTTGCTTCGAATGAATACCTTCTCAGCCATCAGGGGATCTGTACAGGAGAGAAACTATAAGAATGGCAAGAGTGTGGAAAATGAAATTCAATGGTAGGAGTTGTACAGTATGGCTTTGTTGTTGCAGAAGCTAGCAGAAGAATAGGTGGAAAAAATTCAAAGAGCTGGAATTGGGGAGTATTGGAAGAAGAAGGAAAACATGAGCGCTGGTTTGGAAGAAAAAGAGGTTGAGAAATTGTTTGCTTAATGCTCAGCTGTAGGTCTTCCAAAATGTTAGAACCTTTGATTCTGTCACCTGCCCACTCACATCTCTTTTTGACTTTTTCTATTTTCATCATTTCTTAATTTTAATTTTTTTTGTATAATATTGTAAAATGTATCATGTTGTACACTATCGATTAAATCTGTTACAGGGTAATTGCTAATTTCATGTAATTTCCCCCCCAAAATGTGATATATATTTTCTAAAAACAATAATGGATGAAAAAATAAAGGAAGGACCCTAAAAAGGAGGAGACAGGTGGGCATTGCTGGCATGGGCTTGAAATGGAGGCGCGAGGGAATCTGGTATGAAATTCGAGGTGCTGGGTCCTCCAGACCAGACAATCTCTTCCCTGTCGTGCCTCGTTCCCAGGACCCAGGTTCAGAAATAGAATGACGAGGGGGCTTGCCAATTCAGCGAGTTCAGAGACAGACAGTGAAGGAGAAGAAGAGAAGGATGTGCCAGTTCTTAAAGAGACACTCCCCAGCATTTACAGCACACAGAGAGAGACTCCCCAGTACTGACAGGAGTTGAATGCAGACGTCAAAGGGAAAATTTGTGGTGCTCAAAATGGCTCCTCAGTCAGGCAACAGCTGAGGAGGACTGTCAGACCATACGTATCTTAAGAATTCCTTGCTGACAATTAATCTTTCTGGAGGAAGAGACCTTGGCCCTTGCTTTTTTTGTTGACCACACTACCAAACACCCCCTTGATTTGACACCCTGCTGACTGTTTGAAGCTGAGAATGTAATTGCCTAACTGACAAGCTCCAGTGAAAGCTAATGTCTCTTTGCCTAATAAATTCTGTTTAAGAACTCTGACCCCTAGCTAGCCTCATAAACAGGAGGTACCTCCTTAGTCAGCACAATCAGGTTCTCATTTGCCTTTTCTGTCTTTTTTCTTCTTGTCCTCCCCCAGTTGTGACCTTGGCTGCATTTCTTTCCTTTGGGGATCAGGGCATTTTCCACACTACACTGTTATAGTGCTATTATTCCATTTCCAATATCCTGTGGAATTCCAGGGTCTGAAGTTTCCTGAGGCCTAAGAGCTCTCTGGCTGAGAATTCTAAATGCCCCTCCCTAAACTGCAAACCCCAGGCTTCCATAGGATGTTGAAAGTGGAATAATAGCACTATAACAGTGTAGTGCAGAAATACCCTCAGTCCCCAACCTTCTGCACTCGAGTAATGGGGACGCCTGACTTTTGTTCCTCTCAAGAGTAGATCCATGGACTTAGTGAGATTTGTGCTGAGTTACCCTTCAAGAGTTATTTCCTTGGGTTTCTACCACCTGTGACTGACTGGGATGATTCAGACCATGGAGGCCTGATGGAGAAGGAGGCGGCCCAGGACTGCAGGGGAGAGCAGATTGGGAGGCCTCTTGGAGTGTGAGGATGTTAAGGAGGGACAGGTTAATCGGACTCCCGGCAGAAAAATGGCCCAGTCCCTCCCCCAGGCAAAAGATGCAGTCCCCATGCAGCTGATCTGGCGTGTCCTGAAAGGTGTTCAGTTCCTGCATTGGCTCTTTTTCCCTTGGCAGAGAGGAAAAAGGGGGGAGATGTCCTCTTTGCATTTTCGGCCTCAGGGGCCAAAAGGGCATAGTCAGCTTTGAAGACTAGGCATTTGGGTGGCATTTTTTGTACCTGACAACATGTCATAACTCTGAGCCCCCCACTCCCCAGTCATCTCACAGCATCAGGTCAGCATTGCTCTCCCTGCCATGCTTTTAGCTAGCTTCCTTGCTTTGATGTTTTATTGGGTTCTACTGTGGTGTGGGGGTTTGATGGGATCAGCGGAGGAACTCTGCGCTGGGAACAGGGAAATGTTATTTTAACAAACTGATAAGAGTACAGGCACAGGCAGACAGACTCAGCTACAAGATCAAAGTGTTGACAAGAGGAATGAGAAAATAGGAGGGGGACAGAATAGACTGGGAAAGGAATTGTTATGATTAGCTATCAAATAGAATGCTAGAATTCTAGCATGCAGTAAAGTGAAATTGAACAACTTATAAGTTACTGCAAATCCAATGCTTCTTTAGTCCTGGCAGTTGTCAAAGTGCACAGTAGTTTCTTTGATGATCCTGAATAAAGCTTTTGAAAACCTCTAAGCTCAATTCTTTGAACTCAAGGCAATCCTTTACATCACACACACATACTGGGAGGGAATGGGTGGAAGATTTCACCAGCTATCTCTAGGAGGCCACTGTCACCATCTCTGGCTACCTGCCATCAGGTGATTGATTGCATAATGTACATTTCATTTTTAAAAAGAGTTTATTTTTACAGTATCACCATGTTACAGTATCAACAATATAATAACCATTATAGAATCATAGTTGGAAGAGACCACAGGGGCTATTGAGTCCAACCCCCTGCTATGCAGGAATACCTGTCAAAGCATTCCCAACAGATGACCATCCAGCCTCTGCTTAAAAACCTCCAAAGAAGGAGACTCAACCATGCTCCGAGGCAGCAGATTCCACTGCCGGACAGCTCTGACCATCAGGAATTTCTTCCTGAGGTTCAAGTGGAATCTCCTTTTCCAAAGCTTGAATCCATTGCTCCTTGTCCTAGTCTCTAGAGCGGTAGAGAACAAGCCTGCTCCCCCCTCAACATGACATCCCTTCAAATATTTAAACATGGCTATCCTGTCCCCTCTTAACCTTCTCTTCTGCAGGCTAAACATACCCAGCTCCATAAGGTGTTCTTCATAGGGCATGGCTTCCAGACCCTTCACCATTTTGGTCACCCTCCTCTGCACACATTCCAGCTTGTCAACATCCTTCTTGAATTGGGGTGCCCAGAATGGGACACAATATTCCAAATGAGGCCTAACCAATGCAGAATAGAGTGGTACCATTACCTCCCTTGATCTAGACACCCTACTCCTATTGATGCAACCAAGAATCGCGTTGGCTTTCTTGGCTGCCACATCACACTGCTGACTCATGTTCAGCTTGTGATCTACCAAGACTCCTAGATCCTTTTCACACGTACTGCTATCCAACCACACGTCCCCCATCCTATACTTGTGACTTTCATTTTTTCTGCCCAAGTGCAGGACCCTACATTTCTCTCTGTTGAAATTAATTTTGTTAGCTTTGGCCCAGCTCTCCAATCTGTCAAGGTCGTGTTGAAATTTGATCCTACCGTCAGGTGTGTTAGCAACCCCTCCCAGTTTAGTATCATCTGCAAATTTCATCAGCATGCCCTCTATTCCTTCATCCAAGTTATTGATGAAGATGTTGAATAGCACTGGCCCAGGAGAGAACCCTGTGGCACCCCGCTAGTCACGTCTCTCCAGGATGAAAAGCAGCCATTGGTGATCATCCTTTGGGTTCGGTCGGTCAACCAATTACAAATCCACCTAACAGTAGCCCTGTCCAGCCCACATTTTACCAGCTTCATTGCAAGAATGTCATGTGGAACTTTGTCAAAAGCCTTATTAAGGTCAAGATATGCTACATCTACAGCATTCCCTTTGTCTATCAAGCTTGTAACCCTATCATAAAAAGAGATAAGTTTATATAATATTAATAAAGTCTTAAGTAAACATGCTAAAGTATAGAGAATGTATAAAGGAGAAAATTACCGAAATGCAAACTAATAATAGAAAGCTTAATTGACCCTGTAGATAAGTGTCTATAGATAAGAAGAAGACGAAAACCTTCCTTCTCTAGCAGTATTGTTTTGTAATGATTATCTTCTCCTGGAAAATGAGTAGTCTTACCAAAATCTCTACAGTGAAGTAAATCATTAGTCACCAGTAAGGTAGAATTACAGTTAGTAAATAAGAGTCTGGACTTACTCCTCAAAATCTGCTATTGATAATTTCTTCCATCTAGATTCCCACTTATCCACTGTTGTCTGAATTGAACATATTTGCCATCTAATAACATTGTTAATTTATCCATCTCTGCCAGTTTATAAAGTTTAAAAATCCAGTCATCAACTGAGGGGATGTAGGCATCCTTCCATCTCTCGGCAAAAGTTTTTCTGGCAGCATAAATCATATATCACAAGATTCTCCAGTGTTTATTTCCTATTTTAGAGTCAATCTTATTAAAAATATTAAGTAAAAACATTTCCAGCAACATAGAGAAACAGCGTTAAGAGTTTTTGTAAAATGTTCATGAACTTCTTTTCAGAACTTCCTTGCCTTGTTGCACTGCCACTATATATATGGGGGTGGGGGAGATCCTTTTTGTTCACATTTCCATTTATTCTTGTTTCCAAACTTTAGACTTTGCAGTAGCATTAAATACAATCCATGGAACATCTCAAAATAGTTTTTGTTACCCTGAGTTCTGGGGGTCCCAGGAAGGACACCTAAATAACCATACTACAAGAACAATCTGGGGAAATTAGTCTAGAGCACTGCTGGCCTAACGAGAGGCAGGGTAACTTAGCAGGATCTTGTAACCCAATGTTTACGGAGTCAGGCCAAGTCAAGAAGCAGAATGTTTTGAAAATACCAATTGTGATCTTTATTAAATACAGGCACACAATGTAAGCAACACACGCACACAAGTAACTACGGAAAATAAAGGTGTGAGATGATAGTGGGATTTTTAGAGGGATTGTTGGTTCGGGTGATACGCCACCTGATCCTGGAGCCTGGAAAGACGATAGAGAGCGTTGCTGGGGTTCGGTGAATCTCAGCACGTGGAGCTGAGGGGAAGCTCGCCAAGCAATGCGGCAGCAAGGCGGTCTGGAACTCGGGAGCGATCCGAGGAAGGTCTCAGAATCAGGGTTTTTTATAGGGTGAATTGTGACTGCAGGCCATGCCTTACTCGGGGAAAACAGTGAGTTTTGGGTGTGAGACAATGTCTCCGAAAGGTCACAATTTAGCATGATGGAATCAGAGCCGAATTAACAATAGGGTAGCCAGTATGCAAATGTGCAACGCTTAGTACACCTTTGTCAAGTTGCCTGCTCGGGGCAGGGAGCCTTTTGTAAGTAGCACACATACATAATGTGGTGTTAGCAGGGGAGGTCCCTGAAGCAGCGATCTGGCTATGTCTGGCTTGCCTGAGAATGTTGGAGAATATTTCAGCATGCAAATGCCGAGCCTAGTTTTGTGCTTGTCCGGGGGCCTCACAAACACATGGAGCGGGGTGGTGGAAGAGAGCCGAATTGAGATATCAAAAGGATATCGGGTGCTATCTCCAAGAAGGCCTAAACAGCAGTAACAATCCCCCCCCGAAAATGGGCGATGTTGGGGACAATATTGGGCATTTTCCAATTAAACATTTCAAAACAAATTTAGCGCCGAATAGAGGTCTACAGGCTTAGAGGTCGTATCACTCCTATGGGCAAAGGGCTTTTGCAATGCACGAGGGATTCCTAACTGATAAAAACATTCCTATCTAGTAAAACCTAAACCTAAACAGATTCACGCACACAAACATCAATAGCAATTAAAGCAATAGCAATATCCCAAAATGTCCTGTCAATAGAGACCAGCTTGTAAATGAATAATGGTAGTAACTGGTAAAATGCAAGAGTTCTTCTTCGTGGTCTCTGTGCCTCACACATTAGGAGCTTTCGCGCATGCGCGGTACCGTTCAGAAAATTCTAGAGCAGTGGTTCTCAACCTGTGGGTCCCCAGATGTTCGTGGACTTCAGCTCCCAGAAGCCCCAGCCACTATGGTCAATGCTCAGGGCTTCTGGGAGCTGAAGTCCAGAAACATCTGGGGACCCACAGGTTGAGAACCACTGTTCTAGAGCTTAGTAGCTTGGTGGAACCTCTCCCCCCTGCCTGCACTGAGCATGCGCAACTCGCCAAGCAACATTCTCCCTTCAGTTCTTTCTTGTCCGCCGTCGTGTACGGAGGTTCGGAGTTTAGTAGCGTTCTTGGTCTTTTTTAATTCAAGTGTGTTTCTTCTGGCTTTGACTCGGTTTTCGGATTTCGGACTTTGCTTCTTGGATATCGGACTGGATTTTGTGAATTGGTGATTTTTGGATCCATTTTCAGGACTTCTAATCCCTTTCTTGCCCCCTGCTCTTCTTCAGCTTCGTCAGCTTCGTCTTCACCTTGCCTTCTCTGCCATTTTTTCCTCGCCCTTCTTCTCTTTGGACTTCTATGTTGGCTCTTTTCAAGCCTTGTGAAACCTGTGGTCGCAAGGTCGCGCTAACTGATGGACATAGCCAGTGCCTTTTTTGCTTGGGTGAGGCCCATAACACCAAGGCCTGCCCAATTTGTCGAGACTTTACCTCCCAGACTCTTTGGAACCGTTTGGCCCGCCTCAAGTCTTATTGCTGGGAGCAGTCTCTCGCGCACGCCAACCGTCAGTTGCGCCGAAGATGTTTTAACCATCAACGTCAGGCTGACCTGCGACCATGCCATTGTCGGTGTCAGCGGCTGCTGATCCGACTACGTCAATGGTACCGAGCTCGGTACCATCGCCTCAGGCTCCGATATCAGCCCTGCCGACGATCCCGAAGATCTCTTCGGCCTTGACTTCGGGCTCGCAGGGAGCTAAGCCATCCAAGCCACTGACCATTGCCCAGTGCAAGCAGCCTGCTCCTCCGGAGTCTGCGAAGGAAAAGGAGAAGGAGAAGAAGAAGAGGAAGGAGAAGCGTGGTTCTCTGTCTAAGAGACCGGCTCCTCCCACGCCTCCTCCGACTCAACTCCTCAAAGAACCAGAGGAGAAATCAGAACCCCAGAAGATCCTGGAGGTCTCTGATGGAGAAGAGACCACTGGCTTGACGGTCCCTTCAGGCCCGCCTCTGCTAACTGCCGCGGTGTCTCCACCCGGATGCCCTGAAATGGCACCCGCCCGGAGCGTGTTCCGGTCTCACCCCAGTCCTAGCCTCGCCGCCAAGGGTCCTCGGGTAGAAGTCCATCCCGCACACTGGAACAGAGGATCAGACAGGGATCCCCGCGCCGTCGGGAGGCCTATCCAGAATGGTCTCGACCCGCCTTCGACTTGCCATATTTCTCAGCATCCCATATCACGAGGTACGGCCGAGAGCACACTTGGAGGGAGTATCCACGCTCGTACCGTTCCTATTCCCTGGCGTATAGGACCAGTATCACCCCGACATGAGACAGTGGTCGCCATATCATCGCTCCCGCTCTCCATCGCGTGGAGCCACCACCCACGGTATCGGCAGTCACCTTCGCACTCCCACTCCAGATCGCCACGTCATTGTCGGTCCCACGAGTGCTCGCCTCACTATTGGGTAATTTCTCCTCCTCCGAGGGTTACCTCCACAGTCTCCCGTCCATCCTTGGAGTCTGTTCCAGCGCAACCCTCAACTGCCGCCGCTACTGTCACCCAGGCAATTCAGTGCCCACGGCCTGCAGTGGTACCGATCACGAAAGCCACTCTGCCTCAGCCAATGGCCACGGCTCTCCCATCCACGAGGCCTACCACCGCTACCGTCCCTGCTGTGACTGACGGTACCGTCTTGTTAGCCGTTGAGGGACAGATCGCCTGACAAGTCCTCATCCGAGTCCTCTCAGACCTACGAGTCCGACTCTGACTCCAACAAGTCGATGCCGGCATCGCACGAATCCCCTCCCTTGGCCTTTGGAGATCCCAGAGCAGAGTCGGCACCGGAGGATGTCAAACAATTCTCGGACATCCTCCTCTGGATGTCAGCAGCCCTGGGACTGAAGTTCGTGCAGCCGGCCCCGGCCATGCAGGATCCAGTCTTCCATTATGTGGATACCCATCCACCATCGACGGCTCCATTACCGTTCCTGCCTGCCCTGATGGAGGCCCTGAAACATCCATGGGCCAATCCGGACTTCCGCCCAGCCGATCCCACACCGGCTGAACATTTTACCAGACCCAGAGAAAATCCCCACTTAGTAACACTTGTAGAAAGTCTTCCATCCATATATGTTAGAGTTTATTTTTTTGTTCACACATCCGCTGCCAAACTCTGTGGTCGCCAAATCTGCCCAAACCAAGGGAGGGACCAGGGCGCATACCACCCCGCCGGACAGGGAAGGCCGCAGGCTTGACACCTTTGGCAGGAGGTTCTATTCAGCCTCATCCTTGATAGCCAGGGTGTCCAACACCCAGGCCTGCCTGGCGGCTTACCTGAGGAGCTTGTTGGACAGATTCCACCCTCTCCTGTCCAGTATCCCAGAGGAGAACTGGGCAAGTGCTCACCAGTTTTTCAACGAAGCGGTAGCACTCGCCAACCAGCAAATCTCCTCGAGGCACTGGGTCGAGGTGGCCGCGCACGTGATGGTGGGCTCTGTAGTGTTGCGTCGCTATGCATGGTTGTGCTCATCGGGCCTCCAGGAAGACACCAGGAGGAGGATAAAAGATCTCCCCTTCGACGGCAAGGGACTCTTCAATGCGACGACTGATCAGGGCATTGACCACATCGTCAAGGCCTGATTGACCGCCAAGAAGATGGGGATCCACCAGCCTCCACAGTCACGCTGCAGCTTCAGCTCGCGGCCCTCCTGGCACAGGTCATCTTCCACCTTCCAACCTTGCTTGCCTTGGTCGGCACCATCACGCCCATCGACCTCATCTTCCTCACGGAGACCCCTTCGGAGATGCCAACCTTCTTCGAAGAAGTCTTCGTCTGGGACAAAGTCCCGTTTTTGATGTGTTCCACAGGTCACCTCCACAGCCACTCTTCCAACTGCCAGCAGCCCTAGAAGATAATCCCAGCCTGGCCAGATAACTCGCCGAATGGCGCTATATCACCACAGACTCTTGGGTTCTCTCCATCGTCTGTCTTGGTTACGCCATCGAGTTTGCAAGTATTCCACCATGAGGCATCTACTATTCCACCCTGGCCAGCTCGCCTTTGCTGGATGAGATCCAGTCCCTCCTGCAAAAGGGAGCGATCGAAGAACTTCCGTCCTCGGCCACTACCACCAGCTTCTTCTCCCAGTACTTCAAGGTACTGAAGTCAGACAGTACCCTGCGTCCCATCTTGGACCTCAGAGGGGTAAACGAATACATCCGCCCCAAAAGGTTCAAGATGGTCATCCTGTCTTTTGATCCTACCTTTCCTTAGATGAGGGGACTGGTTCGCCTCCATCGATCTTTGGGATGCGTATTTTCACATCGCCACTCACCCGCAGCACAGACGATACCTCGGTTCACGATCGACGGCACCTGTTACCAATACAGGGTGCTGCTGTTCAGACTGTCCACCCCTCCCAGGGTCTTTACCAAATGCATGGCCCCGGTAGTATCTCACCTGAGGACGAGGGGCATCTCCATCTACCCTTACCTCGACGACTGGCAGTTGGTCACATCCTGCAGACAAAAACTCTACAGGGGACATTCACAGGACTTTATCTCTCTTGACTCGTCTTGGCCTCCGAGGCAATCCAAAGAAATCCCATCTCGAGCCGGCGAGGGTGCTCGACTTCATCGGAGCGAACCTGGACTCGGTCTCTGCCAGGGCTTATCTGCCCATGGAGCGTGCTCGCACCCTTTGTCGGGCGGCATCTGCCACCTTCGATGCACTGATGGTATCAGCGAGAAGGGTTCAGCAGCTTCTCAGGTACATGGCCTCCACCACGGCAGTCACCTACTTCTCTCGACTCCGTGCGCGCCCGCTCCAACATTGGTTCATCAGGGCCTTCAATCCGCTCCAAGACGACCAAAGGTGCCGCCTCCGGATTCCTCTGCAGGTACGCCGCTCCCTGCTATGGTGGCTTTCCTACCGCCACCTCCTGTCAGGGATGCCGTTCCAGGTGTTACCACCATGAACTGGCCTGGCCTTTGGTAAACTTTAGATATCATTTTTGGTAATTCAATTCGGCCCTGTTCTGCCACCCTCAGCCACGTGTTTGTAAGGCCGTCGAACAAGCACCGAGCTAGGCATGCCTATTATATGCTGACTCATACTTGTTTACACCAAGGCAAGCCAGAAACTGCCAGATTTGCTTCAGGAGACCTCCCGAAACAAACACCTTCATTACAGATGCGCGACAATACAAAGAGACCCCTGCCCTGAGCAGGCACCCTGGCGAGCTGAGTGCTCAACTGCCAAGCTAGCTGCATCTGCATACCCGCCATACTATTGTCAATTCGGACCTTAACTCAATCATGTAAATTCTGACCTTTCGGAGACATTGTCTCCAGCCCAAAACTCATTGTTTTTGCCCAAGACTAGCCCACGGTCATTCTTTCCCCAATAACCCCCCCCCCAGTTCCGAGAGCTCCTCGGATTGCTCCAGACTTCCATCCAGCCTTGCTGCCGCTCTGTCCAGCAAATTCCCCTCGGCCACCACACCAAGTTTCCTTCTCTTCAATTGGACCTCTTCAGGACTACAAGAAAGGTGTCGTATCACCCATTTCCCCCCAAAACTCTCATTTCTTATTTCTAGTTAGCTGTGCAGTTGTGTTTTCTTAATAATTTGTCTGCTAGTTGATAAATATCATTGTTGCCATTTTAAGCTGTCTGACTGCTCACTGACCTGAACCTGTATACATAGGGTAAAAGATTCCCGCTAAGTTACCCTGCCTCTCACTAGCTTAACAGAGTGCTCCAGCTAATTTCCCCATCTTTTCTTGGTTTGATTTGGTTGTTTGGGCACCCCTCCCGGGACCCCCAATCTACAGGGTAACACGGGAGCCGACTCCTCGACTCACAGTAATGACAGACGCCTCCCTGTTCGGATGGGGAGTGCACTGCGGCGATCCAGAGTCCAGGGATGCTGGATCGACAACGAGACCGACCTTCACATCAACGCCCTTGAGCTGCTCGCCATCTGGAAGGCTCTGAGGGCATTTCGCAACCTGGTCGCCGGCCGCACAGTCCTGATTTTAACGGACAACACACGGCCGTCTGTTATGTCAACAGACAAGGAGGGACCCATTCGACCATGCTCCTCACCATCGCCCTTCAGCTGTGGGACTGGTGTGTGTCGCTTCAGGTCCACCCGATCGCCGTTCACTTGGCGGGCCAAGAGAACACTACAGCAGACACCCTGAGCAGGGACACCTCCTCCCACCACGAGTGGTCCCTTTCGAGGGAAGCATTTGGGATGATACGGGAACACTGGGGCGAGCCGATGATCGACCTTTTTGCCACCACAGCGAACGCAAAGTGTCGCTGGTACTGCTCGAGAGCTGGCTGAGGCCTGGACTCTCTCAGCGATGCTTTCCAGTTTGAGTGGAGCGGCAGGTTCCTCTATGCATTCCCACGGTTTCCCCTCCTGAGCCGAGTGGTCGCCAAGATCCTTGTGGACTGAGCCGACGTCGTCCTCGTAGCCCCTTACTGGCTGAGGCAGCATTGGTTTGGGCCCCTGTTCGAGGCTGCTCGAGGTTGACTCCTCAGGTTCCCGGCAGCGCCCGATCTTCTGTCCCACTCAGACGGTCTCGTTCTCCATCCCAAACTGCCACCCCTGGCCCTCCAGGCCTGGTGGATAATGCCCTAGACGATCCGACCATCCAGGATGTCTTGACCGCGGCCAGGAAGGAGTCGACGCGCCGCAACTATAATTACAAGTGGCGGAAGTTCGTCGCCTTTGCTGAGGCACAGGGTGAGCCAGTATCGCCTGTCGGCCTCTCTACCGTGCTCTGTTTCCTGCTCCACCTTCGGCAGCAGGGACTTGCGTTTCCATCTCTGAAGGTCTATCTCGCCGCTATCGTGGCCTACCAAACTTGGGGCTCTTCATTGGCAGCTCTCTTCCGGGACGCTACCGTGAAGCAGTACATGAAGGGCTTACAACATCTGTCTCCGCCGGTATCACCGCCGCTACCGCCCTGGTCGCTGTCCCTGGTACTATCACAGCTTACACGACCGCCCTTCGAGCCCATGGCCACTGCAGATGACAGGTTCCTGACCATCTAAACGGCTTTCCTGGTAGCTGTCACCTCAGCCAGGTGGGCCAGTGAGCTGACAGTGCTGCAGGCCGACGAGCCCTTCCTTGTCTTCTACAGGGACAAGGTAGTCCTTTGCCCGGACATTTCCTTCCTGCCCAAGGTGGTGTCACACTTCCACCTCAACCAGGATGTCCTTCTGCCAACCTTTTACCCAAACCTGATGACGCCTCTGGAGCAGTCCCTGCGCTCTTTTGATGTTCATCGGGCCTTGGCTTTCTACACGAACCGGACTGTGTCCTTTCACCAGACTCTGCACCTGTTCATGTGCTATGGTCAGCGTCGCAGAGGCCACAAGGTGTCCACCCAGAGGTTTTCTAAATGGATGACCCAGACTATCCTGCTGGCATATGAACTCGCCAAGCAGCCTCCACCAGCATTGCTCCAGCCTCATTCCACCAGAGCCGTGGCATCCTCAGCAGCCCTCCTGCGAGGTGTGGACCTGCAAGAACTCTGTCGGGTGGCAACCTGGTCCAGACCATCGACCTTCATGTGCCACTACCGACTGGACTGCCGGAGAGATGCCCATTTTGGATGAGCGGTGCTGGCCTCCGTACTCTAGGACCTGACCCACTGTCCTGCTGGTAAGCTACAAAATCTCCTAGTGTGTGAGGCACAGAGACCACGAAGAAGAACAGGTTGCTTACCTGTAACTGTGGTTCTTCGAGTGGTCATCTGTGCCCTCCCACACACCCGCCCAGCCATCTCCTCTTTCTCAGGTCCCTTATTGGCAGACTTTAGAACTGAAGGGAGACCGTTGCTCGGTGGGCTGAGCATGCTCAGTGCAGGCAGGGGGAGGGGTTCCCGCCAAGCTATTAAGCTCTAGAATGTTCTGAACGGTACCGCGCATGCACGAAAGCTCCTAGTGTGTGAGGGCACAGATGACCACTCGAAGAACCACAGTTACAGGTAAGCAACCTGTTCTTCATTGTAGTCTGGAAGCAATGGCGTACTTTCCAATGAGGCATTGCAGCAGCAAAGTCCAAAAGCAAAACAGCAGCGGTAACAAAGTGTCCAGGTCTGCAGACAAGCTAGCCACGAAACACTAGCTCTTTGCAGGATGCGGCTTGCAAAGTGGCAAGTGGAATAGTCCAAACGGCAAATGCAAAAGTCCATGGAGCCAAAGAGTTTAGTAAACAGTTCTTTAAAATCGCTGTGGAGCGGCTGGATCACTCCTTCTGGGGTCCCACAGCTGCATCAGAGGACTCGGGTTGTCTCCTCGGGCCTGGCTCTCGATTGGAGCGGTGATGTTCAGAGTTCACCCCCCCATGGTACCCGGGGGTTATGGTCTGGTCCGGGGGTCGACCTGGTTCTCTGGAGTCATCGACCTGTAGCTAATTGGTATGAGACTGACATGATTAATAGCCAATGTCGATTATCAATGCAAATCAATGGCAAGGAGCCTACTGGGAGTTGGGTTCGAATTCCAAAACCTGTGATCTAGGGATGTTGGGAGCGAGCTGTTTACAGCCGAAGGTGCCAAGGCAGAGGTTTTATCATAGGAGGGTGCAGGGGTGACTGCAACAGACTGTGGTCACCCTAATGTGTTAGTTGGTCTGACCAGATGCCAGGAGCCGTCGGCCCTCAGTTCTTGTTATACCACTGGGCTAGATTGGGCCTGCAAAGCTCCAGGATCAGATGGACCTCCAGAGGCCGGTTGTGCATACTGTGCATCATCCAGCATTTCACCAGGAAGCACTCTGTTTTGAATAATTGTGCATAAGTTGTGCAAGCACGTTTGTTTAAAAAAATCACACATAAGTTGCTTTTACTGAGGCCCCATTTGCAATAGCAGTGGTACACACATGCTCAGACTGAACTAGGTTGGGCTCTAGTCTTCTTGTTGTTTGCCTTCTGCCTGGAGGTGGGGGCTCCCAAAATGGTGGAAAAGAAAGAATTAACCAAATCAGAGACAAACGATTGTACGCTTGCTCATTGCCAGAGCAGACGCTGACTCTCTCGGTGATTGGTCAGGATGGTTGGGCTTACGTATGCAAATGTCCTATTAACATATGCAAAGTAGACACAATGCACCGGGGCCAGGCATCTTTGCCAATTGTGTGGGTCTCCGGCCCTTATGGGGCGTCAGAGAATACATCTAAATTTAGGAATTCGGAGCCAAATTGAGTAGCAAGCAAGGTGACGGCTCAGATCGTTCTCACCCTAACAATCAGAGCTCGCAAGCAGAAAGGGAAGAGAGGTCTCCACAAGGTGGGAGTCATTCTGGGTAGTAGACCAGGAGTCCAGAGTCAGACCTGGTTCCACTGAGAGGGTCAGGAGATCCACTTGTCTTGCCCTGTCGTCCCAGGACGCCATTGCACAAGGCCATCCCTCAGTGTGAGAGGTGGCCGGCGTCCCTTCCTCAGAGTGCCCGGGTTGACTCTGTAGGCCCGATCTACCTCAGAGGAGGAGGACCTCGGGACAGCCATCCCATAGGTCTTCCCACAAAACAGTAAAAGAAAGAGATAGCTAACAAACAAACCTACCTAAGCAATGCCAAACCAAAACAAACAAAACTATCTACATGGCGTGACTATTTACAATTACCGGGAGCTCAGAGGGGTCACCACTCCTCTCTGTCCCGTTCAGACAATGCCAATCTAACCATTGTCGAAAGCCTCGTAGATTGAGACAAATATCTCAGACAAATTAACAGCTGGCATTTCCTTGTGATTTAAGGAAGTCTGCCACACCACAGGACTAACGGATTTTTGGGCACCTGGATTGTTTGGCTCGGGGATGATCACTGATGTGGGATCAACAGGCTGACCTTTCCATTCCAAATTAAGGTGGAGGCTGGTCTTGGACCCGTATGACTCCTGGAAAACTGCCTCTCCAGGTATGATGGTGACCGTGATGGAGCCGTAAACTAGCTTGGCCCCCTTGACGATCACCAAAGTCATAATTAGGGTGGCACTGGGTCCCTGAAGAACAATGTGGCACCAAAATGTCTGCAAGGAGGGGTACGCAGTAGCCAAAGTCGCTTCCAGATACGGGCAAAGTGGTAGCATGGTCGCTACCAGGACAGGGGCAGGAGCTTTAATGGCGGCATAACGGTGCATGGCCGAAATCTCAGCTGGTCCCTGATCTAGCTGCCATAGAAACCCATTCGTGTAGTCCATTGTGAATCTGTTTCCCCGGAGAAAGCCGATGTCCAAAAGGCCGTCATCTTCTCCCCAGTTCTTGCAAGCTTACAACTGGAAACAGAACGTTTCTATGGACATTGGGATGTTGGTCCAAGCTCAGGCTTGGTGACCCCCACCCCATATCCAGAAAGCTGGACATGTTCGGGCGTAGGTTCACCATGTCTGACCAATTTGGGGTGCAGCACATTCAGTGCCGCACTGGAATCTACCAGAAGGGTGGCAGGAGTCTTTTCCCTCTCGGTCCCAGTGCCTGCCTTCACCCAGAACCTTCCCCACTTGTCTGGCTTCAACTTAGCCACAATGTTGCAGGGGAGCTTCCTGGACCGAGGACACCCCTAGTCTTGCAGGTCCAGGGTTGGGTAGTATCCAGTTGGAGGAGGGCCGTTGGTCACGGCACTGACCGGCCGTTTATTCCCCGCCTGAAGCTGCTTTTCTAACGCCTCAAGCAGTTTGGAGGTGGGCCTCTTGTCGAACTGGCTCATGTCCAGTCCAAACTTCCTAAGCATGCCCCAGATTCTCACCCTGTCCGAGGAGTACGTCTGAGCCATGGTATCGTACCCGCCAGACGTCTTCCTGGGAGAGCTTGAGTCAGAGGGCTGTTTGGGGGCAGATGGCTGCTGTGGGGGATTCCCTGCCTTGCCGGGCTAGCTGCGGGAGCCTCTCCCCTGCCATTGCCTGTTGTCCTGTCTGGGAGCTTGGCGCTGGTTCCAGTTCCCCTTGGGAACCGAATTCGGCGCCGTTTTCCTGTGCTGGGAATGGGGCCCATAATTCGAGTACGTCACCTCGGATATGGGTTCCCAATTCCCAGGTTCCTTTCTGTGTGGCTTCCAGGGAGGATGGAGGGAACCTGCCTCTCGGAGCAGGTCAGCGACCCGCCGGAGGTTGTTGCCAAAGTCTTCCCAGTGTTGTAAATAAAAAGGGAATTCAGAAGACAAATTAAGAAAGAGATATGGTCTTTTATATATTGTAGTTAAAAATAAGTATAACATATAAATTCTTAATATACAAAAGTTAAAAGAGAACTTGAGCAGGTTTGGCAAGTTAAAATACAAAATATATCAAAATACAATACCACAGTGAAGCAGGATACAATACAAACTGCAGCAACATCAAATCAAGAAGTGGAAGTAAGAGTCCACTAAAACAATGCTGCTCTTATAGAGCCTTTACATCTGCTGCCAATAATAGAAAGCAGGTGAAGGTCCTCTCTAACACCAATTAACCCCATAATAACCAGAGTTGTAAATCTTGTCAATTCCAACACCCAGTTGATGGTCGCTGGATCCACCAAACCGAGACCCATCTTTGTCTTGCGATTCAAGCCTCCATTCAATAGAGTCTTGAATTTGAGATGGTCAAAATCGTAGCCGTGAGCGGTCAGAGGGACCTTCTTGGCTAGAATGGCGAGGAGCTGCTTCTGTGCCACGTAAGCCTCAGGGTTCTCACGCGGACCCTGTTGCTCCATGACATAGAGCACACTCCCACTCTGTCCAGGCCACAAAATCTTAACTACCTCTCTCATCCAGGCGTGGGCCTCGAGCCTAACCACTTCTTGAGCTGCCACAGCCAATTCAAGGGTAGGGAGCTCAGAAGGGGACATGCAAAGCTGAGCCAGCTGGGTCAGGTCCTGGCCGTTGGCCATGGGATGCGAGTGGATGACTGCGTTCAACCACATGATCCCGGTGGACCGGTTTAAGGGACCCAGTTGGTCCGTGATGGCCTTAGCCTCGGTGGCACGCCAGGGAACCCTAGTCTCGGTGACCTGTGTCTCCTGAGTCGCTGCCCTTTCTGAACTGCCCTCTCCAACGGGGGTGGTCCATCCGGTCATGGACCGTGTCTCAACCAGGTGGATTGGGACCTTAGGGTCACTCCAATCCCGATTATGGGGAAGGGTTGCCAGAGCATCCCCCGGCAAGGGCTCCCCTGAAAAATCCTGAGCAAAAGTTGGGAGCAGCTCCAGACAAACGGCGGAAATTAACGTCTTTCGGGTCTGGAGCTGACTCTTCAGTGCAGCAAGCTGCTTATGGCAAGCTGCATGGCTAACAGCCTCCTGCTGTTCCTTCACTTGCCCCACCATGAATTTGGCCACAGACCGAGTGTGGTCAAGCTCAGCCTCTAAGGCATGGGCTTTCTCTTCCCATGTTTGCACCACTAACATGATATCACTAAGCTTCTGTGCAGAGGCCTGCGTGACAGATGTAAAAGTTACCTTGTCTGCCGGCAGTGCCTCAATCTTGGCATGAAGCTAGGCATTCTCCTTCTCTACATCAGCTAGTTTCCCTCGGATCTTTACTAGGACACTACTAGCATCTCTGGCCATTAATCAAAGACCACAAGCAGCCAAAGCATCCTTTGATGGCCCGAATGGGTTCTTTGATTTATGCGCCAGGGTGTACGCATCTCGGAGTGTGGAAATGGGATCGGCCGTCTGGAACATGGAGTCCTTCCAGGGGCATTTCCCCTTACTCAATACTCACCTTTCTAACTTTCCTCGGACCTCTTCCTCACACATGAGATTCTTAACAGTAATTAGGCTCTCCTTGGCCATTCTACACTGCACAGCTAAACTTCCCAACAAAACACGGGACCAGGAACTGGAGTGACGGGGAGGATCACCTAGACCCCTGGGGGAACTGAAGGGAAATGAACTCAGCGGAACTACTCTAGGGAAGAGGGATGGGAACCTATCTCCAGTCTGCCCTAACAAGGTCACTTTTGCACACCCAAGCCCAGTTTTCCACCTCAACAGCGTTGGGGACAAAAGGACAAGGAAATGGTTCATGGACGGGGAGGTCACTTAGACCAGTGGTTCTCAACCTGTGGGTCGTGACCCCTTTGGGGGGGTCGAATGACCCTTTCACAGGGGTCTCCTAAGACCATCGGAAAATACGTATCTCTGATGGTCTTGGGCTCCATTCCCTCCTCAGTGGTGGTGCGCAAGCGCGAGCCATGTGCTCGCACTTGCGCACCACCACTCCTGGGCCTTTTCTGCACGTTACCTTATCACGGAGGTGGGGGGTGCCATTCGCGCAAGCAGGTTCTTTCACGAGGCACTCTCTTCGATGCTCCTTCGTCCCGCAGCTGGCTTCCTGGACACGTGACTGCCCCGCCCCTTCCTTCCGCAGTGCAGCCTGGGAGCTGTAGGCTGTGCTGGGGGAGGAAGGAGTGGGGCGGTCGCGTGACCAGGAAGCCAGCTTGATTCCTGATTTTTTCTCCACCATATCAGACTCTCCTCCTCTATTATCTTCCCTTCACTTCCTCAAGGCACAGCCTGGCAACCCTAAACCTCTACTCAGTCTCCCTGGTCTTCCTTCTTCTATACCTCCCACATTCTATACGCCTTCTCTCTCCATCCATCCCTCTTTCTGCATCATCCCTGGTTGTCTCCCACTGGCCCATCTCGTTCCTTTTGTTGTCCATCCAGCCCCTCCCATCCTGCAGTCTGTTTCTCCTGCCTCTGCTTTCTTCTCCTCTTTTCCATCATCTCCGTTGCCATTCCTGGCGCTCCATCGCCCTGGTCACTTTGCCTTCTCCCTCCCCGCTTAGTGGTCCCCCCGCTTCCATCTCCCCACTTTGCCACCCTCTCTTTCCTTTCCCTCATTCTCCCTTTTCCGTCACCTCCATGTCTTCTTGCCTTCCTCTCCCCGACCTCCCTCCCTCCAGTGCCCCCCAAATCTCTCTCCCCTTCTCACCAGCCCATCATGTCCCCCTCTCCTCTCTCCATTCCCACTTCGGACTTCCTCCATCTTCCCAGGCTCTCTCCTCCATGCCTTCCCTTCCCGGCTCTCCTCCTCTTGGCCTGAGCGTCCTCCCCTGCCCGGCGTTTCTCCCTCATCCCCTCAGTCTGTCCTTCTCCCGCCTCCCCCCTCCGCCGCCCAGCTGCCCGGGGTACGGCGGGGGGCTCATTGCAATTCCCACCGTGCCCTGAACGGCAGCCTTCTGCGATGGCTCCGCCGCTGACATCAGCCCCAGCCCCCTTCCCCCTCCCCCCGTGGCTGGCTGGCTCGCCCGCTCACTCACTGCAGCACTGACGTTGGGCAGCGCCATAGAGGAGTCAGCACTGGCACTCTCGCCTCCAATGCTGACGCCACACAGTGCAGCTGCTGCGCGCCCTCGCCGTTGCCGCTGCTGCCACCACCCCCGCCAGCAATGCCGCTGCCCGACCTCCAGCCTGGCCAGCCAGCATGGTCTTGCCCGACCCGCAACCTGCCAGCTGTCCCCGGGCAGCCTGGCTGGTGCTCACAGGCTGGCTTTTCCTCTCTCCCCGCTGGGCGCAGGCAAGAAGAGGCTGCACATCGGAGTGCTCTTCCCTATGACCGGCGGCTGGCCGGGGGGCCAAGTCTGCCTGCCCTCTGCCCAGATGACCCTCGAGGACGTCAACAGCCGCAGGGACATCCTGCCCGACTACGAGCTGTGCCTCAACCATGACAGAGAGGTGAGACTCAGGGAAGCCCCTGGGCTGCCCTGGGGCCCTGATCCCCTTCCCTGTCCTAGTGGGGTGGGCCAGAGACAGGGAGGGACCGGGCAGCAGTGGCTCCAATGTCTTCTGCCGTCTGTCGCGGTTGAAACCTGTTCTTCTGGAGGTTGGGGGGGATGCCCCATCATAGTAGGGGAAAGCATCTGCTGGCGAAGTTTAGCCGAGCTGCGTGGGGTAGTTGTTGTTCTGCTTCGTGGCCAAGTGCAGCCAAGAAGTGGAGGAAGGAGCCCGACGACACTTGGAGGGATGGCTGGACGGCACACACATGTAGGGCTCTTTTTTTGAGGTTTTCGGTGTGCCTCCTGCCCCTCTCCACCGCCCAAAATACGGGGGGGGGGCACCAGTGAAGGGACGGTGAAGGTTGCTTGGAGAGGTCTGCATGAAGGGTGTTACTCTTTCCAGCTAGGAGGCCCAGGGAAGAAGGTGGGTGGGTGAGAGTGGACGAGGCAACCTTGAAAGTAGGCAGCCGTGGCAAGAGAAGGTGAAGGTTCACTGGCCAGGACAACATTCAGGGATACAGGACAGTGAGGAGTGAAGAAGGGGACTGAGGGAGGTGAATAGCCAAGGGCTCCAAGAAGTGGGAGCTGGGAGCTGGAAGATCAGACCACAAGAGAACTTTCTTCTCCTCCCTGCTCCTCTCTTTCATCTTGCTGTCATGTTGGGCCACAGCATAGATAACCTGTGCAACTCTGTCAGCTGTCAGGACAGCAGAGCAGCACCGTGGAGCTAGCTTGATGCCAAAGGGAGTCCAGCTGAATGGGCTGTGAGAAGCTTTGCAGGGGTGACACCGGAGAGATGCGTCCGAGAGACTTTGGGGCTGAGTGTCCTGTGAAAGAGAGGGGTTGCAGAGGGATTTGAGGGGATGCTCTGTCTAACACAGCAGCAAGGTGAAAGGGAGGGAGAAGAAGGTGCAGGAAAGGTGGCAGCTGGAGGCAGGAAGAGTTTGGGAGGCAGGATCAGAAATGGGGCTGGTGAGATGGGGCTTGCAAGGTCTCTGCCTGTAAAGTGGGAGAGGAAGAGTCCCGACAAGACACACTTGGAACTGATCTGTACCCAGATAGAGACACAGCATGGAGATGGGCTGGGGAAGAAAACAAATGTCAGGAGGAGGGAGGGTGCAGATAGGAGGGGGAAGTATTTAGGAGAATGTGCAGTGCAGCCTGGGAGCTGTAGGCTGCGCTGGGGGAGGAAGGGGCGGGGCGGTTGAGCGACCAGGAAGCCAGCTGCGGGACGAAGGAGCAGTGAAGAGAGCGCCTTGCACAAGAACCTGCTTGCGCAAACAGCACCCCCACCTCCTCAATAAGGTAATGTGCAGAAAACGCCCAGGAGTGGTGGTGCGCAAGCGCGAGCCATGCGCTTGCGTCCTCCTGCCCCCTGTTCAGAAGAGACTGAAATCACTCCCCTTCTCCGCTACCGGGAGAACCTCCCATCTGATGAGCCAGCTTGGGGAGAGGCGGCAGCAGCACGGGGGCAGGCCCCCTCCTCGCCACAGCCCTTGCCCCACTCGCCACAGAGGGGGGCACTGCGGAAGGGCTGGGGGGCCACAAGGCGGCACTTTTCTGGGGAGGCGAGCTGCGCTCAGCGCAAAAGACAAAGGCGTTGGAATTCCCCCCCCCAGCCAGGGTCGACACTCTGGAAACTTTTCCCACACTGCCTCCCCAGCGCAAATGAAAGCAAAGCAGAAGCAGAGGCTGGGGGTTCTCTGAGTTTTCCCGGGGGAGACGCGAGCTCCTCTTCCCTCCCTGCCCGCCCCCTCCTGTTCCTGGCCAGCGAGGCAGCCTTTGCCGGGGGTGGAGGCATTGTAAATAATAAATAAATAATTTATGGTTGGGGGTTACCACAACATGAGGAACTATATTAAAGGGTTGCGGCATTAGGAAGGTTGAGAGCCACTAACCTAGACCCAGGGGACCCTCAGGAGTACTCCGCCTGCCTGAAGTGGGGCAACAAATGCTATGGAACTTACTATGCTGCCTGGCCAAGCAGCGGGGAAAAAGGGGCAAGGAGCCAAAACCGAACCGTCCCTAACTGGTTTTCTGGGTGAGGGGTACCTTCCTCTACCACAGGCCAAACCTCTAAACCCAAGGCTAGGTCGGGAATCACCACCTGCACCTAGTATGCTAGCAAGTTGGGACACACCCAAAATTACACAGCAGGACGTGCCTGCACTTTCCCTACACTGCAGTTTCTAAGACTAGTGGGACGCACCCGCGTTTCCAACTCTGGAGGGGGAGAAAGGAGGAGGGATTCCTTTCTTAAGTGCTTTCCGTGCCTTGCTGCTAAGGTGTTGGATGGGTGTAGACTGTTCCTACAGTGCTGACACCCTAAGACTTCAGATCCCAGCTCACGATAGACCCCAAGTTAGGGATGTGATTCCCGGGTCAGCTTGTACACACCCCTCGCAATCGGCAGTGCCGGGGCAGCTGACATACACAAACCCAGCAAGAAAGGGGGACAGATTCCAACCCCGATAGAGTAGCTCCTGGTGCTCACACACACATAATTCTCATACACACATGTGTACCTGCCTAACTGCATTCTAGGCAACTTGCCTGGCCATTCCCTAGGTCAGTACCAGCCTGAATTGAGGAGGTTCGCGACTCCTTCTCAAATTAGGGGTACCGGGGCTGCCCGCGTTACTCCACCACTCTGTTACCCTGATTTCTGGGGGTCCCGGGAGGGACACCTAAATAACCATACAACAACAATTTGGGGAAATTAGTCTAGAGCACTGCTGGCCTAACGAGAGGCAGGGTAACTTAGCAGGATCTTGTAACCCAATGTTTACGAGGTCAGGCCAAGTCAAGAAGCAGAACGTTTTGAAAATACCAATTGTGATCTTTATTAAATACAGGCACACAATGTAAGCAACACACGCACACAAGTAACTACGGAAAATAAAGGTGTGAGATGATAGTGGGATTTTCAGAGGGATTGTTGGTTCAGGTGATACGCCACCTGATCCTGGAGCCTGGAAAGACGATAGAGAGCGTTGCTGGGGTTCGGTGAATCTCAGCACGTGGAGCTGAGGGGAAGCTCGCCAAGCAATGCGGTAGCAAGGCGGTCTGGAACTCGGGAGCGATCCGAGGAAGGTCTCAGAATCAGGGTTTTTTATAGGGTGAATTGTGACTGCAGGCCATGCCTTACTCGGGGAAAACAGTGAGTTTTGGGTGTGAGACAATGTCTCCGAAAGGTCACAATTTAGCATGACGGAATCAGAGCCGCATTAACAATAGGATAGCCAGTATGCAAATATGCAGCGCTTAGTACAGCTTTGTCAAGTTGCCTGCTCGGGGCAGGGAGCCTTTTGTAAGTAGCGCGCATACATAATATAGTGTTTGCAGGGGAGGTCCCTGAAGCGGCGATCTGGCTATGTCTGGCTTGCCTGAGAATGTTGGAGAATATTTCAGCATGCAAATACCGAGCCTAGTTTTGTGCTTGTCCGGGGGCCTCACAAACACGTGGAGTGGGGTGGTGAAAAAGAGCCAAATTGAGATATCAGAATGATATCGGGCGCTATCTCCAAGAAGGCCTAAACTGCAGTAACATTTTCCTTGAAATTTGAGGTCCTTGTGAATCTCTGATTGATATTCCAGGATTTTCCCCATTGATCTAAGTTTATTGGGTGACAATATTCTGAACCCACTTAATCATATTTTCTTTAACAACATCTTGTTCCATTTTAAAATTCAGATTAATTTGTAGATCTTATCGACTAAGTGAGTTGCTCCAGGTTTCAATAATTTGTCAAATTTAACTTCCTTTGGATCTGTCTCCTCAGTTTTATTGCCTGTTCTGAATTTTTCTACCAACATGTCTATGTAAAACCCAATGAACTGTGTAATGCAGTTCTGTTTTTGATTTCAGTTTTCAGAAGTTAAATCTACTAAAAATGATTGCACTGAAAATCCTGCTATAAAAGTTAAGACACAATTAAACTAGCTGTCATATTAAAACACCAACAATTTAAAACAGCGTCAAATCATTCTACAGCATGATTATAAAGAGGAAAATTCATAGTGCCCACAGCAGAGAATGCCTTCTTAACAACCAAAGAATCTTCCCCCAAAAAATATTTAAAGGCACACAACACCGACAACAGAAAGCTATTCCTTATTAAGGAAACCCTCTGAAATTCATGGGGCTCCCATAAGCCCACCTGCAACTTGAAGGCTCAGAGACACTTCCAAAAGGAGAGCCTTTTTTTTTTAAATATTTTTATTAAAATATTCAATAGTTACAGATACTTAACAGCAATATTTTGTGTTTCATAATTCCCTAAAATACAGTTATATTAGTATCCTTATTTTCTAATATAATACAGATGAGGATCTATCTATTTACATTTGAAAAAACTTATGTATTACCTCAAGTCGATCCTTAACTATATTCTAAGTATACAGTTTCAACTTCCTACATTCCCTTGCTTGGTTGATAATTGTCAGCCTTAATGTTTCCTCTAAGTCTGTAATTGACAATGATGGCTTGCCTACCATTCAAAAGAAACTTTAAGGTCTCAAATTTTGCATGATCCTCGCTTGTTTTTAAGTCCTCATTTCCATTTATCTAAAATTTCACATATTGCTTCATCCTAATATAGAAACATCAAAAGTACCCAGCTTTTATTTCAGGTAGTTTTTAACTGGAGCCATTTCTCTTTCATTTTTCCCTTGTTTTTCTCCCCTTAATGCTAAAATTAAATTGTCTAGTTTCATAAATTCCATGAGTTTGATTAGCCATTCATCTGTTTCTGGAATAGCACTATTCTTCCAATATCTGGCGTATACAATTTTAGCCGCAGTAACCATATATAGCATTGTCCTCCAGTACCTCGTCATTCACGTCTAATTCATGTAGCATGTTCAGAAGAAAGATTTTGGGGGACAATGGGATATTTGTTTGTAAGATTTCGATTATTGTTTTGTGTATATCTTTCCAATATTTTCTTGCTTTAGGACAGTGGTTCTCAACCTGTGGGTCCCCAGATGTTTGTGGACTTCAGCTCCCAGAAGCCCTGAGCATTGACCATAGTGGCTGGGGCTTCTGGGAGCTGAAGTCCATGAACATCTGGGGACCCACAGGTTGAGAACCACTGCTTTAGGACATGACCACCACATGTGGGAAAAAGTACCATTTTCCTCATTTCACTTCCAGCAATTATTTTGCCCTGTTTTGTAAATTTTATTCAGTTTGACAGGATCTAGATACCATCAGAAGGATAGCCTTTAAAGGGGAAGGCAACCCAGCCTCTTATGGGAAGGAGTTCCCCAGCCTCCTCGGTGCAGCTGCTGAGAAGGAAGAGCCATTTCTGTCAAACAGAAGGAAAGGAAAGGCTCTGCTCTTTCTGTTATTACATATTCTGATAAGGGGAAGTGTCACACCTCCATAAGAAGAATTACAATTTTGGAAAGCAGAGTAAGCTGAAATACAATTGGCTCTGGGAATGGGCTCACATTTAGGGTTAGAGTTTATGGTTAATGAAAGGATCATATATATATAGTATTAGAAATAGATTGAATATAGTTGAAAAGAATAGATTTAAGAATAAAATTATAGCAATATTAAGTACAAAGAGAATGAGATTTAGATACATGAAATAAAAACATATAATTAATATGATATATATGGAATAAGTATACGATATTTGTGTTGTGATTTTTCTCTTTTTCACATTTATGTTATTCATGTGGTGTTTTTGCTTTATTTTGTTCTTTTATTCTATGTATTTTTTTTCTTTATAATAAAAAACAAAACAAAAACACATTCTGATAATTTCCACAACAAAGTTTTGGGTTTAACTCTTAACACTTAAACCAAACATACTAAATCACGTTACACCCTGCAGAGGAAAACACTCTCCCCGTCCACAGACTTGTGTCTTTTGACAGGTTGGTAAAAGAGTCAGGCGAGCCCAGCTTCTCATCCAGAGAATCACCGGCCTCTCTGTTTCTTTCTTTATTTTTATTTTATTTATCTATTGATTTAATTTTTTTCCATCCCGTCCCACATCACAAGATTTCAGGACAAAACAAAGGAAAAGGATAAAAATAACCGAAGTAGGGTAATACGGGCCAAACGCCTCACCGCGTCAAAAGGGGTCTGAGAGACCTTGCCAGGCGCCTGGCTCAGCTTCAGTCACGTGACGGGAAGCGGAATTCCCTCCCCATAAAAGCCCCCACTCCGTTGGCGGGAAGAAAGTGGTGCCCCATCCAAAGGGACCCCTCGGAAACAAAAACCCCTCCCTCTTTTCTAAAACCAAAGAAAAAGACGAAGGGGGAAGAAATGGAAGGAGGAGCTTGTAAAGAAGCAGGCCGGGTGAGAATCCCTGGCGGTGGATCGAACTGGGGCCAACAAGGAAAGGTCGGGAGGGAAGCGGAGAGACAGCCGGCCGCTCAGCGGGGTGTGTCTCTCTGTGTGCCGTCAAATCCCCGGTCGGCTTACGGGGATCCCATGAGTTTCCTAGGGTTTCCTTAAGCAAGCCTTCCTCAGCAAGGGTTTTGTCAGTTCCGAACCCCTGAAAGAGAACCTGCAGCCCCTGGTGTGTGTGGGCGGCTTCCCCGTAGGTGTCTTGGCTCTGCTCAGTTTCCAAGGTCGGAGGAGACGAAGGGTGAGGAGGAGCGAGTTGGAGGGTTCCTAGAGAGGAGGGGAAGGGAGGGGCACAGTCCTCCAGAGCAGACAAGCCTCTCCTACTTTGGGCTCCACCGTCGCTTCTGCCCCTTAAGCCCTTCTTCCTCCTCCCCCCATCGCGGTGGCCTTTCTCTCCCCCGAGGGGGATCCCAGGTCTCCAGCTTCTTTCTTGGGGGCGGAGGCGAGGAAGCCCAGAGGACCGTCCTCCTCCTGTGGGTCCGTCTCTTCGGGAGGAGGGAGAGGGAGACACGGGGCGGGGGAGGGGCCTCCCCGGTTCCAGCCCCCCTCGGGCGCCGAATCCCCTCTGGGTCGCCTTCGGCCAGGAGGGGGGCGGAGGGGCCGGGCCTGGGAGGGGGCGTGGCGGGGGCGGCCCTGAGGGGAGGAGGGGGGCCCTCAACCGCCCTCCAGGCCAAGAAGGGGGTCCCCAGGCAGCTGAGCGGGGGTGTCCTGGAAGGTGTTCGGGGATTTCCTGCTTTGGCCCTTCTTTCCTTTTTCCTCTCATGGCGGGGGGGGGATCCTGAGGGGGTTCTCAGCCCCAGGAGGCCAAAGGACTCGGCCCATCTCGGAGACCAGGCGCTTGGGGGGCGTTTTCTGTATGGGGAAAAATGTTCCAGGCCCCCCCTTTCACCCTCCACCCCACCAGTTCCTCCTGCAGATGCTGACTGGGCTGGCAGTTGAAGCCTGAAGGGCCTCTGAGGGAATTCCATTGTGAGATTTCACTGGCGACTTTTAGATTTTTTTAACAGACATTTGGCTTCTTTTTTCTTTTTTGCTGTGTACAAACACACCTATTTTACCATTCTGATTACAGGGTCATAAATTTTGCCAAACATGTATTAAAAAAGCAGCCTTGAGCTGGAGATGCGCAGCTCCCCCAGGAGGTGAATGGGGGGCATCTCAGGAGGAAGGGCTGGGAGGGGGCTGCCTCTGCTGACCTTTGGCATCTCTTGTTTCAAAGAGGGGTTCATTCTGCCTGCGGGGGGTAGCTGTGCAAAGGGAAAGCTAAAGACAGTAGGGTTTGTAATAGTAACTATTAATATTATTACAAATAGTTGAAGGAGAGGGAAAAACAAAAGAGCAGTGAAAGAGGAATTAAGAAGGCAAGATAGATGGGGGGGAAGAAATCAGCAGAACCCATCTTGGGGACCAGGCAACTGTGGGGCCCCATACCCTGAGAGTCCTGAAATGAAAGATTTTGCCCTGGGTAGACATTTCCTCTATTCTGGCAAGGCAGCTGTTGGCCATGGGAGCTTCAAGCAAGAACCTCCGCCCGATAAAGCAATATATTAGAGAAAATAAGTGAAAATTGTCCTGTTATTTTGAAACTGCTGAATTTAAAATATGATATGACAGGATATATTAAATATAGGCTAACACTGTTTGTATCATGTTAAGTATGGAATATAAAAATAGTACTGAATATGCAAGGCTATTAGTGTGCTGTACTGGTCTTATGTCTTGCTTTTTAGTGGGTATGATTTCAGCTCTTTTCATAGTTTAATCATATTTTAATGGCTGAATAAAAATGTAATTCATTAAAGATTATATAGCATAGTATCTATTTTATTACATAATTATTAAATATTAGGATAGTACTGGAATACTTAATGGTTTCATAGTGTGCTGGACTGTTCTTATTTCTCACTGCTTACTGAATATGATTCAAGATAATTTAATTATATTTTAAGTTTCTTACTGACATGAGCTTTTAGGGGTATCTGTATGGATTTTTTCAAAATTGTTTGAGTCTTCTTTAGGATTTGTAGAATGAGAGTGTATAGAAATAAATTGAGAGCAAGGTCACCTATGTTTACAATAAGGGAAACGTGTGATTGTTACCTATACCTTGGTCTCATTAGTACAGATACTGGTTTTTGGTTTTGAACAGATAATGAATTAGCTAAGATTGCCTGAACCAAGTGAAAGTCTTAATTAAAGCAAACATCAAGGTAGTGCTGTGTAACAGAGGCTTGTGGAGAATGAGAGATTGATGGAAGGAATAGGGTGGGGGAATGGTGCAGGTGGAGGTTTGAGTGAGGAATGGAGGTGAGATGGCTCAGTGGGAGGCTGAGAAAGGGAAGGTGGAGCTGAGAAATGGATAGAGAGAGATGAGGGAAAGAGGTTGATGCAGTCTCGTCTGACCTTCTTGGATATAAGCTGTTACTTGTTGACTCTCGGATGAAAAAACCTCCTCAACTCTCTTGTCTGTTTCGCTCATTCATGTCCCTTTTCTCTGGGAGGAGACTTAGTTATTATTTTCCATGTTTCTTCTTCCCAATATAGTAGAGTAATTCTTAAGACAGCAGAGTTTTGAAGCAGTGCCTCTTTACAGGTTCTTTGCCCTGAGACGGAAGAGGATGGAAGATTAACCTGGATCCCATTGGCTGTTTCATTGGATACCGGTTCAAAGATGGACAAACCTGACTCATTTGTACCTGTAGCAGGAAGAGACTTTGATGGTACATGTGCTGAGAGCCATGGAGAAATGTGTGAAAGAACAATGCAGAAGTTCCTCAGCAGACATGAGGTTAGCTCAGAGATACAGCGTCAGTGTTTCAGGCAGTTCTCCTACCGAGAGGACAAGGGGCCCCGAGAAGTTTGCAGACGCCTCCACGATCTCTGCCACCAGTGGCTGAAGCCAAAGGAACAGACCAAACATCAGATCCTGGACCTAGTGATCCTGGAGCAGTTTCTGAGCATCCTGCCCCCAGAGATGGCAATCTGGGTCAGGGAATGTGGGGCAGAGAGCTGTTCCCAGGCGGTGGCCCTGGCGGAAGGTTTCCTCCTGAGTCAGGCTGAGAGCAAGAAACAGGAAGAACAGGTTAGAACATTTCGTTCTGCAGTCTCTTTCTGATACTGATGAGTTTATTGATTGTATCTCCTGTCTTTCTCCCAAGACGGGACACAGTGTGGGGCATAATCAGGACTTACGCCCTCTGCGCTTTTCCCTCCCACTCTGCCCCTACTGCTGCCACCCCCATAGCCACTGCCAATTCTGTTGGTCTTCTACTAAAATGTGGTGCATCCACAATTGGCTTCAAAACCAAGGTGTGTGTTGGGGAGAGGGCAGAGAACATGGACCTTGTTTCACTGTGGAATTTCTATCTCCAAAAGCAGAATGATTTGTTTTTAATTAAGGTCTGTGTTTCCTGTGTGCTATGTTTCCAAAAGACAGCCCAGATTTCCTTGCTGCCCCTGCTGCACAGCCAGATTTGTCAGTGTGATAACTACAGTGGTGGTGTTTGGTCCCCAGTGGTTTCAGGAGTGGAATGTGCTTGCATCCATACCAAAAAGTCTCCCACTGCCACTCTGAGAGAGAAAAGATGGTTCAGTTGCTAATCTTTTTCTTGTGACGCTTGTTCACAGAAGCCTTAAACTTCACAAGTCTGTTTTTAAAATCATTTTCTCATGCTTCTCCAGACTGAATTTGGAATTCTCGCTGCCCTTTCAGGCTAGAAATTGCCACGTGAAACTTCAGTCTGATTTTTCTTCATCAGTGGCATTTCCATCAGGCACTACCTGGAGTCCCCAACAATCGGAGATCAAGCAGGAGGTTGAGGGAAGAGCCTCCTTGCAAGGTGAGGATGAACCCTGTGTGGGGAGGGTATGTGTCTTTGAATCACCTGTTGACATATAATGATCTCATGAATTTCATAAGCTTTTCTTAAGCAAGGAATGCTTAGAGGTAGGTGGGTTGCCTGTTCCTTGCACTGAAATATAACTTATAACAGCCGGTATTCATTGGTGGTTTCCCATCCAAGAACTAACCACAGCTGATCCTGCATAACTTCAAAGAACACACAGGATCTGATTCCTTTAGGATATTTGGGTGAGTCCAGAGAACCTTGTTTGGGCATAATTGTCTTTGAATGTTATGTATGCTTAGTTCCTCCTTGGGGAGTGACTGGGCACTGTTTTTCTGTTGCGGTACATTCATATTCACTTTGAGATTGTGCACATGAAGATGCAAAAGCAGTGGCTATTTCCTTACTATTCTGTTATAGTCCTATTATTCCAAATTCAACTTCCTGGTGAATTCTGGGATTTGTAGTTTTCTGAGGCCAAAGAGCTCTGGCTGACAATTCTAAATGCCCCTCCCTAAACTGCAAATCCCAGGATTCAACGGGATATTGAAAGTGGAATAATAGCACTATAACAGTGAAGTGCAGAAATGGCCAGTGTCATTGGGCCTAGAAATGCACATCTCGGTGTGTGTTCAGTTGCAAAATGTTGCATTCAGCACAAGGGTTGAATATCTTAATCAGGGCAAAACAGTTCATTTCTGGAGAACACTCAAAGTGCTAGTTCTGCCCGACCAAGCCCTCTGTGGCTAAGGCCCAGGCTATCCCAAGTTTGAAGATCTTCAGCGGTCAACTTTCCCTCAGTCCCACTACTTTCACAGGTAGATTTGGTAAGGATGGAGAAGGAAGCTTCTTGTAGGCTGCTCTTAGCCAGTGGATCTGGGGTGTGCTTTTTTATTTGTTCTGGCCAGATGCTTTCCCTGAGCACAAAGTCTAACTGACCTGCCAGGAGGAGGAGCTAGCAGCCGTTAGCTGTTTATAACTGCTCCCAGAGGCCTTCAAGCTCATTTCCAGAGGAGAGAGTGGAAGGTGAGCTGCTGAGAAGACATCTTTGACTGGGTGTTTTTACAGCAGTGGTTCTCAACCTGTGTGTCCTCAGATGTTTTTGGACTTCAGCTCGCAGAAGCCCTGAGCATTGACCATAGTGGCTGGGGCTTCTGGGAGCTGAAGTCCACAAACATCTGGGGACCCACAGGTTGAGAACCACTGTTTTACAGGCTTGTAGATGTGTGTTTGTCTGTTTCTGGCTGTGTGCTCTCCCTGAGCACAAGGTCTAACTGACTTCCTAGAGGGAGGAGCTAGCAGTCACTAGATCAGTGGTTCTCAACCTGTGGGTCCCCAGATGTTTGTGGACTTCAGCTCCCAGAAGCCCCAGCCACTATGGTCAGTGCTCAGGGCTTCTGGGAGCTGAAGTCCACAAACATCTGGGGACCCACAGGTTGAGAACCACTGCACTAGATCTAACTGACTTGCTAGGGGGAGGAGCTAGCAGCTCTTTATATCTGCTCCCAGCAGCGACTGCCTTCGGCACATGCAATTTTGCTGTACAAAGTTAGCAAGAGTTCATTGCCTCTTTGGTTGAAGCCCTCCTGAGACACTCTGCCTGACCACAATGTCCAGGCAGGTAGGGCAGCTTAGGGAAGTAATTGGAATCACTGTAGAATTCCAGTCTCAGTCCTGAAAGTTTGACAATTACAGAGGAGTTGATGTCAGAGCTGTCTGGCAGTGGAATACACTGCGTGGGAGTGTGGTGGAGTCTCCTTCTTTGGAGATTTTTTGCAGAGGCTGGATGGCGATCTGTTGGGAATACTTTGATGGATGTTCCTGCATAGCAGGGGGTTGGATTGGATGACCCCTGTGGTCTCTTCCAACTCTATGATTCCATGATTCTATTCTGTGATCTCTCCACCACAAAAATCTAGGCTGGCCTCCTCCATGATTTTCTTCCTTAGGAAGATAAATATATTTTTCTTTGAGGCAGGATTTGGTAACCAGGTGGCTATGTGGAAAGGGTTTGCTTAAGATCTGTATACAGCATTTTCATTGTTTTTTGCTATTGTTTTAAATGGTTTTGTATTGTTTTATAGACTTTGATGTTTTAAAGTTTTCTGTTACATATTGGATATTTTGAAGTTTTCTATTAATTTTCAATTTATATATCTTATTTTCATTCAAGTTGTGAGCTTCAGGCTCCATCTAGGACAGTGGTTCTCAACTTGTGGGTCCCCAGATGTTTTTGGACTTCAGCTCCCAGAAGCCTTGAGCATTGACCATAGTGGCTGGGGCTTCTGGGAGCTGAAGTCCACAAACATCTGGGGACCCACAGGTTGAGAACCACTGATCTAGGAGAAAGGCATACAATAGAATAAATATCAGCAAGCAGTGATTTATGCTTTGCATACTTGATGTATGATCTCAACTTCTATGTGTTTATGTTTATATCTGAAGTTAGACTGAAAAAAAGCCAAAAATCATGGAAACAGCTAGAACAATTAACTGGAACCCTATGGAACGCCAAGTGGACAGCCCTCTGTTTTATGGCCTGTGATGTGAGTTCTCACATCTGTGGAAAATACAGCATCAGCTGGAATTTTTGCCAGCATTCTTAGACTGTTACCATGTGGCCTAAAGTTTTCTGTGTGTTCCTACAGGGTCTATGTGGAGTGGCTGGAATTATATTTAAGGCCCGCATTTCTGTGATTGTAAGGCATTATTTACTTTTGTATTTATGAGCTATTTGTTGGCTGTTGCTGAACCTTTTGTTGTTTGAAAGTGTTGAGCTCCTCAGCTTGTTTATTTGATTGCAGTATATTTATTCTTTATTGGTACCTTCTTTGGTCTCATATTTCTTCACTTGTTTATTAATCTTATGTTAAATATCAATGTGAATTAACATTCATCCTAGGGCCTATATTTAGAGAATTTTCTATTTACCATTACATTTTTTACAAGCTCCCTTATATTATATATAGAATTTCCATATGGTTCTATTGATGTTTGCAGTTTTCATTGTTTTTATATTGTTATGGTGGGCTACAATAATTTATGTACACGTTTAAGACATTTTATACTGTTCCAATTAGTTGTTCCAGTATGATCGTGATCTACAGTCTTCTGTACAGGTTCTTGTCTTTGAGATCTTTCCCTTTTCTTTTTGTATTTTTAAATCTGGCCTTTATTCCAGAGAATCAACACCTTGTTCCTCTCCATCTGACCACTTGTATCATGAAAAGAACAACACTGCAAGTAGGTTAGGATAAGAGAAGGTACCTGGCCCAGAGTTCCCCCAGTGAATTTCCTGGCGCAATGTGAGCTAGAAATGGAATTTCCCAAGCTGCAATGCCACACCCTGATCACTGCACCAAAGTGCCATAAAGATTTTACTAGATATGTGAGGTAGTCAGTCAGCCTGACAGTGATGGGTATTGCAGTAGCTAGTTAGCTGTTAGGTAAATAGTGTTTGGCACAGAGCTTAGGAATGTAGCATAGAATGCAGCTGTAGAAGATAAGAACTTGCTCTTGTGGGAACCATGTGGAAGAGGTTCAGACAGCTTAGGTTAAACTGCTTGCACTTTCTCTTTCCTTCATTCTGGTCACTAAAGTCATTATGTGTACTTAAGTTCAATGACGTATAGATTTTGCCTATATCTTATATGAGTGGTTTCGTTCCTGACATGGTAGGTAGTATAATCATGTTCAAATAGGAATATAATTGTAATCTCTGAGACAAGCCTATGTGATCAGAATCCCCCAGCAATAATTATTTCACCTATTGCCATTTCATTGAAAGTCTGTAGAAAGGTATTCATAAATTTGGATTGTTTCTTGTTGGGAATGTTAAAAGTTCCTGTTGTGACCAGTCAGTTCCCTAATCTCCCTTGCTGAAAAATCTGCCTTTATGTCTTCCTTGATGTTGTGGAGTTGGAAGAGGCTTCCTTCGTTGAGCTCCTTTTGCCTTTCCCATCCCTCCCACAATGAACTGTTCTCCAAATTGTGATGGTGGGAAATAATGGGATTAGATCCTATGTTGTGAATTTCTTGTAGGAATAATATATTTTTACAAAACAATTATTTTGTTTTAAAGTTTTTGCTCTCTTTGAAGCCATTTAACAAGAAATGAAATGCTTTAATCCGTGTATCTTGATCATACTGGTGTGTATGTGAACCCAAAGGCTCTCTCTCCACTCCAGGGTGCATGGAACCCTAAAGAGAAGAGAGCACCTTCATTTCTTTCCTTCTGGGGTCTGGTGAGTACCCAGTCTCCATCTTTGAACATTGAACTCATGGGAGAGCATGACTTCTGTTTCTGTTCTCCCCTAGAGTAAACCCAGTATAAAATCTGTGCTTTGGGAACCAGTAGTTTCCATCATTCTTCTCCCTTTTGATAGCAGTTATATAGGTCCTCAGAAAGGTTCACCAGACACTGATGTTGAAAGGAAGACGAGTGATGGAAACAATTGGTACGTGAAGCAAAGATGCAATCCAAGAGATCTGGCTAAGGCCAACCTTTCTAAAGATTTGAAGCTGCTGTTGAAAGGAGAAGAGTGATGGAAACAATAGGTTCTCCTCTAGAGTAGTCCCATCCAGTCAGTGGGATTTACTTCTCTGTTGACTCACTCTTCAAGCAGAGATTCTGTGATCTCCTCTGGGTGGAACTAACCAGGAAGATCTTCTCTGCTGTTCGAATCTTTGATCCTGTTAATAGTACATACAATTTTTGTTAAAAATTGTGTGTGTGTATTAGAAATTACTAGCGTATATAGCCGGTGTTAGCTGCGATTTTATTTTCCTCTTAAGAACTCACCAAACTGTCTTGTCCAGTACCTTAAACTTTTACCCATATTCCCCAGTGCATTGTTCGGGATTTATTTTCTCATAAGTAATAGTGGTTAGAAATACTTTAGGAATTCCCTTCCCTTCCCTTAGGAGTTAGATGCAGTTGAAATACACAGATTTGAGATCCTGTGTCTGAACTTTGGTGCCCCCAGAAGTGTCTTTGAAAGCGAGGAGTGTGGTGAGCATGCAGCATAATTGGAGTATTAACTTGGATTATGGTTATGTTTATTGATAGACTTTGCATTCTATCTCCTGATTGCTTTTGCTACATTTCTCCTTGCTATTAATGCCATTCCATTTCTTTGTACACTTTCATTTCCTGAATAAAACATTGTGTAATTATTTTACTGAAAATGGCTCATTCCTTTCCCGTTTAACATGGTCACTCCAAGCATTCCTAAATTTATACATTCCATTTCTTGTATTAACATTGTATAGCTTTTCCAAGTCATGTTCCTCATATTCTATGTTGTGATAATATATCTTGTGCAGCTTTTGACTTTCTTGTCTCCTCTGAGCATGTCAACAGCTGAACATCCTTTTGGCTTGTGTCCAGTTGCATCATTAGCCACAGCATTACTGGTAGTTGTCATCTGTCCTTCCGCAGTAACTCACTGAATCCTCTGCTCTTGCTCAGTTGTTTGTTAAGACCTGGAAGCCTCATCTTCTGGCTCTTTCTCTTGTTTCTTTTTGAATTGTCTCATAAGGTTTTCATGGGAAAAGTCTTCCAAAAGGGCTTTACTGGTGCCTCCTTCTGTGTGGTACTAACAAGTGTTAACAGTGGTGCCACTGTCCTGCCCCCTTTAAAGTTGCTGCCCACTAACATTTTAGCACATTTAGCTTGGCTCCTTAGCAAAACCCGGTCTGACATGGGAGACCTTACTAGCAGCAGTGCTACTATCAACATAGCCCCTTGCTTCACAGGAGTGCCCAATCCGACCATCACAGAAAGGTAGGCGAGATGGTGGGTTAACACCTTATAAACTGTTGTAATTAATTATTTTAGGTTTTTCCTAAAATAGGTGGATCATCTTCTTCAGCATAACTTCTTGCCTTTGAGATCCTTTTCTTGTCTTTCTAACAATATGTTGATATCTGATCTTTGTTCCCTGGGTCTCAGGACTTTGTTCCTCTCCACTTCACTATTTATCCTCACAACAATGACATTGCAGTTAGGTTAGGCTAAGAGACAGTAGCTGGCCCAGCATTCCACCTTGAATTTCATGGCTCTCTGGGAGCTAGGACTGGAATTTCCTAAGCCTGACTCCAACATTAGAGAGTACACCTAGATGTCCTATAGATTCTACCAGGATGCAAAGTTCTACTGTGTTCAGAGAGATGACTTTGTCATAAATTTGTTTTTAGACAAGCCTATGTGATTGACTTCTGCCACCTTGGTCTTTCCCTAAGGAGCTGAAAGGATGCCACCGGGAAGTACTCAGTTGTCTCTTCCTCTTTGTAATGGAATAGAACTCAATCAGGTAAGGAGAAGGACTACTGGAGGAAAAGGACTGGATCAATCTGGATGGTCCTAGTTCTGAGCTCACATCACTGGTAGTGCTATCTGAGAACTTGGTTTCTATTTGCTTTGTATTAAAAAAAAAAAGACTAAAGTCCATAAATTTCTTCATCTTCTTAATGAAGAGTATTGGAGCTTTTAAAAATATGAATGTGGAAGATACCTAAACTAACAGTTCATCCACTCTGGCCCAGAGGTTTGAGTGTTTAACTCTTAAAAGGCTGGGTTGGAATAACTCACATAATCCTCTTCAAAGTCTAGGTTGGAATCCCTATGTGTTCTGCCAGTCTAGTCCTGACTTATACCTGATATCCTTATTCTGTGATTTTTTTTATCTTGATTACGGAAAAAGGGGAATGGATAGATCTTCCCAGCCTCTCTCCTTGGACCAAAACGAATGCCTTCCCTTCTTTTTACTTGTAGTAAAATGAAGAGCGTAAAGAGGGCCTTGCCAGCCAGACCAAAGGCCCATCTAGTCTTGCTTTTGTTGTTATCCTCACTGTATTTGTTTATATCTGCCCTTTTCCCTGTTTAGGACTCAAAGCAGCTCAGAACAGATTGAAAAATGCATAGGTAATAATTCAAAAGGTAAACAGAGATGAAATGATCAAAAATTTTAAACATTAAAAACATAAACCATTAAATGCACACATGTCTGCCCCAACAGAACTAATGGAAAAAACCATCACATTGTGTAGTTGGGGTGGGCCTTGTACAATCAGTCATCAAATGCCTGTTGAAACAGAGGAGATTTTGTTCTTCTTCAAAAGGAAAATAGGGAGGATGCCAGTCTGACTTCTCTGGGAAGGGAGTTCCAAATCCTGGGGACAGCCACTGAGAAGGCCCTTGCCCATGTTCCCCAGCAATGTAGCTGTGAGAGAGGTGGGACTGAGTAAAGGGTCTCCTCAGCTGATCTCAGAGCATACATATGTTCATATGGGACAATATGGGTCATCAGACAACCTGGACCTGAGCAGTGTTGGGATTTATGGCTCAAAACCATCCATTCGCATTGGTCCCAGAAACAGAACAGCAACCAGTGGAGCTGTTGCAGTAACTCCACTGGGATGTAACTAAGGCATGTGTCAATTAAGGTGTTGTCCCTGATGTGACCAACCAGAAGCCTCTAGGAAGCTTACAACCCATACTTTTCTGTTCTTCTTCCCCAGCAGCTGGTATTCAGAGGCATAGTGCTAATGGCTGTCTCCAGCATTATGAAGGTTTAGATTTTACTGTGTAAGGCCTCTTGGACTTTGTTCTGTGATAGTCTTTATGTGAACTGTGATCGGGAAATGTTTCCTTTTTCCCTCAGGGCCCCATCAATTTTGAGGACGTGGCCATCCATTTCTCCCCGGAGGAGTGGGCTCTTCTGGATCCTGATCAGAGAGCCATGCATGCACAGGTCATGGAAGAGACCCATGGGATCGTGGCCTCTCTTGGTAAGGCTCCCTCACTGATGAGAATTTCTGTTCCCAAATGCAGTCGCCACAATCCCCATAACAGCTTCTGAGTGGGAGCAGGAGCCTCAGTCCTCCCAGTCACTGGGGGCTCCTTAAGGCAGGGCTCAGGAACTGGCATCCCTCCTGATATTTTGAAGGTCCTCTCGAACTGGAAGGGAAATACCCACTGACTGAAACAGAAATAAAAATGGTAAAAAGATGAAAATGTGACCTTTAGCAAGTTAAAGCTAATAGTGAAAAGTGGAAGATTAGTCCACTTTTTCAGTTTTTGATAGATATATCCTCCACCAAGAAAAATTGGGTCTTGAATAAATAATAAAATATAAGCTGCTAAAAGATTTATTTTTCATTGACTATATCTTCTGAAAAGCTCCTATGAATACAATCTATTTATAGTTCAGACAGTTTTGTCCCTTGTGTTCATTTTCTTGAGAAGAGCAATCAAGTAAACTGCTCCAGATAAGGAAATACTTTTAAAATACATAATAACATTATTGCTGCTGGGTTATTTAAGGCTTGCTGACATGTATTATATAGAATACTTCTCTTATTGCATCTGTTAAAGTTCTACTGACATAAAGCTAATTGATCTGAGTGTATCATGTTATAAATTCATTTAATCTGTGTACAGTGATCAATCTGGACAAAAAAGACATTTGTTGATCCTGTTGAAGTAATATTATTGGTTTATATGTTGCTAGACTGAGGTCTCCCTGAGGTTCTAGTATGGTTTTTATTTTATTTCCACAAATCTGTCTGGCATGTCCCACACTAGAAATATTTCTTAATATAAAGAATGTAAATGTGAAATTAACTCTTCATCAAAGTTTTTATGGACATTTTATTGAAATCTGTATTGAATCCCTCTAGATTGAGTTATTTTCAATTTCGTTAGGTGTCATCAAAAAATGAGAGGATTTTAGATCCCTTACTATCTTTGTCTTGTTTTTAGCTGAACTAGCTAGTTTAATGTGCATAACGCAGTTTGTGCCCCCTCCACGTCTTAACAGATGTTTTAGTTTTTCTCATTGTTTGTGCTGTAACATTTACTTGCTTTGTATTTGGTTTGTTTATATTAGAAGAAGAATATGACCCAAATGTAATGGATTGGGTTTTCCTTTTAGAAAGAGAAATCTTCATTCTTTGTCTCTCGCTTGATCTGTGATTTTAAGATGGCAACTTTTAGAACTCCATATAGCTATTCCTCTTGCCCTAAACACACCCTCTAACTGTGTCAGGCCCCACATTAGGACTGTGTCTTTCTTGTGTTATTTATCTTCCTATTTTATTTTTATTCATGTTATTTATTAAACTATCTATCTGAAGATCTCAGTTCTGCATACAAACAACCCTGATCTGACACATTTAGAACAATACAAATGATAAAAATGCCAAAGTCCTTTTGCAAATGGTTTTCAGCCATAAGCGTATATAGTTTATGCCAGTTAAACAATACACTGTACCATGGAGTGGGGTTGTACGGCTTCGTAACAAGGTTACCTCCTCCAATGATATCTTTCCTCCATTTTTACTCTCTGTTCTAATAAATGGGCCAATAAAATGTATATGCCCCCAATTGCTAAGTGGAAACTATTCATCTTTGAAGGAATCTATCATTCTTTCTTACTTTTTGTATAATTATCTGGCATATTGCTTCCATCATCTTTCAGAAGTGGTTTGCCAAGGCCCTTATCTGGGCAGTACACACAGGAGTAGGCTAAATTGCCAGTGCTGCAGTCTTCAAGATGTCTTAAAATTAGAGTGTACATACAGTATGCATCTTATATAGGTTATGAATACAAGTTTGCTCAAAGTCACAAATCCCTTTATGCATCTATTTACTTTGCCAGACTGGTGCTTACCACAGCCCCATAGTCCCTTGATCAAGGTGACCCTCCCTTGCATATTTCTCTGTCCTCGTCTGGACACTACTTTGTTCTCACAACAGCCTAGCACTGCCAGAGTGACTTTTGAATTCCCACTCTTCCCTAACATGAAGCACAATGTAACAGTAAGTAGCTTTGGATCAGAATGAAGCAGCAATCAGCAGTACTTAAACCTGGATACAAATTAGTCCTTTTTTGCAGTGATTAAATATAAAGTAGAAGTTAGTAAATAATACATTTTCAGGAGTTTAGTATTTCCATGACAGGGAATTTAGCGGCTCAGGACAGTCAAAGACTTTATCTTTACAGAAAAGTGGTTAAAAAAAATGATAGAAATATCTCTTCCTTTCCCCCATGGTTGTGTTGTATTTAGGATCATTCCAGTTCAGTCTCTTTCCCAATCTGTGACAATGGGAAATGATTGTTTTCCGTCCGTCTTCTTCTTCCCTCCAGATAATTGGAATGTAAGAATGATTGTTTTTTATTCTCCCCCTTCCCACCAGATAATTGGAGAAAGAGCAACATATGTGCCAAGTGTGGGAAGTGGTTTGGACACAAATGGAAGCTTATCAGACACCAGAAAGACCACACAGAAGAGGAAGGTTCTATCAAAGAGAAGCCTTTTAAGTGCAACATATCTGGGAAACATTTTGGTGGAAACATGGCACTTGTGCTTCACAAGAGTCTCCATGCTGGAAAAAAATACCTTGGATGTGAAATGTCACAGAAAGATTTTAATTACAAATTGCACCATCAAGCAGTCAGGAAGGAAAAAAAAATACACAACTGCCAGGAGTGCGGGAAACAGTTTGCTTACAGACCAGCATTAGTGGTCCATCAGAGAGTCCACACAGGAGAGAAATCATACAAATGCCAGGAATGTGAGAAATACTTTTCTACAAATTCACATCTTATGTGTCACCAGAGACTTCACACAGGTGAGAGACCATGCAAATGCCAGGAGGGTGGGAAATGTTTTGCTCATATTTCATGCCCTGTGAAACATGAAAGACTCCACACAGGAGAACAACCATATAAATGCGAAGTGCCTGGCAAACAGTTCTCTGAAAATTCAACCCTTCTGAGCCACCAAAGAGCGCACACAAGAGAAAAGCCGTATGAATGCCAGGAGTGTGGGAAATGCTTTAGTCAGAGTTCCAGCCTTCTGAAACATGAGAGAGTCCACACAGGAGAGAAACCATACAAGTGTCAGGAATGTGGGAAATGTTTTTCTCAGAATACTCACCTTGTCAACCATCAAAGAGTCCACACAGGAGAGAAACCATACAAATGCCAGGAGTGTGGAAAATGTTTTGCTAGAAGTTCAAGCCTTGTGAACCATCAAAGACTTCACACAGGAGAGAAGCCATATAAATGCCAGGAATGTGGGAAATGTTTCTCTCAGAGTTACGGCCTTTTCAGCCACCAGAGAGTCCACACAGGAGAGAAACCATACAAATGTGAGGAGTGTGGAAGATGTTTTGCTCACAGTTCATGCCTTCTTGACCACAAGAGAGTCCACACAGGAGAAAAACCATACAAATGCCAGGAGTGTGGAAAATGTTTTCTTAAGAGTTACAGTCTCATGCAGCACAAGAGAGTCCACACTGGAGAGAAACCATACAAATGCCAGGAATGTGGGAAGTGTTTTGCTCACAATTCATGCCTTCTTGACCACAAGAGAATCCACACAGGAGAGAAACCATACAAATGCCAAGAGTGTGAGAAATGTTTTCGTAAGAGTTCACACCTTCTGAAGCACCAGAGACTCCACACAGGAGAAAAGCCGTACCAATGTCAGGAGTGTGGGAAATGTTTTGCTCAGAACTACAGCCTAGTGCGGCACAAGAGAGTCCACACAGGAGAGAAACCATACCAATGCCTGGAGTGTGGGAAATGTTGCACTTGGAAGTCAGAACTTACAATCCACCAAAGACTCCACACAGGAGAGAAACCATACAAATGCCAAGAGTGTGGGAAATGTTGCACTTCGAAGTCAGAACTTACAATCCACCAAAGACTCCACACAGGAGAGAAACCATACAAATGCCAAGAGTGTGGGAAATGTTTTCTTAAGAGTTCACACCTTCTGAGGCACCAGAGACTCCACACGGGAGAAAAGCCATACCAATGCCAGGAGTGTGGGAAATGTTTTGCTCAGTACTACAGCCTGGTGCAGCATAAGAGAGTCCACACAGGAGAGAAACCATACAAATGCCAGGAGTGTGGGAAATATTGCACTTGGAAGTCAGAACTTACAGTCCACCAAAGACTCCACACAGGAGAAAAAACATACAAGTGCCAAGAATGTGGGAAGTGTTTTTTACAGAGTTCACACCTTGTCAGACATCAGAGACTTCATGCAGGAGAGAAACCATACAAAAGGCAGGAGTGTGGGAAAAGTTTTATTCAGAGTTCGCAACTAGTGAACCACAAGAGACTGCACACGAGAGAAACCATACAAATGCCCACAATGTGAGAAATGTTTTGCTCAGAGTTCACACATTCTAAGCCATAAGTGGTTTCATACAAGGAAATCATTATTATTTATTTCTATCCTGTCTTTTTCTCACTTTGGGACTTAGAACAGATTACAGCAAATATGCTGCTTATAAAGCGGCTTGAAACATGAAACTGCCTGAAGTTTTGCTTAGAGCTCATGCCTTCTGAAACAGAAGAGGAGAGAAACCATACTAGTGCCAGGAGTGTGGAAAGTGTTGTGCTTAGAGCATGTAATCCACTAAAGACTCCATGCAGGAGAGAAACTAAACAGGTTCTAGGAACATGGAATATGTTGCTCTTGGAAGTCAGGACTTGTAATCCATCATGGACTCCACACAGAAGTGAAATCTTACAACTTCCAGAAGTGTGGGACATGTTTTGCTCAAAGTTTATGGCTTGTGAAACACAAGAGGGCTGTACCCAGGACAGAAACTATGCAAATATCAGGGGATGGGAAATGTTTTACTCAGAATTCATGCTTTGTGAATCCAAAAGAGTGCACAGATGTGAAAAAAAACATTAAAAACATCAAGTGTGTTGGAAATGTTTTGCTTACAAGTCAGATTTTGGAATCATCAGAGAGTATGAACAGGAACTGCATGTGTGTCTAGACGCCAGAGGCCAGCTAATCCTACCCCTGCCATCTAACCTCTGTTTGAAAACTCCAGTGCATGAGAATTTTGACTCTCATTGTCTATTCTCCTGAATTAAGGATTTTAGACAGAAACTCTTAACTTTCACATCCCTTTTTTTCTCATGGAGACAGATCATCTGGTCTTAGTTATTTGAAAGTAGCTAGGTTTTCTTCCCACTCTGCTGCTTTATCCATTTGGGTAAACCTACTTTGTTTAACCTGTGTTGGTAAAAGAGGAAGGTCTCAGGGGAAGAATTAGAATGATATGACATAGAATCATCAAGTTTGAAGAGACCACAGGGACCATCTAATCCAACCGCTGCCATGCAGGAACCAAAGCACTCTCAACAGATGGCCATCCAGCCTCTGCCTAAAAAGGACACTCCATCACACTCTGAGGGAGCATATTCCACTGCCAGCACTGACTGTCAGGAAGTTCTTCGTGAGGTTCAGGTGGAATCTCCTTTTCTGTGGCTTGAATCTATTGCTCTTTGTCCTAGTCTCTGGAGCAGTGGAAAACAAGCCTACTCCCTCCTCAACATGACAGCCCTTCAGATATTTAAACATGGCTGTCATGTTCCCTCTTAACCTTCTCTTCTGCAGACTAAACATACCCAGATCCCTAAGCTGTTCCTCATAGGGCATTGCTTCCAGGCCCTTCACCATTTTGGTTGCCTTCCTCTGGACATGCTCCAGCTAGTCAATATCCTCCTTGAAATGAGTTGCCCAGAACTGGACACAATACTCCAGATGTGGTCTAACCAAAGCAGAATAGAGTGGTACCATTAACTTCCTTGATCTAGACACCATACTCCTGTTGATGCAACCAAGAATCCCGTTGACTCTCCTGGCTGCCGTATCACACTGCTGGCTCATTCGGCTTGTGGTCCACCAAGACTCCTAGATCCCTTTCACACATACTCCTATCCAGCCATGTGTCCTGCATCCTATATTTGTGCATTCCATTTTTTCTGCCTAGGTGTAGGACCTTACATTTCTCTCCGTTGAAATTCATTTTGTTGGCTTTGGCCCAGCTTTCCAATCTGTCAAGGTCATTTTGAATTTTGATCCTGTACTCTGGTGTATTAGCAACCCCTCCTAATTTGGCATCATTTGCAAATTTGATGAGCATGCCCTCCACTCCTTCATCCAAGTCATTGATGAAGATGTTGAATAGCTCTGGGCCCAGGACAGAACCCTGTAGCACCCCACCAGTCACTTCTCTCCAGGATGAAGAGAAGCCATTGGTGAGAGCCCTTTGGGTTCAGTCAGTCAACCAATTATGAATCCACCTAACAGTAGCACTGACCAGCCTGCATTTTACTAGCTTCTTTGTAAAAATGTCATGAGGAACTTTGTCAAAGGCTTTACTGAAATCAAGATATACCACATCCACAGCATTCCCTTCATCTATCAAGTTTGTAACTCTACTATAAAAAAGAGATAAGATTAGCATGACTTGTTTTTGAGAAACTCACATTGGCTTTTAGTGATCAGGGCATTGCTTTCTAAGTAATTACAAACTGACTGTTTAATGATCTGCTCAAGAATCTTTCCAGGTATTGATGTCAGACTGACTGGGCAATAATTATTTGGATCTTCTTTTTTTCCCTTTTTGAAGATGGGGACAACATGGCTTTGTTGTTGCAGAAGAATAGCTGGGAAACACTTGAAGTGCTGGGATTGGGGAATATTGAAGAAAGAATTCATGTGTGCTAGTTTGGAAAAGAAAGAGATAGAGAAATAATTTCTTTGCGTAATGCTCAGACAGCCACGGGTCTTAGAAAAGCCAGACCATTCGACTCTGTCACACACACACACACACACACATACACACCCCACTCACACATACCTTGCCAGCCTGTCTTTTTGACTTTTTCCATTTTCTTCCGCTCTTAATTTCATTCTGATTTTTTTGTATATTATTCTAGAATGTACAGTGATGTATACTATCATTTGATTCTGTTATAGGCTAACTGCTAATTTGATATAATTTTTTTCTCAATTTGATATATATTTTCTAAAAACAAACATGAACGAAAAGCAAAGGAAAGACTCTAAAAAGTAGGAGGCCTGGTGGGCATTGCTGGTGGTGGATTTAAGTGGAAGGGTGGAAGGGGAGACCTGTTGGGAATCTGTTACCAAAGTAGAGGAGCTGAGTCCTCCAGAGCAGACAACTTTCTGCCCTGTTGTGCTTCCTTCAGGGATGCAGGTTCAGACAGTGAAATAGAAGGATGAGGCGGCGGCTTGTGAACTTGTGAAACAGTCACTCCCCAGCGGCTACAGCACACAGATAAGGAATCTGATGCTTATAGGAGTTGACTGCAGATATCAAAGGGAAATTTTGAGGTGCTTGAAGCTCTTTAGTAGGAAACGCTCATCAACCGTGCTTGAGAAGTCATTGCTGACAACCGACCTTTCCGGAAGAAGCAACATTGGACCTTGCTTTGTTTGCAAACCATGCTACCTGGCACTTTCTTGACTTGATGCCCTGGATTTGTTGCTGTTTCAAGCAAGAACAGTAATTGCCTAATTAATAAGTTCCTACAAACATCTGTAGCTGCTACTATCACTTTGCCTAATAAGACTCTGTTTAAGAACTCTGACCCCAAGCTCGCCTCTTCCTAAACAGGATATTTCTAGTGGGGTGCCACAGGGTTCTGTCCTGGGCCCAGTGCTGTTAATGTCTTAATCAACGACTTGGATGATGGAATAGAGGGCATGCTGATCAAATTTGCAAATTGGGAGGGGTTGCTAATACGCCAGAGGACAGGATCAACATTCAAAATGACCTGGACAGATTGGAGAGCTGGGCCGAGGATAACAAAATGAAATTCAACAGAGAGAAATGTAAGGTCCTGCACTTAGGTAGAAAAAATGGAATACAGAAATATAGGATGGGGGACATGTGGCTGGATAGCAGTATGTGTGAAAGGGATCTAGAAGTCTTAATAGACCAGAAGCTGAACATGAGTCAGCAGTGTGATGTGGCAGCCAAGAAAGCCAATGCAATTCTTGGTTGCATCAATAGGAGTACGGTGTCTAGATCAAGGGAGGTACTGGTACCACTCTACTCTGCTTTGGTTAGACCTCATCTTGAATACTGTGTCCAGTTCTGGGCATCCCAATTCAAGAAGGACATGATCAAGCTGGAGCAAGTGCAGAGGACAGCGACCAAAATGGTGAGGGGCCTGGAAGCCATGCCCTATGAGGATAGACTTAGAGAGCTGGGTATGTTTAGTCTGCAGAAGAGAAGGTTAAGAGGGGACATGATAGCCATGTTTAAATATTTGAAGGGATGCCATGTGGAGGAAGGAGAGGGCTTGTTTTCTGCTGCCCCAGAGACCAGGACAAGGAGCAATGGATTCAAGCTGCAGGAAAGGAGATTCCACCTGAACCTCAGGAAGAACTTCCTGACAGTCAGGGCTGTCCGGCAGTGGAATATGCTGCCTCAGAGTGTACTGGAGTCTCCTTCTTTGGAGGTTTTTAAGCAGAGGCTGGATGGCCATCTTTCGGGAGTGCTTTGAGGGTGTTCCTGCATGGCAGGGGGTTGGACTAGATGGCCTCTGGGGTCTCTTCCAACTCTACGTTTCTCTGATTCCTCAGTCTTGCCCCCCACCTCACCAGGTTTTCTTTTGCCATTTCCATCCTCCTGCTCCCTCTCCCTCAATTGTAGCCCTGACTGCATTTCTTACCTTCTGGAGTGTGGTGAATCTCAGTCCCCAACCTTCTACTTCTGAGTAATGGAGGAGCCTGGCTTCTGATCCCCTCTAGAGTAAATCCATGGACTCAGTGGGATTTAGTTGTGTTGTTTTACCCTTTAAGAGTTCTTTCCTTGGGTCTCCTCTAGCTGGGACTTAACTAGAAGATTCAGTGCATGGAGGCCTCACAATAGAGGCAGAGGGGAATGGCTCTTTGGGAGGGGAGGGATGTTGAAAAGAGGCAAAGCTCCAATCACTCCCCCAGGCAAAGGAGTTAATCCCCATGCAGCTGATCTGGGGTGTCCTGAAAGATCTACAGTTCCTGCACTGGCTCTTCTTTCCTTTTTCTTTAATGCCAGGGAGGGAAAAGCGGGAAGAGGTGCTCTTACCGGGCTTTACTTTGCTGTGAGGGGATAATGGGATTGTCAGAGAAACAGTCTACTAGGAATGGGAATATGTTACTGTAACAAACTGTGGTAAGACCACAGTTGTAGGCAGATAAGAGTCGGACACAAAGTGAGACCGTTTGCAGATAGAATGAGAAAATAGGAGGGGGCAGAATAGTCTGGGAAAGGAATTGTTATGATTAGCTATCAAATAGAATTCTAGAATGCTAGCATGCGCTAATTTGAAATATTACAGCTTGTAATATACTGCAAATTCAATGCTTCTTTAGTCCCGGGGCTTTCCAGTGGGTGCAGTTGTTTCTTTGATGTTTCTGAATAAAACTTTGGAAGACTTCTAAGTTTGGTTTCTTGAACCCAAAACTGTCCTGTACAACAGGCACAGATACTGCTTGGACTCACAATGGAATCTTTATTCCAAAATTGTTGACAAGATAATGGCCTTCAGGGTTTCTAGGATGGAGGGATCTATGGGAGTTTTCACTGGCCATCCCTAGGAGGCCACTGTCACCATCTCTGGCTACTTGCTATCAGTTGATTGCATCATATACATTTCAGATGACTGCAGCCACAACCCTTTTTTTTCTCTCTGCTCAGGTAACCTGTTAACATTTTTTTTCTGCCAGACTTGAAGAGAGTAAAGACAGTATTTGTGGTAGTAAGTAGTATGGTTATGAATCTTTGGAGCACAGGGGAAGAAGAGAGAAAGATCACCTAGATGAGGAAGAAAAAAGACATCAGTGCGACATACCAGGTGGATCGTGGGTTCTGTGGTCCACCAGACGTAGAGACTCCTTAAAAGCAGAATAATTGAAGAGCTCTTGATCTCAGGGGAAGCCTTAATTTAAACAAGTGCCAAAGTCATTTTGTATAAAAGAAGCTTACAGATAACGTGGCATCAACAGAAGGAATCATGGGGAAATTATCTGGGTGGGGCCTGTTTGTGAAGAATGGAGAAGGAACGACTTAGCGGAAATCCAAGAGAGGGAAGATGGGGCTGGGGCTGGAGAGAGGGAGAGAGAGACCTAGGCCATTTCCGCACAAGACTGTTATAGCACTATGATTCTGTTTTCAACATTCTATGGAATCCTGGAGTTTGCAGTTTAGGGAGGGGCTGTCCGGCCCCTCCCTAAACTACAAACCCAAGGATTCCATAGGACGTTGAAAGCGGAATCATAGCGCTATAACAGTCTCATGCGGAAATGGTCCTAGTCAAAAGGAGGATGCAGCATCACTTAAGAACAGTGCAGGATCTTTTTTTCCCATAGGTGGTGATTGTGTCCAATAGTATGCTGTTTCTGGAAAGAAGTGTGTAAAGCAGTGGTTCTCAACCCCAGATGTTCGTGGACTTCAGCTTCCAGAAGCCCCAGCCACTATGGTCAATGCTCAGGGCTTCTGGGAGCTGAAGTCCACGAACATCTGGGGACCCACAGGTTGAGAACCACTGGTGTAAAGAGATGATTAAAATCACAACTCAGAATATGGACTGGTCACCAGAACTGGGCTGACTGTTGAGTTCTTTCAAGTCATCGATGATTTATTGGAACCCTAAGGCAAACCTATCACAATTTTTTCTTCACAGAGTTTGTGTGCGTGTGTATCTTTCTCTGCTCCTTTCTTTTTTTCCCCCCACCTTCCTGCCTTGAATCGGGGGGGTTCCAGTCAGCTCCGTGTTCTACTTAAGGATACGGTAAAAGTGTGATTTGTTTATTCACCCCAACATGAGAGGATTTGCCTTTGCCCTCTTCTGAGGCTGAGTGAGTCTGATCCACCCAGTGGGTTTCTGTGGCTAAGCAGGAATTCAGACTGTTACCTTAAAAGATGCAGAACTTGGGGTCCATCTTCAGTGCCAGTGTCTCCTTGGAATGTGGTGGAATTATAGCTCAAAGTAGGCCTGGGGGAAAAGCGTAACAGCAGAATATTTTCACTTGTGTATACCAGTACTAACTATAGAGAGGTCTCCAGTTAAAAGTTAAAGGACTTTATTTGAATTAACAGACACAGGAGAAATCAGACACTCACAAGAACCGCACAAGACTATCTGAAAGCAAGGTGTAAAAGGTTGGAGAGGGAGAGAGAGAGGTGAAGAGAGTGTTGAAAGAAAACTTTTTGAAAATGATGTATACATATCATCCTACCCCAGAAAAAATAGACAGGATTTATCATACAGGAAACAATAAATGCTGGAAGTGCAAAGAAAAGCAGGATCTTACTATCATTCATGGTGGACTTGTGCAGCCACTAAAAAATACTGGGTAAAAATATACAACGCCATAAAATAAATTTTCCAAGTAACATTTCCAATGTCTCTGGAATTTTTTCTATTAAATATGACTCATATGTTTTAAAAAGATTTCGTGCGAAAAAACAATAAGATACTACTGAATCTGGTGACAGCTGCAAGATTAAATTTTGCCAAAATGTGGAAAAATCCAAATGTGCCAGACTTAGAACAATGGATTTAAAAAGTCTTAGAACTAAAAGAATTTGATTTATTTACAGATCATATAGGAGGCAAATCGATCAACGAAGCTAAAAGAAATTGGGAACCAATGACACTGTATATTAGTGAAAGATGGGGTGTAACAGTCTAAGACATAAGTAGTATAGATGTTCACAAATCTTTTAAAATAACAAAATTTAGAAGATTGACAATATATTGCTATGGAGGAATGAGGAAACTACAAATAATAGATGTGGACTGAAAATATTTTTCCTGTACAGGAGTAACATACGGAAGACTTTGATAATATAAATGGTTATAAAGGAAAATAAAAAGTGTGCTTAATAGAAAACGATGTATTAGGAAGAATTAGGAAATTCCACATATAGGGGTGTAAATATAAAGTGCTAAAAAAAAATCCAGATAATTGGCAAAAGGAAGTATTATATATATTAATGTATAAATTTTTAATTAAGCAATATTCAACATGAAATAAGAATGTCCTTTGTGTCGATTGATTTGTGTCGACAAAATAACACACGTTGAATGTAATTGGAAATATGGATTTTTTTTTAAGAATGATGTGAATGTTTTAATAAAAATAAATAAAAAAAAGAGAGGGAGGTGAAGAGAGTGATAGTTACCAGTCCTGAAGAGGAAGGTTGAAGTAGAGAAGCTCAGACAGTGTCTGAGGGTAGCATGGACATATCACGTACAGTATACAAGAAGTGGCTGGGGTCAAAGCCAGGGTTTCGACACCCTATTATTTCTTGTCCCAACGAGGTGGTGTTGGCAAAACCGTAATGGCTCTCCCATGGAATCGACAAAGGAGTCTGGAATGGGCTGATGGCTTTTTCTGAGTGACAGAACATTGATAAGAGTCATGACAATCTCTTAACGATCCCGGAGACAGGCGATGTAAATAAGAGACCCAGCATATTACCCGTCTTGACTGCTTTAAAAAAGCGATCAAGACTGTTCTCTTCCGACAGGCCTTCCCAGACTAGTGCCCCACCGCCTCCCAGCAACTGTCGTCTTGTTTTTAATAGTTAATGTGTTTTAGGGGGTTTAGATGGGTTGGTGGGTGGGGAGGATGGGTTATGTTTTAATTGCTTTTAATGTATTTATATACTGTTGTAGTACCGCCTCGATCCGTTGGGAGAGGCGGGATATAAATAAATGGCATTATTATTATTAATAAGATTTGTACAGGGCAAGACTAAGGGATGATCCCTGGTTGCTTCACTAGGCCAGTTAGCTCTCCATTATATTTGGGAGGGCAAAGAGCTGGGGGTGCTGCAGCTGGAGGGCCGTGTGAATCCCGCCCTTGCTTTTAAGTAACTCGCTAATTAACGCCATGAGTAAGGCCATTTCACAACCATGCTGTTATAGTGCCATTACTCCACTCTCAACCTCCTGTGGAATCCTGGGCTTTGTAGTTTCCTGGGGCCAAAGAGCTCTCTGGCTGCGAAGTCTGAAGGCCCCTCCTTAAACTGCGAACCACAGGATGTTGGAAGTGGAATAACAGCACTTCAAATTTCCTGTCCGCTAAGGGCGACTCCATGAGTTTCTTAGCGTTTTCCGAGGCAAGGCACCCTCAGGGGTGGCTCTGCCGGTTCCTTCCTCCGAAACAGAGCCTGCAGCCCCTGGTATGTGTGGGCGGCCTCCCATCCAAGTACCAACCGCGGGCTGACCCTGCTTAGCGTCCAAGATCAGCGGGGAGACGACAGGAGGAGTTAAAAGGAGCGGGCTGGATTCCTAAGGAGGAAGGGAAGGCGAGGCGGGAGGGAGCGAGGGAGCGAGGGAGCGAGGGGTCCAGTCCTCCCGAGCAGACAAGCCTCTCCCATCTTGGGCCGCGCTGATGCTGACGCGTAGGTCCTCCCTTCCTCCTCTACCCATCGCAGGGGCCTCAGGGGCGGCCTTTCCATCCCTCGGGGGACTCCGGGGGTCCCGGTCTCCCACCTTCGGCCTCTTTCTTGGGGACGGAGGCGGGGAGGCCCAGAGGATCCTCCTCCTCCGGCGGGTCCGTCTCCTCGGGAGGAGGGAGGGGGAGCGGGGCGAGGAAGGGCTTTCTTCCCTGGGTCCGGGCGCCCAGGCCCCTTCGGGTCTCCTTCGGCCGGGAGTGGGGAGGAAGGGTCGGGCCGGGGGGGCCTGAGAGGAGGCGGGGGGCTCCTGGGGGAAGAAGGTGGCGCCCCTTAAGCCCCCCAGGCCAGGAAGTGGTGTCCGGGCAGCGGAGCCGGGGTGTCCTGAAAGGTCTTGGGGGAGTTTCTTGCCTTGGCCTTGCCTTGCCTTGGGGAACCCGGGGGGGGTCTCAGCCCCGGGAGCCCAGAGGACTTCGTCCATCTTGGAGACTAGGCGCTTGGGGGGTCTGTAAGTGGCAAAATGTCTCAGCCACCCATCCCCCCATTTCACCCCCTGACTCCCCATTTCTTCCCACAGATGCTGACTGGACTGGCAGCTGAATCTTTGTTCCAAAACGGGTGACAACCACAACCTGAAGGGCCCGAAGGGGAGGACGGAGAGGAGATTTCCCTGGCCGTCTCTAGGTCTTCTGGTGTTCTTGGCTGCCTGGCCAGAGGTGGATGGTGAGCTTGTGCTTCTTATACAGCCGTTTGGCTCTTTTCCTGTGTGCAAACACACTTATTTCTTTAATGGCCTTTTCCTAACATGTATCCTATAGTAGCCTATAAGAGGACCCAAGCAGCTCGCCCCCACCCCGGAGGTGAAGGGGGGACAGCTCAGGAGGAAGGGCTGGGGGGCTGCCTCTGATGACCTTTGGCATCTCTTGCCTGAGAGAGGGGTCTCATTCTGTGCTGTGCAATAGGAGGCTAAAAACAGCAGTCTTTGTAAGAATAACTATTATTATAAAGAATCTTTGGAGTATAGTGAAAAATAAAAGGGCAAGAAAAGAGGAATTAAAAAGGCCACCTAGATGAGGAACAAAAAAAGGACATCAGCAGAATCCATTGGGGGATTACAGCAGCTGTGGGTCCCCACACTCTGAGGCCCCAGACATTTGCTCTGTCCTGGCAAGGCAGCGCTTGGGGGCTGCAAGCAGAACCTCCACCTGCTAGAGCAGTCTATTGGAGAAAATGAGTTAAAAGCATTCTGTTATTTTAAAGTTGCTGAGCATAAAAAATGATACATAGTAATATGACAAACATGACAGGATAAAGCTTAATATTGTTTGTATTATATGAAATATGGAATATAAATGTAGTATTGAAAGTAAAAGGTTTAGTAGCATGTTCTACTGGTCTTAGGGCTTGCTTTTTAATGAATAGGATTTTGATTCTTGATAATTCAAGTTATATTTTAATTGCTGAATATAAAATAGCATGACAAATATGATATGTTAAACATAGTATAGCATACTGTATTTGCTGGTGTATGGGATTCACTTTTTTCCCCTGAAAAATACTGTTTGGAAATGGGGTGTGTCTTATACGCTGGGAAGTATTATTTGCAAGTGTATAAATGGGGTGCATATTATACATGGGTGTGTCTTATATGCCAGCAAGTATGGTAGTAAAGAATTAAATAAGAACAAAAATGATGGCACATATTTTTATAATAAGGGAAATATTTGTGCTCATTATCTGTGCCTAGATTTCATTAGTACAAATACTGGGTGTTGGTTTTGAAAAGCTGGATAAAGAATAATTGAAGATTGCCTGAACCGAGTAAAAGTCTTACTTGAAGCAAATGTCAAGGTAGTGTCATGTAGGGAAAGAATTGTTGGGGGAGGGTGTGGGTGGAGGTTTGGGTGAGGAATGGCGATGAGGTGGCTCAGTGGAAGGCTGAGAGAGAGAAGGTGGGGCTGGGAAATGGACAGAGAGAGAGAGAGAAAGAGGTTGATGCAGCCTCATGGGTGCTTGCTGGCGCTCAGGTGAAAATGTTTCCCCAACTTCTCATCTATTTTGCTCATTCATTTCCCTTTCCATTTGAAGGAGTCCTAGTTTGAATCATTCATGTTTCTTCTTGCCAGTATTATAGAGGAATTCCTAAGACAGCAACATCTTGGCTTTGCAGAGTTTCAGAACACAGCCTGTTCAGGGGTCCTTTGCCTTGAGACAGAAGAGGGTGGAGGATTAACTTGGATCCCACTGGCTGCTTCATTGGATACTGGCTCAAAGATGGACAAACCTCACTCAGCTGCACCTGAAGCAGGAAGAGGCTGTGATGGCATGAGTGCTGAGAGCAGTGGAGAACTGTGTGAAAGAACGATGCAGAAGTTCTTCAGCAGAGATGAGAGGAGCTCAGAAATTCAGCGTCAGTACTTCAGGCAGCTCTCCTACCGAAAGAACAAGGGGCCCCGAAAGGTTTGCAGTCACTTCCATGATCTCTGCCACCAGTGGCTGAAGCCAAAGGAACATACCAAGCATCAGATCCTGGACCTGGTGATCCTGGAGCAGTTCCTGAGCATCCTGCCCCCAGAGATGGAGAGCTGGATCAGGGAATGTGGGGCAGAGAACTGTTCCCAGGCAGTGGCCCTGGCAGAAGGTTTCCTCCTAAGTCAGGCTAAGAACAAGGAACTGGAAGAACAGGTTAGAACATTTCATCTTGGGGTCTCTGTCTGAGACTAATTGGTTATTTTACTGAATGCATATCATGCCTTTCTTCCAAGGTGGGACATAGTGTGAAGAAGAATCAAGACCTACACTCTGTGCAATTCCCACTCACTCTGCCCCTACTGCTGCCACCCCTATAGCCACTACCCACTCTGTTGATCTTCAACTGAAATTTGGTGCCCCAAGAAGTGGCTCTGAAAACGAAGTGTGGGGAAGGGAGGGAATTGACTTTGTTTTGGTATGGAATGTCTCTCTCAAAAGCAGAATGATTCTTTTTTCCAATGAAGTCCATGCTCCATGTGCCTCATGTTGTCAAAGGACGGTCCAGATTTCCTTGCTGCCCCTGCTGCACAACTAGATTCGGCAGTGTGAGGACTACAGTGGTGGCGTGTTGGTCTCAGTTGGTTCAGGGTGGGATGTGCTCGTGTTCACACCGAAAGTCTCCCAATCATAGGGGTTAAAGATGGTGCAATTGCTAATCTTTTTCTTGTGATGCTATTGCACAGAAGTCTTAAGCTTCCCAAGTCTATTTTTAAATAATTTTCTAATTTTGTAATTTCTGTAGACTGAATTTGAAATTCTTGCTGCTCTTTCAGGCTAAAAATTGCTGTGTGGAAGTTCAGTCTGATTTCTCTTCATCAATGGGGTGTTCGTCAGGCATGACATGGAGTCCACAATGGTGCAAGCTCAAGCAGGAGGTTGAAGGAGGTACCTGCTTGCAAGGTAAGGATGGACCCTGTGTGTGGGATGTGTGTGCTTTCCAGTCACCTGTTGACATACAGTGACCCCATTAATTTTCTTACGCAAGGAGAACTCAGAGCTGATGCTGCCTAACTTTGAAGAACAGATGTGATCTTGTGCCTTTAGTGCAGTGGTTCTCAACCTGTGGGTCCCCAGATGTTTGTGGACTTCAGCTCCCAGAAGCCCTGAGCATTGACCATAGTGTCTGGGGCTTCTGGGAGCTGAAGTCCACAAACATCTGGGGACCCACAGGTTGAGAACCACTGCTTTAGTGTATTTAGGTGAATCCAAATAAACATCTCTAGGAGTAATTGTCTTAGAATCATAAAATCATAGAGTTGGAAGAGACCACAGTGGCCATTGAGTCCAGCCCCCTGCCATGCAGGAACATACACTCAAAGCACCCCCAGCAGATGGCCATACAACATCTGTGTAAAAACCTCCAAAGAAGGTGATTCCACCAGAGTCTGAGGCAGCATATTCCACTGTAAAATGGCTCTTAACATCAGGAAGTTCTTTCTGATGTTTAAGTGAAGTCTCTTTTCTTGCAGTTTGAATCCATTGCTCCTCTCTGGAGCACAGAAAACAAGCATGCTCCATCTTCAACATGACATCCCTTCAAATATTTAAACATGGCTATCATGTCACCTCTTAAGCTTTTTTCATCAGGCCAAACATACCTAGCTCACTGAGTCTTAGGGTGTTACGTGTACATAACTTCCCCTCTTCTTTCACAGGAGTCTGCAATCCCTCTACCACAAAAAGGTATAATTAATACATTATAAGCTGTCCCAATTATTTATTTTGATTCTTTTCCTAAAATATGTAGTTTGCTTTCTTTAGTACGATGTCTTGCCTTTGAGATCTTTCTCTTTTCTTTCTGTAAATTTAATGATAGCCCTTAGCCCTCTCCACCTCATTATGTTATCCTCACAACAACAACAACATGGTGTGGTTAGTTAGGCTAAGAAAGAGTAGCTGGCTCAACATTCCGCAATCAATTTTGTGGCTCTGGACCAGCTAGAACTGGAATTTTATATGCCTGATTTTCCAGCACACTATAGAGAGTGGACCAAAATGCCCTATAGATTTTACTGGGATGTGATGTCCTACTGTGTTCAAAGACTTCCTTATAAGTTTCTTTTTAGGACTGTAATTGTAGCCTCTGAGACAAGCCTGTGTAATTGACTTCCCCCATCTTAGTCTTTCCCACAGGGGCTGGAATGACACCACCATCAAGTAGTCAGTCGTCTTTTCCTCTTTGCGATGGAGTGGAACCTGATCAGGTAAGGAGAAGGGCTACTGGAGGAAGAGGACTGGATTGGACTTGTTGTCCCCATTTCTGGGCTCATATCCTTGGTAATGCTAGCTAGCAGAGAATTTTGTTTCCATTTGTTTTTGAGTTTTTTAAAAAAATGACATTGTCGGGAGATGGTTTTTACAGCACCTAGCACAAAATCCTCCCAGTAACCGCTGCGCTCTGAACAAAAACATGCCCCAGAGGCAAGCATTAAACACACAGCAGAGCATCAAAACAGCAACAAGCGTGAGCAGCAGCAGATTGTAACATACAGCTTCAGCACTGACCCCACTCTACCCACTGGTCAGCAACTCTAGCACACAGAGTTTGTCATCCAAAAATACCTGGAGGCTTTTATTCTTCAAGTTCCAATATATACACATCTGTACAAGCAGGGTACGCAGATCCTCAGTCATAGGTTCAGCGTCACACCTTCAGGCAGAGGTTTGCTTGGACAGAGTTCTGGTGTCATAGCATCAGCAAGAAGCAGAGAAAGGACCTGTCTGAGCTCACCTCTTTTATACACACCTGCTGATAGCTCATCATCCTGGGACAATGGCTGATGCAACCGCTTGCCTGGATTTCATATACCATGACTCAGCCTTACTGTCCCCTAGGGATTACATCATGACTTGCCAAGTCATTCCCAGGTGTACTCCACATGCTCATCAAAAGTATTTTTAATTAGGGCAAATGTCACAGCATTTCTATCCAACAGACATAGGTATGGGATGAATCCAGAATTTTCTGGATCCAAATCCCTGGAAGATTCTGGGAAGCCATGAATCTTGAATCTTTCAAATCCTTTTTTAAAAAGGGGTCTAAAAAGCAAAGGAAAGAAAGTACTTCTACTGAAAAGTATTTTTGAAGCAGAATTTGACATCTCTGTTTAATGAAAAACAAGTAATAGTTTTCAGTTCAGGAAAACGTACCCATAGTTCTTATTAAGAAGATACAAATGCAATTGACATGTTCATCTGTTATGTGAAGTACATAACTCTCAAGTCAAAAGAATAAAGATTATTACCCTGCAGAGAGAGGCAGCCACAGTGACAGGCAGCCCCAGCAGGCATAGGCAGCCCAGCGGGCAATTAAATCATAAATCACTAAACGCACACATGCACACACCAATGCAACAAATAGAAAAAAAAGCCCAGCACATTGTGTAGGTGGAATGGGCCTTGTACAATCAATCCCAAAATGCCTGTTGAAAGAGAAAAGATTTTACTTGTCTGCAAAAAGAAAGCAGGGAAGGTGCCAGTCAGACTTCTCTAACGAAGGGAATTCTAAAGGCTGGGGGCAGCCACTGAGAAGGCCCTCTCCTGTGTTCCCACCAGATGCCCCTGGAAGGTTGATGGGGCTGAGTAAACAGTCCCGTTAGTTGATCTAAAAGTGTGGGCAGGTCCACATGGAAGGCCTTCGGATAAGCTGGACGTGAACTATATAGGGCTTTATAGGTTGAAATGAGCACTTTGAATTGTTCCCAGAAACAGACTAGCAGCCGGTGGAGCTGTTGCAGCAGGGGAGTTGTGGGGTCCCTGTTAACAGTTTGGCTGCAGCTCTTTGGACCAGTTGAAGTTTCCAAGCACTCTTCAAAGCAGACCTACATAAAGTGTGTTACAGTAATTCTGTTGTGCTGTGACTAAGGCATGTGTCAATTAAGGCACAGTTCCCATCATGACCAACCAGATGCCCTCTAGGAAGCTGACAACCCAAGAAGGGAAGCCGTAGCCTTTTCCAGCTGTTCTTCCCCAGCAGCTGGTATTCAGAGGTATGGGGCCTCTACTAATGGCCCTCTCTTAACAACCAGCATGAAGGCTTAAGTCTTACTAAGGCTTCTTGCCCTTTGTTTCTTGACAGCTTTTATATGAGGTGTCAGCAAGAAATATTTTCTTTTTCCTCTAGGGCCCAATCATCTTTGAGGATGTGGCTGTCCATTTCTCCCCGGAGGAGTGGGCTCTCCTAGATCCAGATCAGAGAGCCCTGCATGCTCAGATCATGGAGGAGACCCAAGGTATCGCGGTCAGTCTTGGTAAGGCTCCCCCACTGGTGGGAATTTCTGTTTCCAAATGCAATAATCATAGTCGCAATAGCAGTTTCTGGGTGGGAGCAGGAGGCTCAATCTTCCTAGTCACTGGGGGCTTTTTAAGGAAAGGCTCCAGAATTGGTGTTCCTCCTGATATTTTGAAGGTCCTGTCAAACTGGAAGAGAAATAAAAATTGGCTAAAGCAGAAACATAAATAGTAAAAAGATTAAAATGTGAGCTTTAATTATAGCAAGTTAAATTTAACAGGGAAAATTGCAGATTAGTCTACTCTTTTATTTTGTATGGATGTATTTAAAAAGTTCATAATTTTTTATCTTAGATATAATACATTTTTAGTTATGAGAATACCTAATATCAAAAACAAGAAAAAAGTAATCCATTAGTTTGACTGCCTCTTTAATTTAAATTAATTTTCCTATATTATATAGTTAATATTTTTGTTTTTTCTAATTCCTTTTAAGTCCATTGAACTTTTGAAAGCTGTTTTGAATCGTTTGTAAATCGCCGATGCTTCTAATTGGGTTTCATTGATTTTGTGTGATTTTCTTATTTTTATATCTTTTATCTGTGATTTTTTCCCCTCATTACTACTGCTCACAATTGTACTGTTAACACAAAGAACGTGAGTCAAACTGGACAGCCTTGCCATGTTCCTCTAAGCAATGGAAGAGTTTGAGAGAATATTCCTTTTTCATTGACCACAGCTTCTGAATTTTCATATAGTCTGTTTATAGTTGTAACAGATTGGTCCACTTTTTTTGTTGTTTTCTTGAGTAGAACAATCAGGTGAATGTCCCCTAGATAAGGACATGCTTTTAAAATACCTAATGACGTTATTACCACTGGGTTATTCAAGGTTTACTGATATGCATTATATTGAATACTCATCTTATGTATCTGTTAAAGTTCTACTGACATAAAGCGAGTTGATCTGGATGAGCATATGATGTTACAAATTTATTTAGTCTGTGCACAATAATTAAAATGGACATTGGTTGATAATGATGAAGTAACATTATTGGTTTATATGATTCTAGATTGAGGTCTCCCTCAGGTTTTAGTATGGTTATTATTTTGGCTCATTGTCACAAATCTGGCATGTTTTACACTAAAAGTATTTAATTGTATACAATATGTAAATGTGAGATGAAATCTTTATCAGAGTTTTTATGGACATGTGCATTGAAACCCTGACCTGGTGGTTTTTAATTTCATTAGGTGTCACTTACCAATGAGTGAGAGGATTTTAGATCCCTAACTAGCCCTTCTCTTGTTTTTAGCTAAACTGTCTAGTTTAATGTCCCTAAACGTAGTTTGTGCCCCCTCCACGTCTAACAGATGTTTAGTTCCTTCAATATTTGTGCTGCAACATTGCCTTGCTTTATGTTAGAAAGCTAATACAACCCTAAAGGAATAAATTGATCTCTTATTCTTCTTTTTACAAAGATAAATCTCCTTCCTTCGTCCCTCAGCTGATCTGTTTTTTCAAGACCTTGAGTTTTAGAAATCGGTATACTCCTCTTGCACTAAACAGGGCCTCTGAACTTTATTAGGCCTCCAAGTCAGACTGTGTCTTTCGTGTTTTCCAGTCTTTCTTCATATTTATTTATTTAATGTATCGAGTTGGTTCTGGCCCTGTTCTAGGTCTGCCTAAGCTTTTGCAAAACAAGTTGCTTTCTTTTGAACAATTAATCTCTTGTAATTCCATCTGGTTTGAAGAATCATGAACAACTCTAATTTGCCTTCTCAGACATTTCCTTGTTATTCTGCAATCTGCATCTAACCAGGTTAGCTTGATATTCCTAAGGCCGCCACAACTGGCTTTAGTTTATAACCAGGGTTTGATCTGGAGACATTCTGTCTGAAATGCAAAGATAACAGAAACAGAATCTTTGCTTCCGGATCACGGACCACACCTTTCAATGTTCTACCCTCCCATGAATTCAGAAAATGCTTGATGTTTGAAGTCTCTAATTGTTGCCATCTCAGCCTTTGCTCATTTGCTATGATCAGCCTATTTGTAATGCACTTAGTGTGCCTGGTCATTGGTCTTTGATCTGAATCTCTACTTAAATGAGCTGATATCACTTTCTTCTCTAACATTTATACTTGAAAACAAAAAGACAGTTTCACTGGAGACATGGAGATAGTCTGTGACACTATCAGAAGAATAGGTCAAGTGTGTATACAGGTATGGGAATGTAAGATCATTAGATTCAAGAATCTGAAGATCTTGTTTATATGCTAATTCCAACAAATGCTGCCCTGGTTTGTTAACTTTTTTTTTTTAATCACGACCAAGAATACAGCTCATGTAGTCCATCTTGCATTTCCCACCTAAATGCTGGTTGTCCTAGTGTAGAGCCTATTCTGGCATTAAAGTCACCCATGAGAATAAGTAGAGCATTAAGGCATTGTTGATTTAGGTCTTCACTGTTTGCTCCAAGAAAACCCAAATGTTGTTAGAGTGGTACTGGGAATTAACTGGTGATAAGCAGATTGAGCCTGAAATTTTCAATCTGGCTACAGCACAATTTAGGGGATTCGCAATAACCTGAAAGCAGGTTCTACTTACCAAGATGGCTACTTCCCTCTTGCCTTATCTTTTAATTTATGTGTGAATTCAGACCAAAGTTTACTTGTAAGCCATGTTTCCAAGAAAAAAGTTTAACTGGCTCACAAAACTGGAGATAATGGGTGCTATAAGGCAAGTTTCATTCTATGACTTTCTTATACCTTTCAGTACAATTCAATTATATGTGCTTTGGTAATGGCTAATCTTTAAAAAAAAAAGCCTTTGCCATAATCACAATAAATAACTGTGTGCACACTCAACCTGTCATTATGCAAGTAATCTATGTGCATGGTACTTGGAGGATGCGGGGCACCTGGCAGAACCCCATCTAGCATATGAAGGAAATGTACAATGTGTGCCGATTGATCACAGAACCCCCTTGGTTAGGATAATTCAAAAATACCAGATTTACAGGGATGAGCATCAGATTCCAGCTAGATCTTAAATTATAGTTTGTCTGCGACTCTACAAACTGAGGAGGTAACACTCACCTGGAAGGATTCTTCTGCATTCTCTGACAATATGAGTGTCTTTTCTTTTTGCTGGCCTTGTGTTGGTTCCAGTGCCAGCTCACCAGTCCCATTAGCTGAGGCTGAGTCTTCAGCTGAGGCTTTCTCTCGTTGATGATCTTTGCAGATACTTTGCACATCTGTGATTTTTTTATTCTTTTTTCTATGAAGCTGTTTCTGGGTTGCCTTCAAAGGGACCATTTCTACAGGAGAGTCAAGTCAAACAATCTCTGTACATCTTTCTTCCAGGCATGGAAGGCAGAGTTTCCTCTCTTTTCCTGACTTTTGATGTTTTTCCTTTTTCTTCTGTATCTTTTGTCCATCCTTTTTTGGCCACTTCTTTATTTACGTTATCATCCTTCTTAGAATGATATTTTGTGCAACTTGAACTTTGCTTTTGTCATGACAGTTTCCCTGCACCCTTTTCTGCTGGGTTACAAAGAATTCAGTAAGTGTTGTTAACAGCTTCTTGCTTTCCAGCAGATTTTTTTAAAGCTCTCTGGAAATCATGTTGAACCATCCATCATCTAATCTTTGCCTTCCGCTTCTCCTTCCTCTTGGTTTGATGTTAAATTATGATTAAACCTTGATGCAGAAGATGGAGACATAAGAAATTTTGTCTCCAAAGAGATTTTCCAGACCGTCCACATTTAGCTAAGTTAGAACCTCCTCCCGCTGAGAGTTCTTTACAGAATTAGAAATCTCTGCCAGAGCCAATTCCACAGCTAAGTTAATTGCAGTGCTTGAATTAATAAATAAGTGGTGTATGGCTTCTTTTGGGCCAGGTGATTTATCCAAGTCTATACGATTCAGTGGAGGTCCATCATGGAATGGCTCATGTTGCTTTCTGTGTTCATTCAGTGTCTCTCCTTCACCATACTGGGCAAAGAACTGTTTAATTCTGATTTGTTTTTGCACAGTCTTGAAGGACCATTAAGGGAGCAGAATGGGAGAGCCAACTCTTTCTGGGTCTTTCTGGTAAAAGCTTTGCAAGCTATATCCATCTGAAACAGTCTACTGAATTTAGTTAATCTGGTCTGCTATCTGCAGCAGAGTCTATGAGACCACTTTAAAGTAAACCAGAAAATTTGATATTTACCACTTCCCAAAAAACACATTTCCAGACTGTTGCCTCACCGGTGGTTGTGGTGATAACCTCAACCACTTTACTCTTGGTTCAGGAGAGAGGATAAAAAACCCAAAAGAGAGAAGGGAGATCAAAGACCCCATTGCCATGCAGGCAGTAACCAGCTGCTCTCACCTGAGACAATACTGAGCAATTTCCTAGAATGTTGACTATGAGGTGGATACTATATAAAGATTTGATAAAGGTTCAAGGAAATGAATTGGCCTGCAAGACCCAAGATGAACTTAGAGAAGGTGGAATAAAGGTGGAAGGTGGCCACTGGTTACTCTATGGACAACTAAAAGAAAAATGAAAAGTAGAGAAGAGATTGAATGGATTTCAATTAAAGGAAGCAGAATTTGCTGAGATACTGCTTGATGGCAAACCAAAGGCTATATTGAAGATACATCAAGTATTTTTGAAATGGGATACAAAAGAGGAAACTGTATGAAGTTGGATGGAGTTGCCTGATTGATTAATCAAGGTATTTATATATTACTGTTCAAAAATTCTAGCATTCTCTCTCCCCCTCCCCTTTCTTGTTGTAGGGCAAGTGTGGCTCAGCTAGCATAAACTTTCATTTCCCTTAGCATGTCAGAGCCTTTTGCCCTCTCACCCACAATCTCAGTCTTGCTTCAGACTATGTGACCCAGGATAGACCCTGGGGTCATTGGCCTTACATTAAAGACCATGCTCCTGTCTTTGCTCTCTCTTTGCCTTTTTACTTCTGCTTCCTCCCTCTCTGACAATGCTTTGCCTCTCCACCAACAAGATGGTAAGTTAAGAATGAAGCTACTCTCTTATCTAATCTTTTTGTTAGCTAGTTAGAATCTAAGCTTTCCAATGCATATCTAATTGTAAAATTCATTATTAAACTTTTGAAAAGTTTTTAACCTGAAACTGCCTGCCTTGTTCTGCTTTCTAAGTCAGTCTCAGTTCAGGGAATCCACACAGAGATTGGGACATGCTTTTTCTGCAACTCTGCTAAAGGAAAACTGTTTTCTAACAGTTTTAGCTTTGATAGAATTTCCCCAAAGGAAACACCCTGGGAAACTCTAACTCTCAACAATTATTGTTTTTGTATTTTATTGTATGTATTTTTTTTGAAAAAAAATCCAACCTTAAATGAACATGCAGGGAGAGAAGTGGGTGTTGGGGGGCAGAAATAAATGGAAGAGAAGGATGGCAAAATAGGTTGTAGAAAAGTAAATTCTTAGCTACAGAAAAAAGCAAAGATGTGTACATGCAGAAAAAAAGCCTTCCTTCCTGACAGAGAGGAGGGGCCACAATAAAAAGGCAAGGATGGGACATACATGGTCTATGGAGTGCTTGTTGCTTCCCCCACCTCAGAGGCTTGGGGCAGTCCAACAGTTTTTATCTTTAATGAACAGTGGTAAGAAAGGATAACAATATCTCTTCCTTTCCTACATGGTTGTTTTGTTTTTGAGATCATTCCAATTCACTCCTTGACTCAGTCTGGGAGACTCCTTTCCTCTCACATTTCGGAATGATTGTTTTCTATTCTTTTTCTTCCCAGCAGATACCTGGAGAAAGAGCCATGTGTGTGCCAAGTGTGGGAAGTGTTTTGGGCACAAATGGGAGCTTACCAGGCACCAAGAAGCCCACACAGAAGAGGAAGGTTTTAACAGGAAGAAGTCCTTTGAGTGCAACGTATGTGGAAAAAAATTTGACCAAAACATGGCACTTACACTTCACAAAAGGCTCCATGCTGGGAAAAAACACTTCCGATCTAGAGTCTCAGGGAAAGATGTTAATTACAAATTGTACCCTCTGAGCCATCAAGCAATCAGGAATGGAAAGAAAATACACAAATGCCTGAAGTGTGGGGAAAAATTTGCTTGCAGATCAGTATTAGTAATTCATCAGAGAGTCCACACAGGAGAGAAACCATACAAATGCCAGAAGTGTGGTAAATGTTTTGCTAGAAATTCATACCTTGTGATTCACCAGAGAGTCCACACAGGAGAGAAACCATACAAATGCCAGGATTGTGGGAAATGTTTTGCTAGAAATTCATACCTTGTGATTCACCAGAGAGTCCACACAGGAGAGAAACCATTCAAATGTGAGGAGTGTGGGAAATGTTTTGCTAGAAATTCATGCCTTATGATCCACCAGAGAGTCCACACAGGAGAGATACCATACAAATGTCAGGAGTGTGGGAAATGCTTTGTTAAAAATTCAAGCTTTGTGATCCACCAGAGAGTCCACACAGGAGAGAAACCATACAAATGCCAGGAGTGTGGGAAATGTTTTGCTAGAAATTCTTACCTTGTGATTCACCAGAGAGTCCACACAGGAGAAAAACCATACAAATGCCAGGAGTGTGGGAAATGTTTTGCTAGAAATTCATGCCTTGTGATCCATCGGAGAGTCCACACAGGAGAGATACCATACAAATGCCAGGACTGTGGGAAATGCTTTGTTACAAATTCAAGCCTTGTGATCCACCAGAGAGTCCACACAGGAGAGAAGCCATACAAATGCCAGGAATGTGGGAAATGTTTTGCGAGAAATTCAAGCCTTATGATCCACCAGAGAGGCCACCCAGGAGAGAAACTGTATGAGTGCCAGGAGTGTGGGAAATGTTTCACTTCAGTGTCATTACTTGTTATCCATCAGAGACTGCACAAAGGTGAGAAACCATACAAATGCCAGGAATGTGGAAAATGTTTTGCTCAGAGTTCCAACCTTGCACACCACAAGAGAGTCCACACAGGAGTGAAGCCATACAAATGCCAGGAATGTGGGAAGTGTTTTTCTACAAATTCAAGCCTTGTGATGCACCAGAGAGTCCACACAGGAGAGAAACCATACAAATGCCAGGAGTGTGGGAAATGTTTTGCTCGGAATCAGCACCTTGTCATCCACCAGAGAGTCCACACAGGAGAGAAACCATACAAATGCCAAGAGTGTGGGAAATGTTTTGCTAGAAATTCATACCTTGTGATGCACCAGAGAGTCCACACAGGAGAGAAACCATACAAATGCCAGGAGTGTGGGAAATGTTTTTCTCAGAATTGTAGCCTTGTGTTCCACCAGAGAGTCCACACAGGAGAGAAGCCATACAAATGCTGGGAGTGTGGGAAATGTTTTGGTCACAGTTCAGGCCTTGTACAGCACAGAAGAATCCACACGGGAGAGAAACCCTACAAATGCCAGGAATGCAGGATATGTTTTTCTCAGAATTCCAGCCTTGTGATCCACCAGAGAGTACACACAGGAGAGAAGCCATACAAATACCAGCAGTGTAGGAAATGTTTTGCTCGGAATCAAGAACTTATCATCCACCAAAGACTCCACACAGGAGAGAAACCATATACTTGCCAGGAGTGTGGGAAATGTTTTCGTCACAGATCAGCCCTTTGGAAGCACAAGAGAATCCACCAAGGAAAGTAGTGTTGGAAATGTTTTGCTTCACACCAGAAAGTAACCACATATGCCAGGAGTGTGGGCAATGCTTTGCATAGAGTTTCATTCTTGTGAAGCACAACGGAGTCCACACAGGAGAGAAACCATACAGATGCCAGTAGTGTCAGAAATGTATTGCTCCCAGTTCACACTTTCTGAGCCATGAGATCTTTTTCATAAAGGTGGGAATCCAGTATTGTTAGTATTAGTATTTGTATCCAGATGTTTTCCCAATTTGGGATGTGGAACAGTTTACAAGAAATAAGCCACTTACAAGAAACCATAGAAATGCCAATAGTGTGAATGTTTTGCTCAGAGATCATACCTTGTGAAACACAAAAGGAGAGAAACTATACTAGCGAAGTCAGTTGGTTTTATTGTATTTGACTAAAAGCCATTACAAATTCAGTTTAAAGGCAGTAAAACCAGTATAAAAATGTATACATCCATATACATCCATATAAGATATAAAATCAAAGAATCCCCAGCACAATCTATAACAAATTCTTCCAAGTAGCTGGCATGAATACTTTTAACAACTTTGGCAAATAAAGCTGTTTTGCATGTGACATATGGATTGCAATCTGAGAGCAGCCAACAGAGTTTTGTATGAGGGGTCTCACCTTGTAATGATGCCAAAGTGTGTCCCAGAAATCTCTTTCTGGGATTTTGATAAAGAGGGCAAAAGAGTAGGTAATGTATAATATACCTACCGTCTTGAACAGACGTTGGTATAGTTTGAAAACGTAATTCCGTGAATGCAGTTCTCAGAGAGGAAAATGTAAGTGTGTGTAATTATTGAGCTCTCAGATGATTGGTTTTCACAAATGATGCCAGTATGAAAACTTTGGGCTTTTGATTAGACCTAGGTCTTGCTCATTATCTAGCTTGTAAATATAGTCCCTCAGTTTAGCTTTGAGTCCATGAAAAACAAAGATATCTTTTGAGAGAGTTTTAGATGTTAATAGGTCTTGGACTACTTTAGCCCAGCCACCTATCTTCCATTGCTCAGCTAAGCACAGCTTGGGCAGATGATCTTCTGTGATGTCTAGGACCCTCTTATAGTACATAAGGGTAGCCAATTCAGCCCTCGCTTTTACAGATGCTACACCTAACTCTGTTCTGAGGAATGCTACTGGAGTCCCTGATGATACTGCCAGCAAAGACCTCAGGAACTTGTTCTGACAGACTTCCAAGTCACTCAAGTTCTCTATACCATATTGCATTTGAGCAACTGTTTTCCCTAGGTATACTTTCAAAGCTGGTACTACCAGGTTTCCCCCTTTAGAATATAAAAATTTCAAAGTAGCATGGACTGATTTCTGTACTATTGTTTTGATATTATATAATTGTGTCTTCCAAGAATTTTTTTCATCAAAATATACCCCCAAGTATTTAAAGGAGGAGACCTGTTCTATGTTGTTACCACCCAAACTTCATTTAAATTTGGCTGAGCATTTACCAGAAATGATCACCTTGGATTTAGTATAGTTCTAAGTTGTTCTGTGTGATAGTACTCGTAAAGACTGTTAAACTTCTTTTCAGCCTGATTTTATTAACTGAGAGCAGGACGATTTCGTCAGAATATATTAAAAGTGCTTTTTTATGAGTTCCTACTGAGGGAGGGAAATGATCAGGAAGATTTAACTGGGTTACTATATCATTTATATAAAGATTAAACAGGAAGAGTGCTAACAAGCACCCTTGTCTAATTCCTTTTGTTGTACAGATTTCCTGTGTCAGCCTTCCATCTGTACTGATTCTGACCTCTCATAGATGTATTTGTATATAATTCCTGAATTAGGAACAGCAGTCTCTTGTCAATATCAGTCATTGCAAGTTTACTCCACAAACGATTCCTATTGATCGTATTGAAAACTGAAGAAAAGTCAATAAATGCAGTATAAGGAGCCTCTGGTGTATTTGTGAATTAGATGGTATAAGACAAAAATCTGGTCCACTGTGCTATAACCTTTCCTAAATCTAGCTTGTTCCTGATGAAGAACATTTTTTTCCTCCACCCAATTAGTCAGCTGTTGAAGAAGAAAGTGAGTGTAAACCTTAGAACTGATGTCCAACAGGCTGTTAGGTCAGTAATTCTGAGGGTTTGATTTATCTCCTTTCTTATAAATAGGAAAGACTATGCTCTGCTTCCATCCCTCAGAAAAGGTAGCTGTGGAGTTTATGTGGGAAAACAATTTTGCTAAAATAGGAACCCACCGTTCAGAGTTGTTCTTATATATCTCTGCTGGAATCATATCCTCACCGGGTGCTTTATCTACTGCTAAAGCATGTATGAGTTTGCTCACTTCTTGTTCTGAAACTGGAGACCATTCAGGTAATGCCATTAGCAAAACTTGATTAGTGCTTGATTGATTAAAGCTCCCGTGCACATCGTTTACGAAGATATTTCTAAAATAAGTACACCAGGTATTAGCTGAAATGCACACATCCACTGTAGGATTGTAGCCTGTGTCTGATATTGCAATCAAGTTCCAAAATCGTCTTTCATTCTTTTCCAAAGCTGCTAATTCTAATTCCTTCCAGTGAGCTATCGTGAAGGTCTTTTCTTTCTTTCTTAGTAAATCCTTATAAGTTAGACGACTAGAAGCCAATGCCTCCAAATCTACTTGCAGATGGGTTTGTCTTACCCTCCTAGTTAGTTGTGCCAGATTCTTTTTAGCTTCCCTACGTTCATTATCAAACCAGCCCACCTTACCAAGAACCATTTTAGGCTGATGGGTTTTTCTAGTTAGGAGTGGCCTTGAGGCTACGGAAATAGTAATAAAATCTTCTATAGGATCTATGTGAACATTTACAATATTCTGGTGCACATTTAAAATGTAGGAGCTATTTTGGTGGTTTCAAACGGAAAGTTCCACAGAAGGAGACCATTTTAAACGTTTCTCCACTATAATTGTTCCCTCAGCCAGCCAGTGGAGGGAAAAGTTGGGGACTAATATAGGAATGGACAAAAGAATAGGTAAATGATCACTTTCTGGCTGGTCTAAAATATTGTAGCTTATCTTAGTGGACAATAGCTGTGAAGAGCAAAAAACATAATAACACTAGCCCTGCTATTTAGAAAAGTAAAATATCCATTGGAATTGTCCCAAGAACTGCCATGAAGGCATATTAACTGCAGGCTGGACATTAGCTCAAATAGCTTCTGACCTGCTTTGTTTACTATTTTGTCCGCTGAGTACCGATCGGATAAAAAGACATTGTTACTATCCAGGCCAAAATTATTTTCTTTTTCATTTGGACCAGAGCCAACACGGGCGTTAAAATCATCACACACCACTATTGTTGCCTTAGGGTATTTCATCTCACAAAGGTTCAACGCCTCTTCCAATTCCTCCCAAAAGATCCTTGAGCTCCCACATTTATCAGGGGGACAATATACATTGAAATAAAGCATCAATCCATGCCCCCCAATTTCCTCTTAACAATACAGACAAAATAGAATCGTATTGAGACTGATAAATTACTATAGATTCTACATCCAGTTTCACTGAGATTAAAATGGCAACACTGCCCCTAGCTCTCCCCTTCTTATGTAATCTAGTTGCAGGGAGTAAGTAGGTAAATCCTTGCAGAAAAGAAAAAGAGATGCCTGAGACCCAGGTTTCTTGGAGACATACAGTGTGAAATGTGGAGGGATGGTGGATGATGGGAGCTACACAAAAACCACAATAGCACTTCGCTCCACGCTGAGCCCTGGCAAAAACAGCTCACCAGAGTCAAGTGTTTCAAAAACCACCAAATAGCAGAGACTGTACACACAGCTTGTAAGCGTGCCCAGCAGAGTATAAAACACTTGCAGCAAATGCTCTGAAGCCACAAAAATACTCCCACACAATATTATCTTCCAACAGGAGGCTGTTATTTTCCAGTTACGATATATACATATATACAGTCCTCCAACAGAGTTTCAGCATTCCACAGCATGTGAAAATATGCATCCAACACAGCCTCTGGCTGCTCTATCAGACATTGAGAGGGCACAGTTGGCTAGAACACCCCCCCTTATATACATACATTTCTGATGCAACTCTAGCCAATCTTGCTAGTTCCCATGTATGGTGCAACCTTCTTCCCCGGTGTCTCAACAAGTGTTACATGGGATAACATCATCCACTGTCATTCCCAGATGCAAACCTCAATGCACATCATATATATTTTATTTGGACTTCAGGTTATGTCCAACCTTTCCTCACATGAAATGATGAAATTTCCCAAATTCCTGGCCTACGTTCTCATTTTGCCGCCCAGCAATGTTCCAAGATAAAACCGAAAAGGAAGGCTGAGGGCCTGAAATGTCCAGTCATAAATGGACATTTAGCAGAAGAAATACCTCGGGTTTCCCCCCTACTTACCTTAAACTCATCCCAATTTTTCTGGTAAGGAAACCGCTCTGGGTTCATTCTGAAGTTGTGCCTAGCTTGATCATGTCTGCAAATAGCTTGAGAGCACCTGTCATAAATTCTAAGGGGAAACAGGATTACAAGCTGTAGACCTAAAGGGTCGATATGCCTGATGCCCCTGGCCCTTACCAAAGACTGGGATATTATTTGGATAGGTTACATATGAAGGTACGGTTTTACTATCACTTGTACCTTTACATGAAAATAGCTTGCACATATGAATCCTTTTAGGCTTTCCAGGAAAAGAATACCAAGTACCTTTTCTTTGTAAAGTGCCCTGTTTGTGTGAATAAGTAAAAGCGGAGTGTTGGCCTAAGTTGTGCCTACCTCACTTGAAGGACACATTGTTATCCGTAAAATTTGAAAGTGAGGACCAGAAGATTTTACAGTGATCCAAAGATGTAAAAAGTAAGTCAATAACACCTCTTATTCCCTTTTGCCCCCTGGGATATAAACACAAGACCTCCTAGATCCTTCTTAGAAATTCCAGCTATTGCTAGGATTTCAGGAAGCACATCAGTACTTTCTTTCCATGAACCATCTGCTCGCTTTAGCGGCCAGTTGAAAATAGAGACACAAAAATCAGGCTTGGATTGAAAAGTCTTACTGGAAGAGGCCCTGATTTGATCGATGTCCTTGCCTGTTGGGTTCATATTCACCCTTGAATCCTCATGTTCAGCTTCCAAACCATTTAGAGCCTTGGCTGTATCTTTCTCTTTAGAGTCCATGACTTGATTCTCTTGCCATACATCTTTTATTATCAGACTGGGATCAGAGAGGGTAAGATGAGTGATTTCAGATATATCATCCTTCTGTTCTCCTGTTGATAACTTGGTCTGATGTTCCCACTCCTGCCAAGGGTCACCCAAATGTCCCCCAGAATCACTTTTATTGCTGAGAGTGATACTGTTAGAGCAATTGCTAAAAAATACAAGGATACTGGGATAGCCAGTGGGTGAAAGTGTTCTGCAGAGTTGCTTGCTAGAATGCTGAGTTAAGTTAGTGAAAGTGTTAATTCCTCTTTCTGCAAAAGAGCCACGAGCTGTAGAATAGGTGTGAATTGCCGCTCCTTTGTTCCCCCTTCAACAAGTGAAAGTGATAATTCAGCTCGCTAGCTGCAGGCTTGCAAGAGGCAACCTTGAGGGCATAATGAAACTTTTCAAAGGGCAGCTTGTTCTTTAATCACGGAGAAAAGTCCGGGAAGATTTCCAACTGCAAGAAATAATTTGTATCACTCTAACTAACCTTGTATCACTCTGTAAACTAACCCTTTGTTTTTATGCGTGACTGTTAAATCAATGATGTAATGAGAAAATTAACAAAAAAGATTCTTTTCTTTTCCTAAGAGGGGCTGGCTAAGTAAATGATTGATTGCTGACATAGAGGGCAAAAGGTATATAGTGATGCTACCTCAATTAATTGACACAACAGTTCTGGGATAACTGTTGCCCTTGCGCAAGGTATTGTTAACAATAAAATGGCTTTTTGATTTTTCCCTGAAACCTGGTCGTCTCCACTTTTCTTGGCCATAACAATACCAGCCTGCAGGTCAGTGGAAGTCAGATTTTTATCAAGTTCATGATTGGGTTGTAGTGGGGCAGGAGCTGTTATTAAATCCCTGGTTCAATTAGAGCCATTAGGCCAGAGATTTCCTTCCTTAGGTTGTCTATGGATTGGAAAATTTTCTCTTTAGATTGTGCTGCAGGAAAACATTGGTTCCATAGACATTCATACACTTCTGCAAGGATTTCCTGTCCTATCTTATCTGTGTCCTTATCCAAAGGCTGAACTTGTTGTACTGTGCTTGAGCTAGACAGTGGAATGTTGTGGGCAGAGAGAGTAGAACAAGGATTATTCCATAAAAATTCTGGGTCCAGAGACCAGTTGCCCACCTGTTCTTGATCACGTAAGACTACTGAAGCTTCTAGAAGATCTTTATTGATACTATTGCCCATCAAAGGAGTAGAGTTCAGTGTTTCTGTTGTGAAAGAAATAGAGGTAGAATTATCTTTACCTGGGGTCTTCTCCATAAGTGTTCCTCTAGTTTCCATTTGCTGACAGAAATCCAGAATAGTCTTTTGTGTAGGTGAAAAAATACGTTCTATAACTCTCCCCTGCCTTCTCTGGGTTCTGGTTACAACCATAGTCTCCATTTTTTCCAAGGGGCTCTGAATGCAATTCTCTTTCCACATGGCCTGTTTTGGTAGCTCTGCTAAGGGAAATAAACTACAACTCCAGATAGTGTCCCGAGTTAGTTCTCTTGCACTTTGACAACTCCCAAGTATATTGTTTTAGTTTTGTGTGTAATTTTCTGGGACTCTGACCAGCTGAGTCAGCTAATCAGAAATAGGCCTGATAGCATGTACTTTTAAATGGACTCAGTTAAATTGCTCAAGGCGGAGGGCAAGTTAACAAGTGAAATGAAATTAAAACAAGATTAAAAAAACCTAAGCAAAAATAAGCAGCTAGGCAGCTTGAGTTTATAGTAAGGCCAGTAAAAAAGCTTATTAAAAATAGAAGCACTGGAGCTCTAAAGGCCACGTCCTATCAGGTTGCCGCCATCTTCCCTTTTCATGAGAAACTATACTAAGTGTCTTAGACCTTCTAGTGCATAAGAGACTCCACACAGGAGGAAAACCATACATATTCCAGGAATGTGGAAAATGTTGCACTTGGAAGTTAGAAATGACATAGCACTGCAAGAACAATACCAAGTGGGATTAGTGGATGACATCTTGGATGGACTGGCTCAGGCTGCCCCTCCAGCCACCCCACAGCTCTTGATTGGACAGTACCTGTGCACTGACAGGTGCCTATAATCCCATCAGCAAGTGTGCCAGGCTCCCACCCCCTAAGGATCCTATCATCCACTCAGCCCAGGTCCGATGGCCACAGGGCCTGCACCCTCCAGTCCCACCCCAGCAGAGGAACCCATGCAGTTGGGAAGAGCATCACCACGATTCTCTTTAGAGGAGAAAGAGCACCAGAAATGGACTGGACTGTGTTTGTATTGTGATGTTGCTGGTCACTTCACAAGAAACTGCCCCACAAAAAAATGAGGCCCCACCCAACCAGGAAATGAGCTCTGTCAGCCTTGAACGTGCTCGTGTGCCTGTGAAGCAGAAGTCTAGGATCACCTTGGACCTTTAGCAAGACCAAGGAGAGTCCCCTGCCCGTGGCCACTGTTACCCTGTGAATTGGGGTCCCGGGAGGGGCGCCCAAACAACCAAACAAACCTAGCAAGATGGAGAAAATTAGCTGGAGCACTCTCTTGGCTAACAACAGGCAGGGTAACGCAGCAGGATCTTTTACCCTATGTCTACAGCGTCAGGTCAGTGAGGAGGCAAATGGTTCAAATAACAATTAAGATTTATTAAACAGTTATTAAAGAAAAGCACAAACACACTTCTATCTAGAAAAGGAAAATAGAGTTCAAGGGGAATGGGTGATACGCTACCTGTCCTGCAGTCCTGGGGAAGCCTGATTGAAGAAGAGGAAACCCGGCGTGGCAACCGAGGGGAATCTGCTGAACCAAGCGGCAGCAAGGCAGAATGAAGTCCAAGCGATCCGGCGAGAGTTCCGAAGAGCTCTCAGAACTGGGGGTTTTTATTGGGGAAAGAACAACCATAGGCTAGTCTGGTCTTGGGCGAAAACAATAAGTTTTGGGTTGGAGACAAGGCCTCCGAAAGGTCAGAATTTGCATGATTGAGTTAAAGTCTGAGTTGACAATGGTATGGCCGGTATGTAGATGCGGCTAGCTCGGTGGTTAAGTACCTAGCTCGCCAGGGTGTCCTCTCAGGGCAGAGGATCTCTTTGTGGTAGCGTGCATTTGTAATGAAGGTGTTTGTTTTGGGAGGTCCTCCTAAAGCAAATCTGGCAATATCTGGCTTGGTTTGGTGGAAGCAGCAAGTAGTAGCCATGCCTAGCTTCGCGCTTGTTCGGCGGGCCTCACAAACACTTGGCTGGTGGCAGAGTAGGGCCGAATTGCGATATCAAAATATCTCTGGTTCACCAAAGGCCAGGCCAGTACACGGTGGTAATACCACCACTGTATTGGAATGAGAAGGACCAGGCTGTTCCAGTGGGAACCATGATACTCTGTCCTACAATAGTTTTTTTTGATTTTTTAAATTCATTATTAACAAAATCAAGAATAACAAAAGATAAACAAAAAAAAGTAAGTTATTACATGAGCAGTTACTCTTAATTAAAAAAAGACATAAACCCAAGAAAAAGTTTCAAGTATCATAAAGAGCATACAAAGATATATTATTAGATATATATCCACATATAATTTTATCACTTCTCTTTTTCCTTTCCCTGCTCCCCCCTCAGAATTCCTAACCTCAAGAAGTGAGTAGATACCTGTAAACTACCTTCTTTCAAAAATTTGAAATAAAAGTTAGAGTCACTCGTTTTATCTTATTGTACTATACACTCTCCAGATCTAATTCTAGAATCCTAAATTTAGGGATCCTAAATTTAGGAAGTTTAGTGTAAAAAACAAAGATGGGAGTTTTGTTACACTTCTACAGTGCAAACTCAAATTCTTCCCTTGTTCTGTATAAAGTTACATTCCTAGGTTTCCATTTTGTAGTCTTATATACCTACAATTGCCTTCCTACCCCAGTACAACTCCCATAATGGTAATACCATAGCATAGTTGTTCTCAAAAGTATGCATTATCATATCCATAATTGAATTCATTATTTTGTCTGATTCATCCCTGTCATGTAATTTTATTAGCCAGTCCTTGATCCCTGGAATCGTTGACTGTTTCCACATTTGAACATAGCATAATCTAGCTGCTGTAACTATATATAAAAGGATTCCTTTTTGAACTTTATTTAATTGTGGTAGATAATCTCTACTATACTGAGCAAGTAAAATTCCGGTGACATTGGAAACTGGCTCTTAAATAGGTCTGATACTATATCATGTACCTTATTCTATAACTTCTTTGCCTTTTTACAGCTCCACCATGCATGGAAGAAGGTATCTTTCTGTTTGTACTTCCAACGTGTATATTTTCTATTGCCAGTAATCTTGGAAAGCTGGGATGGGGATAGATACCATCTATGGAGCATCTTATAGTAATTTTCCCTTAAACTAACTGGTTTTATTAAATTCAACATAGTACTCCAAGATCTCTTCCATTGTTCTGATAAGATTGGATTCTTTATGTTTTGGGCCCATTTTATCATACTCTCTTTAATTGTTTCTTGTTTCATTTCCAAATTAAGTAAAATCTTGTAAAATTTTCCTACCCTGTGTTCTACCCCAGCTTTAAGCAATTTGTCAAATTCCTTTTCTTCAATTTCAAAGTTTTCTTAAATGTTCTGTATTTCTCAACAAATTATCTTTGCAACAGCCAATGAGTAGTTAATCCTTGTGCCTTAAGCTCTTCTACTGATTTAAGATTAGTGGTTTCTCCATGGATCTTTGATATATCTTTATATAAGATTGATCTATCTATCTGTCTGTCTGTCTGTTTATTTATTGTCTCTCCCTCCTATAAAAGGCCTCGTGAACTGAAACCCACATAGGGATTTTAGAGTAGAATCGTTTCTTATATTTTGACCAAACTGTTAAGAGGGCTTTTCATATAAAGTGGGTTGTAAACTCTTTATCTACTAGAGCCTTTCAATACCATATATAGTCATGCCAACCAAAATGTATACCTTCTTCCAATTGTAATAGCCTTGGGTCTTTTAATGTTATTTTATCCAATCAATTAGCCACTCTAAGCAGTTGGCATAATAATATAGTCTAAAATTAGGGAGGTCCATTCCTCTTCTTTCCTTACAAAACTTTTAATTTTGTCCTAGGTTTCTTACTTCTTCAGATATATCTTGTCAAGTCCTCACTCCATTCTTTAAAGGGCTTATCATTAGTTATTACTGGTAGATTTTGGAATAAAAAAATAATCTTTGGTGAGATGTTCATTTTGACAGTGGCAATCTGGCCCAATAACAATAATTCTAGTTTCTTTTAGTTCTTTTATCTCCTGCTAGATTTTTAAAATATTTATTATCAAATAAATCTGAATTTTTTTTGTGATGATAATACCCAAATATTTTACTTTTTTAATTGAGTTATCAATTAATTCTTGGTCTTTACTTTTCATCATATTTTTTGTGATTATCTTTGTTTTCTCTCTAATTATTTTAGATCCCGATAGTACTCCAAAATTATGTACAGTTCTCCCTCCACATTTGACTCTCATGGCTTTGATTATTTGTGGTGCCCCGCTTGCCTCCCCTCATTCTTCCCTTCCCACTGAAGATCCTTTCTCCCTGTTGCAATCTCCTGCCCACCACTCCTGGCATGATCATTCCAGCGTTGGGTGAGAGGGTGAAGAGGGAGAGAAGGTCTTCTCCTCCCTGTTGCCATCTCCTGCCCCCAGCTCCAGGTGCAGTCGCCCCAGTGATGGGTGGGAGGGTGAAGGGAGGTAGAAGATCTCCTCCTCGTCTCTATCTCCTGCCCAGTGTTCCAGTGCGATCACCCCAGCGGTGGTTGGGAGTGTGAAGTGGTGGGGATAAAATATTCTCCTCCTCCTTGCCATCTCCTGCCTCTCACTCTGGATCACCCCAGTGGCGAGTAGGAGGGTGAAGGGAGGGAGAAGGTCTTTTTCCTCTGCCTCCTCACCATCTCTTGTCCACCACTGCCGGTGCAATCATCGATGTGGGCACATGGGCAGCGGCAGGCAGAAGAATGCAGGGAAGGGAGAGTGCTCACGGGGGGGAGTCATTCAGTTTTTTGACTTTCACAGGGGTTCTGTATCCTTATCCTGCGCGAATGTGAAGGACCAGTTGTAATGTTCCTAGCAACTTTCCTATACTAAATGAAGGATCTTGTAGTGGGATCATTAGGTCATCAGCAAATGCTCTAAGCTTCTAGATCTGATTCTTAATTTTTACTTCTTGAATTTGACTATCCTGTCTAATTCTATTACGTAATACTTCAAGGATTATTATAAATAACAGATAGAATAAAAGACATCCCTGCCTTGCCCCTGTATATATTGCTAAACTTTCTGTTCTTTTCTTCATTTAGTATTATTTGTGCTTGGTGCTTTTTATATATTAAATTAATCCAATTAATTAATCTATTTCAAGGTTTATTCTTCTTAATATTTCCACTAAAAATACCCAGCTAACATTATTTAAAGCTTTTTCCACATCTAAGAAAAGCATTGCCAATTTCTTTTCATTATGTTTATGGAAATACCCCACCATGTTTAACACCATTCGTATATTATTCTTTAATGATCTTTTACATAAGAAACCATTTTGATCCCTATGAATCAAATCATGAAGGATCTTTTTTAGTCTTTCAGCTAATGTTGAGGCAAATACCTTATAATCTGCATTTAATAACAATATAGGCCTGTAGGTTTTCACCTCTAAATGATCTTTTCCTTCTTTTAATATCAAAGTAATATTTGCCTCCCCCAGGAAGGTGGTTTCTTCTCTATTTCTGTTTCAGTAATTATTGTTTGTAATGGGGTTAATGATTGACCCTGAGAAATCTTATAAAGGGGAATACTCATCTGGCCCTGGTGCTTTTCCCACTTTCTGATTGTTTATTGCTTCCATTATTTCTTCTTTTGACATTGGTTTGCCTAATTCCTTTCTTTGATCTTCTGAAATCTCTTGTAATCTGGTCTCTAAATAGATACTGTTTTATCCTTTGTCTTTTCCCTTGATTTACTACCTGCTAATTGAAGAAATATCTATAATATCTTACAAAAGATTTCTTAATATTTTTTCGTTTTGTCTGTATTTTTGGCCTTCTTTTATTTTCTCTGTGAATTGTTTTTCCTTTTCCTTTTTAATTTTGTAAGCCATTTGTTTGTCTTAATTGTTACAAGAAATTTCTTTGTTTTGTAAAAATTTTTTACCAATTTTTCTATAGCCTCTAATTGCTTTTGTAATACAGTATTCGCCAGCATATAAGATGCACCCCATTTTTCAAGGGGTATTTTTCAGGAAAAAAATTTTTTAGTTCTCTAGTAAGCAAAATACACCACCCCCTTCCTGTTTTGCTTTGAGTGCACAGGAGAGGAGGGGAAGGTAAGAAGAAACTATAGAAACATCTATCTATGTATGTTTCTATAGATCTAGGCTTCCACTTCCCCCTCCCTTCTTGTTTTGCCTGGGTGGGGAGAACGCCTTTCACTGCCCCTCCTTTCCCTATGTTTTTAGTGTTACTGTATTTGCTAGTGTGTAAGACGCACCCCATTTTCAGAGGGTATTTTTTAGGGGAAAAAGTGCATCATATACCAGCAAATACAGAACTTTAATTTCATCTGAGATTTTTTTGTTTTAGGGATTTATTTTTAACATTTTCCAAATTCCTTATCTCATTGAGCAAGATCCTTTCTTTCTCTTTTTTCCCCACCATAGTTGAATTTCTTGTTAGATAAAGAAACCTTTCATAACAGATTTCCCCACTTCCCATACTGTTGATATAGGAACTTCTTTAATTATAAAGAAAAAATTGGTTTAGCACTTTCTTTCTTTTCTCAATAATCTTTCAGTAAATCACCTCTGAGTTTCCATCTATGTTCCTGTTTCTTATCCTCTAAAGTTAATACAACTGGGTTATGGTACAAAAAAGATCTTGGAAGAACATCTATTTTTTCTAATTTTTTGTTTAAAGTCCAATAACTCTGTGGCACTTGCCTTTGCCACCCAGCCTTTGCACCCAGCAAGTGCAGGAAGCTTGGTCAGTTGAGACTATTGGTAGTCAGGTTCTGAGGTCTGGACTTGTGACTTATCAGACTTCCATGTTGTCTTTAGAGATTCAGGGGCATATGGAGCAGGTTCAGTTCTACTTGGCTGTGCCACAGTTTTCTTCAGTCCTGGGAATGTCATGGCTAGGCCAGCACAACCCTTACATTTCCTAGTCCCAGTGCAAAGTGCTCTTTGTGTCTAAATACTGCCACAAGCACTGTTGGCCACAGTGGATACATGCCACCCCTGAATTGGACTCTGCAGAGTCTCCAGTAGTACTACCAGCCAAGTATCAGGATATCATGGACAGGAAAGAGGAGGGCCAGCTATTGCCCCACCAGGTGTATGACTGCACCATTGACCTAGTCCAGGAGCTCCAATCCCAGCCATTCACCTATACTCACTGTCTGAGCCAGAATTGGCCACCCTGCAGGACTTTCTGAAGGAAAACCTGAACCATGGCTTTATTAAGCCCTTGACCTCTCCTGCAGGGGCCCTTGTGCTGTTCATCTGCAAGAAAAATGGCAAACTTGAGACTATACAATGATTGTAGAGTCCTGAACCAGATCACCATTTGTAACCACTATCCCTTGCCTTTGATCTGAGAGCTACTGGGATCTTGGGTTTTCACCAAGTTGGATCTGCTGGGGGCCTATAACCTTATTCAGATATCTCAGCCGTGGACTTTTTTAGGTATCACATCTCAGCAAAGGGGATGAAGTTGGACGCAGCCAAGATTGAGGAAGTCACCTCCTGGCAACTCCCTTGGAATCAGAAGGAGGTTCAGCAGTTCCCAGATTTCTCGAACTTCTACCAGCAGTTCACTCGCAATGTCACAGACATAGCTGCTGCCATCGCTCACCTTCTGCCTGAACAGGCCCTTTTCTGGTGGACTCCTGCAGCCCAACAAATGTTCCAAATCTTCAAGGAGCAGTTCATGACCAAGCACATCTTGTAGTGTCCAGATCCCCATGGACCCACTTTGTTGAGATGGGTACTTTGAACATTGCCATCAGCCTGCACCAAAAGGACGACATCTCCTGCTGTGCACTTTCTATTCCCACCAGCTGATTCTGCCAGAGAGAAATTACAGCATTTTGAAAAAAGAGCTCTCGGCCATAAGGTGCCTTTGCAGTCTGGTGACACCTTTTAGAAGGAGTGTCTCCTATATAATCAGCGATACCTCGACATGCCTGCTGGACCTTGTTGGGCGGAGGTTTTGCATTTATACGACAACAGCCAACCTTCTTTGTTGCACTTTTAAAGGAAAAACGGGGTTCAGCTGTAAAGGAAGCTGAACCCACAAGCAGGGTTGCATGGCACTGTAAAGCCCCATCTTCCGGCCAGGGAAAAATAAAGCCAGCACACAGTTTCCAGAGTCTAAACACTAAAAGGCTTTATTGAGCAGCATGTTGAAAAACACTGCAAGGCAATTCAAGGCATGTTCACAGCATGGAAAGCTCAAAAGCAAGTACAGGCTAGCAAGTAACACAAGACATTCCCGGACAGCACATTAAGTAGGCAAAATACATGGGAAAACGTCATGGGAACTCATGGACCACAGCTGTGTTCCTGTGTGAAACCGGATGACAGGTAAAGACATAACAAGCTCATATCAACAGGCTACTGTCTCTAGCCCAGCTGCCTGACCTTGGGGCAGGCTGAGACTAGAGGTATTTACAACTTGATGTTGCTTTCGCAGCGCAGTGAACCAGTTTAACTCTTTCCTACTGCAGCCAGCTGTGACTGTTTCCAGCATTCTTTAACACCCCCTTACTGGTTATGGAGCTGCTATGTGTTTTGGGGGTTTTTAGAACTCAGCCCTCCCAACATTTTTAACATTTGAGCATGAATAACAGCAGACAAAGGCTTGGTACAAACATCAGCCACATTTTCTTGAGAAGACACATAACACAGATCAATCAACTTTTTTTGAACACACTGCTTCACGTTTTGAAATGATGTCAACGTGTTTGGTTCGAGCTTTCACCTGCTCATTCTTAGCCATTTGTATACATGTTGAGAATCACAATACACTGGCACAGGTACATTAACAGAAAATTGAGATCCTTCAGTAACTGCATAAACCACACAAATTCATTACACATGGTGGACAGACTGGCATACTCTTTCAGCGGTGGAAGTTGCTATAGTGCTTTGTTTTTTGGCTTTCAATCAATTACAGCGCCACTGTATTTCAAACACAACCAGAAGTGCTTTTGCGATCTGTAACATCTTCTGCAAAATCACTATCAGAATAACACACAAGTTCTGGCTCTTGTACAGGAGTTATACACAAACAGTAATCCATAGTACCTTTGAGATACCTCAGCACCCTTTTTATACCTTGCCGGTGGTATTGAGTGGGCTAAGCATTTGCTCTCCCCAGTATGTTGACACTCAGGGCAATGTCAGGCCGACAGGTCTCAGCTACTAAGAAACCCCAATAACAGACTGATACAGCTTTACATCTGGAAACAATTCACCACTAACATGTTTTGCAAAACCTAAATCATTGGCATTTTTACAGCCTTAAATCAGACATGTTACATTTTTTTCAGCAAGTTTTCAATCTTTTGTTTCTGACTCAGCAGAAAACCTCCCTTGGCTCTTTGTATTTGAACTCCAACGTAATTTTGAACTGGCCCCAGATTCTTGATCTGAAATTTCTTGCCCAGTTCACTGGAAAACCCTTTGCACCTGTTTTTGTGTACCACAGATCATCCACATATCCCGGGAGTTTTCCAGCTCTCCCCTTTACCACAGACATATACACAGGGATCAGCAATGCTTTGTTTAAACCCCACTCCTGCAAAGCTTTGTCCAAACAATCTTTCCAACACCGGACTATTGTTTAAGCTGACGAGCTCTCCGCAAATGCCAAACAAGATTTCGACAGCAAATCCATCAGGTTGTACCAAATAGACCTCCTCATGCAAGTCAGCATTGAGATAAGCAGTGGTGATGTCAAAAGGGTTCACCAGGGACCCTCTCTGCCCTGCAATGGCTTATGGATTGCATTTTGACTGTTGGAGAGAACGTTTCATCATAGGTTTTTTCATCTTGATTGAATCCACGAATGACTAACCTCGCTTTGTATTTGACCTGCCCATCAGCAGTGGTCTTTAACTTGTACACCCACCTGCAATCAACAGGAGTAACACCATTTGGCAACTCACACAGAGAATACACATTGTGTTGTGTAATGGAATCAATTTCACTCTGCATTGCACCCCCCCAAGGCTTTGCTTCCTCATCAGGCATATTGAGTACATTAGAAAAGAATTAGGCTCACAGTTAACCATAAACACCACAGACAGTGAGGAATAAGGGGAATAGCGCTTTGGCGGTTTCCTTTTTCTTCCTTTCAGACCTCCTAGACCTGGCTGGTCAGTTTGGCTTCGCTCATCAGCACTGCGAGACCTTTTTACAGCTCTTTTCTGTTCTTCCTCAGCTCGTGGAGCCACCGCTTTCCTAGCAATCTCCCCCTCTCGTTTCCCCCCCTCCTCAGGTTCAATTTTAACCCCTGACAGACCGGGAGCAGAGGCGGAGGCCCCAATAGAGCAAGAGGCTCACTGGAGATAAGAAGAAAGATTTCAGACGCTGCTGGAACACACGACCAGTTTGCATGTTCTTCAAAGGAAGCATTTCTAATAAAAAAATTTTTTTCCCCCAGCAAAAAAACGATACCCCTTGCAGTTGGCAGCATAGCCCATGAACCTAAACGCTGGGCTTTTGGCTCCCCTTTTTCCCTGACTTTTAGGAATGTGTATCCAGGCAAACACCTTCATGTGAGCCAAACACCTTATTGAGCAATGGAAGGCTGCTTGCCAAACAAGCGCTCATAAGGAGTTGTCTGAAACACCGAATCCAGAGCCTGTTGTGAATGAGAAGCAGTCAGAATTGCCTCTCCCCAAAAACTCAGAGGCAAGTTCTCCAAAGCAAGCTGTGCATAGATTTGCAAAACACCTCCATGCCTCTCAGCTATCCCCTTCGGAAAACTGGAAAAAGCTGCAGTGGTCCTGTGCACAACCCCTCTGCATTTAAGCCACTTCTGCATCTCTCAACAGAAATTCTGCTCCTCTGTCTGTTTGCAAGGCCCTCACTGGACAATCTAACTGCCTCTCCACATAGGCACACCAGTTTTAAATTTTACACACCTCAGACTTTTGCTTCAGCAGATAGTACCACGTGTACCTGGTGAAATCATCTACTAGTATTAAAAAAATCGTGCTCCCCCCCGGGACGACTGACACATAGGACCAACAATATCACAATGCACAAGCTGAAAAGGAGCAGTGGAGACATGTGTACTTGTCCTGGGAGCAGGGAGCTGCTTTGACTTTGACTGTTTACAGACAGCACAGTCAAAAACACATCACAGGATTTGAGAAAACCCTTTTCAGTTCCCAGCCAACTTTTTCAACACAGAAAAGCTAGCATGACCCATCCTCCGATGGAGCAAGTGAACACACTCATCATGTTGTGGCTTGTTGTCAAAAACAGCACAAATACTATGGTGGGGTTTCAGCTGGTACAGTTTCTCTGACAATTCAGCTACAGCACACACTGTACCACCTTTTAACACTTTACCCTGCTTCCTGGTGAACAGCACCTCAAACCCATGCTCTGTCAGCTCTGACACAGAAAGCAGACAGAAATCAAGTGAGGGCACAAACAAGCATTGTCTAGGTAATGTAAGACTGGAACGTAGGCTTTACCTTCCCCCCTTTGGGACCATTAGCCAGGGACACAGTGAAACCTGGCAGGGTTGAGGGACTCAAACAACCCCCCAGAGTTCACAAGATGCTGTGAACAACCACTGTCTAGGAGCCAGCAAGTGTCATCAGTGTCTCAGGGCTCTTCAGAAACTTCACAGCCAGTTGCAACAGCAATGCGTGGACGACCCCCTGCCTCCTCTAAGCCTCTGCCCCGGCCACGGGCGCTTCTGTTACCTTGCTTCAGCAGCAGACAGTCTTTCTTGAGATGAGAAGCAGACCCACAGTGAAAGCACCTCCTGACAGCGTGGGCTCCACCAGCCCCTCCTGCTTGCACTCACCAGCCAAAGCAGTTCTTCCCCACTTTTTCTCCAGCCGCCGACATCTGCACAGGAGGACATTTATTCGCGCTCGCTTCTCTTCCTCCTCCAGGAGCCAAACAGATACCAAGGACCCTCAGATCTTCTGGAACAGATTCTAATGTGGCAACACTCTCCCAGCTGGCATCCAAGGAATTCAGGATACAAAAAACTTTGTCTGACTCAGTCCGAACTTTCCCTCTTTCACGCAACGCTGCAAAGAGATCTGCTAATCTGTCAGGGGTTGTCTAAAAGAGTCCCCCGGTAATAACTTGGTGTTATACAGCCAGGAAGTTAAATAATACTTGGATCCTGCAGTGAGGCTTACATATACCTGGCACAGTGCCATCCAGCACTCTCAAGGTGTGTTAAAGTCCCAAAAGCCAGCTGGTCATCTTCCACTGCCAGGGACATGGCTCTCTGAGTTATCCTGGCTGCTGCAGCTGCACTTGTGGCAGGTCTGGGGATCTGTGAACGCTTCCCAGACATTTTCCCCTTGAAGGGACCCCTCTATCTTCCCAAACCCAGGCTAGGTAATTCATACCATTCAGCCTAGTCAGAGCCAGGCTCCCGGAAAATGCTTGGGCCATGGCCTCTCAGCAGCAGCAGCTCAAAAAACACACCAGCCGGAGGCACCATAAATCAAAAATTAGCCTCGAAAACAAAACCTGGCTCCTGGCAGCCCAATGGTGCAGCGGAAGCGGGGGCAGCACCCATAACCTGTCAAAGGGAAAAAGGGGTGTCAGCTGTAAAGGAAGCTGAACCCACAAGCAGGCTGGGTTGCATGGCACTGCAAAGCCCCATCTTCTGGCCAGGGAAAAATAAAGCCAGCACACAGCTTCCAAGTCTAAACACTAAAAGGCTTTATTGAGCAGCATGTTGAAAAACACTGCAAGGCAATTCAAGGTATGTTCACAGCATGGAAAACTCAAAAGCAAGTACAGGCTAGCAAGTAACACAAGACATTCCCGGACAGCATATTTAAATAGGGAAAATGCATGGGAAAACGTCATGGGAACTCATGGACCACAGCTGTGTTCCCGTGTGAAATCGGATGACAGGTAAAGACATAAAAGTCATATTTAAAAGGCTACTGTCTCTAGCCCAGCTGCCTGACCTTGGGGGAGGGTAGACTGAGAGTTATTTACAACTTGGTGTTGCTTTCACAGTGCAGTGAACCAGTTTAACTCTTTTCTACTGCAGCCAGCTGTGACTGCTTGGCCCAGCATTCTTTAACAATATTGTGTCTCCTCACCTGGGAATTCATACCCCCAGTTAGGGCAGAGGTGGAACGCTATGTCAACACTTTCCCCCCCTGTCACTGTGCTAAAGAACAGCCAGGGAGGCCCATCAGTTGTTACATCCTGTGTCTAGTCCTTTGGAACCCTAGAGGATGGTCTCCATGGATTTTGTAAAAAACTTCTCCCATCGGCAGGACATAGCACAATTTTAGTAGTGATAGACTTGTTTTCTAAAATGGCCCGTTTTATTCCATGCTTGGGATTGCCCACTTCTAAGGTTGCTGCACGCGTGTTCATTCAGCACATCTTCAGGCTTCTTGTTCTTCTAGAGGGGATTGATGCCTTCAGTTCATTACCTGATTCTGCTGGTCTGCTGAACTACTGGATATCAGGCCCCATCTGTTTAACCTAGCATCCTCAGACCAACGGGTTTACAGTGTATATGAACAGTGCACTGGAACAGTATCTCCATTGTTACACAAAGCAAGTCAAGTGGATGAAACTGTTGCCACTGGCTAAGTTTGTATATAACAAGTCCGTCCATGCCTCAGACCAGCAGACCCCCATCTTTGGCAACTATGGTCTCCAATCTCATCTGTTTCTAACTATGCCCCTCAATACTCCATCCGTGTGGCAGATCAGTTGCTCCAGGAGCTGCAGGCTATGCAGTACCTCCTCAAGAACAATTGGACCGGGCCAAGCAGAACTATAAAAAGAGTTGGCAGTGCAAAGTAACAGCCGAGATCCCCTCTTAAGATACAAGATGGGGTCTCTCTCTCCACCTTCTACCTGCTCATGCTGGAAGCTGAATGCCTGCTTTGTTAGTCACTATCTCATCTTGTCACAGGTAAACCCCGTGGCTGTCTGTCTACAGCTGCCCCATAATCTCTACATCCACCCCATGCTTCCTTTCTCCCTCTTAGTTCCAGCCGTGGACACTCACGTTGCGGAATGAGAAAATAGAAAGGGGACAGAATAGCTTGGAAGTGGAGTTGTTCTGATTAGCTATCAAATACAATGCTAGAGCATGCTAATTGGAAATGTTACCGCTTATAAGGTACTGCAAATCCAATGCTTTTTTACTCCTGACAGTTGCCAAGGTGTGCACTTATTTCTTTGATGCTTCTGAATAAAGTTAAGTTAAAACACAGAGATACTGCCTGGACTTGCAATTGAATGCTTATGTCAGAATTAGACAGCAGTCTCTAGGGTTCCTAAGATGGAGGGATGGATAGGAGATTTCACTGGCTATCTCTTGGAGGCCACTGTCTCCATCGCTGGCTTTCTACTATCAGGTGATTGGATCGTGTACGTTTCAGATGATTGCAGCCACAACACTCTTCTCACAATGCAGTAGCCATTTCTCTCTACTCAGGTCACTGTCAACTTTTTTTCTGCCAGACTTATTCCTGAAGAGGGTAAAGACAGTATGTGTTGTAATAACTGGTATGGTTATGAATCTTTGGAGCAGAGGGGAAAATGAAAGGGTAGGAAAATAAGATAAGCAAGATAAGGAACAAAACAGACATCAGCAGAAGAGACCTGATGAATTATGGGTGCTAATGGGACACCAGACGTTGAGCTTCTGAGAAGCAGAATAATTGAAGAGCTCTTGATCTGAGTTGAAGCCTTAATTGAAACAATTGGCAAAGTCATTCTGTATAAAAGAAACGTACATACAATGTGGTGTCAGGGAAAGAATCATGGAGTAAGAGTCTTGGTGGGGCCTGTGGGTGAAGAATAGAGCAGGCAGGACTTGGAGAAAGGCCAAGGAGGGAAGGTGGGGCTGAGGGCTGGATAAGTAGAAACCTAGCCAAGAGGAGAACGCAGCATTACTTAATGGGTGTGTGTATGGGGAGGGGGGTAAGGTCTTGTCTCCATAGGTGGTTGTGTCCAATAGTAAACTGGTTTTGGAACAAAGTGTAATAAAGAGATGGGTAAAATCACAACTCAGAATATGGACTGCTCACTAGAACTGAGCATATTGTTGTGTGCCTTCAAGGCATTCATTACTTATTGCAACCCTAAGGTGAACTTGTCATGAGATTTTCTTTGCAGAATTTGTTCAGAGGGAATTTTCCTTGGCCTTCCTCTGAGAATGAGTATGCCTTGCCCAGTGGGCTTCTGTGGCTGAGCAGGAAGTTGAACCCTGGTCTCCCAGTGTCCGGATACAACACTCAGACCACTACAGCACTCAAACCACTACTTTCATGGCAACAACTCCGTGTTACCTCACAGACCCCTGATTTCTTTTATGAGTGTCAGCTGGGATGGTATTTGGAAGAACACAGTGGGAATTTTTGAGGATGAATGGAAAAATTATTGAATGTGGCATGAATTGAAAAATGAACCTACCTAGTAAAAAGTGACAGTAATGAGGAAGACCAAGAAGCATTTTTTAAGTCACTTGGCTTCTCTTTGTTATGTCAATGTAAGCAGATGTTTGTTTTGCCAGCTATTCATTTAGGTTTATGGAATGATGTATTGTCACATAATCCCGGAGTGTCTTTTTATATTTAATGCAGTTCTGTTGTTGATTTTTTTTCTTCAGATATTAAAACTATAAAAAATAATTGCAGGGAAAATCCTCCTACAAAAGTTAAGAAACAAACTGGCTGTCATATTAGAACACCTGTAACTTAAAACAGCATGGAAAGCCAACACAATTCTTGGTTGCATCAATAGGAGTATGGCATCTAGTTCGATGGAGGTAATGTTACCACTCTATTCTGCATTGGATAGACTTCATCTGGAATACTTTGTCCAATTCTGGGCACCTCGGTTCAAGAAGGATATCGACAAGCTGGAGCATGTCCAGCGGAGGGCGACCAAAATGGTGAAGGGTCTGGAAGCCATGCCCTTCGAGGAGCGGCTTAGGGAGCTGGTATGTTTAGTCTGCAGAGGAAAAGGTTAAGAGGGGACTTGATAGCCGTGATTAAATATTTGAAGGGATGTCATATCGCAGAGGGAGTGGGCTTGTTTTCCGCTGCTCCAGAGACTAGGACAAGGAGCAACGGATTGAAATTGCAGGAAAGGAGATTCCACTTGAACCTCACGAAGAACTTCCTGACAGTCAGAGCTGTTTGGCAGTGGAATCTGCTGCCTCAGTGGAGTGTGGTGGAGTCTCCTTCTTCGGAGGTTTTTAAGCAGAGGCTGGATGGCTGTCTGTTGGGAGTGCTTTGATGTGGGTTCCTGCATGGCAGGGGGTTGGACTGGGTGGCCCCTTTGCTCTCTTCCAACTCTAGGATTCTAGGATCGTTCTACAGGCTGACTATTAAGGGCAACGCAGTGCTCACAGCCAAAGAATCCCCTCTCAACTGCCACAGAATGCTGAGAAGGTGGAGCCATTTCTGTGAAACGCAAGGAAAGGAAAGGCTCCTCTCTCCCTGTTACTTACATACATACTGTAATAAGACAATTCGCGCATCAACATTTTGAAGTTGTTTGAAGAGAAACACTTAAACCAAATCCACTATGGCTCGTCACACACTGCACAGGAAAACGCCCTCCCAGTCCACAGGAGAAAACAATTGCAGACAATAAAAATAATGTAAATAAACTGAAATGGATGAAAAGCGTGAACAGGTTTGAAGGATCTGACAGGTCTTGCCAGGAGCCTGGCTCAGCTTCAGTCACGTGACGGGAAGTGGCATTCCCTTCTCATAAAAGCATCCCCCCGTCGGTGCGAGGAATGCGGTGCCTCATTTAAAGGGGCCCCTTGGAAACGACACCCCGCCCGTTTTTCTCTAAAAACAAAGATGAAGGAGTGAGGAAACACAGGAAGGAGCAGTTCCTGGTGGTAGGTCGAATTGAGGGTGAAAAAGAAAGATCTGGAGGGAAGGGAAGAAATGGCCCGGCCGTGTCTATTTGTTGGCGGTTTCCGATGGAAATATTAACTCTGGGCTGACGCTACTTAGCTTCCAAGATCAGAGGGGAGGTGGTGCCTTTAAGGTGGAGGATAGAAAGGGTTAAAAGGAGCGAGCTGGATTCCTAGAGAGGAAGAGAAAGGGGGCTGGGAGGGGCCCAGTCCCCCAGAGCAGACAAGCCTCGCCCTCCTGGGGCTCCATCGTCACTTCCGCGTAAGACTTTCCTCTTCCTGTTCCTCCTCTTCCACGTATCGCGGTGGTCTCGGCGGCCTTTCTCATCTGGGGAGCTCCGGGGGGGCGTCCCAGTCCCCCATTTTCGGCCTCGAGGGTGAGACGGGGAGGCCCAGAGGATCCTCCTCCTCCGGCGGGTCCGTCTCCTCGGGAGGAGGGAGGGGGAGACACGGGGCGGGGGAGGGAGGGGGAGACACGGGGCGGGGGAGGGATCTCCCCGGGTCCGGCCTCCCCTTCCGAGCGCTGAGGCCCCTTCGAGTCTCGTTCGGCTGCGACGGGGCGGAGGGTCCGAACCGGAAGGGAGAGGAGGAGGAGGAGGCCCGGGCCGGAGGGGGGGCCGGAGGGGGACACTGGGGGGCGGGGAGGCTCTTGTGGGGGGAGAAGATGGCGCCTCCCCGGATTTCACTGGCCCTCCCCGGCTTCTGTTTTTCGTGGCTGCTTGGCCAGAAGTAAATGCTAAGCTTGCGCTTCTTGCTCAGACATTTGGGTCATTTCCGCACTAGACAGTTACAGCGCTATTGCTCCACTTTCAACGTCCTATGGAGTCCTGGGGTTTGGAGGCCGGCCCCGGGCCGCCCCTTCTTAAACTGCAAACTCCAGGATTCCATAGGACGTTGAAAGTGGAACAATAGCGCTGTAACAGTCTAGTGCGGAAATGGCTTAGCTGTGTAGAAGCGAGGAGGAGGCGAAAGACAGTAGTCTTTGCAATAGGAACTGCCAATATTACAAGTTTTTGGAGAAGAGAGAAAAACAAAGGGGCAGAAAAACAGGACTTAAGAAGGCCAGTTAGAAGGGGAGCAAAAAAAAGACATCAGAACCCATCTGGGGAATCATGGCAGCTGCAAGGCCCCACACTCTGAGGCTCCTGCAAAGCAGGGTTTTGTCCTGGGCAGACATTTGCTGTGTTCTAGCAAGGCAGCAGCTTTTGGGCTGTGGGAGTTGCAAACAGAACTTCTACCTGCTAAAGCAGTGTATTGGAGAAAACAAGTTTAAATTGTCCTGCTATTTTTAAGATCCTGAACTTAAAGTATGATATAATGTGACATGGTATGCTAAATATAGCTGAATATTGTTTGTATTATATGTAATATGCACTATAAAGATAGTGCTAAATGTAAAGGATTTAGGAGCATGGTGTACTGGTGTTATGTCTTGCTTTTTAAGGGATATGATTTCAATTCTTTTCACAGTTTAATTGTATTTTCATGACTGAATAGATAGTATTGGGTGAAAAATGTAATGTCTTAAATATTATGTGGCATAGTATTTATTGTACTATCTAAACTATTGAATATAAGGCCACTTTGAGGCCACTCTGAGTCCGCTCGGGGAGAAAAGTGGGATAGAAATAAAGATAATAATAATAGTAGTAGTAGTAGTACTGAAATACTTAAGATAGTCTTCATAGTGTGCTAAATTGATCTTATTTCTTGCTTCTGAATGAATATGATTTCAACTCTGTAGACAATTTAATTGTATTTCAGTTTGCTTACTAATGCTAGCTTTTAGAAATACGTATATGAATTTCTGAAAAAATTTTTGAGCCTTTTTTAAGGTTTGTAGAAAGACAGTATATAGTAATAAAATGAGAACAATATCATGTAGGTTTCCAATGGGGAAAACGTGTGCTCATTACCTATGCCTAGCTTTCATTAGTACAAATGCTGCTTATAGGTTTTGAACAAATGGATAATGAATAATTGAAGGTTGCCTGAACCAAGTGAAAGTCTGAATTGAAGCAAACATCAAGGCAGTATCACGTAATAGAGGCTTATAGAGAGTGGGAGAGTGATGGAAGGAATCGTGGGGGAACTGGGTGAGTGGGGGGTTTGGGTGAGGAATAGAGATGATGGGGCTCAGTGGAAGGCTGAGAGAGGGAGGGTGGGGCTGGGAAATGGATAGAGATGAGGGAAAAGGGTTCAGGCAGTCTCTTCTCACTCTCATGGAAATAAGGCCTTGCTTGCTGGCGCTCAGGTGAAAAAGCTTTCCACTCTCTCATCCATTTTGCTCATTCACCTGCCTTTCCAGGGGAAGCTAGTTACTATTTTCCATATTTCTTCTTTCCAGTATAGTGGAGTAATTCTTAATGGAGCAACATCTTGGCTTTGCAGAGTTTTGGATCAGAGCCTGTTCAGGGGTTCTTTGCCCAGAGATGGAAGAACGTGGAGGATTAACTTGGATCCCACTGGCTGCTTCATTGAATACTGGTTCAAAGATGGACAAACCTCACTCAGCTGGACCTGAAGCAAGAAGAAGCTCTGATGGCATTAGTGCTGAGAGCAGTGGAGAACTGTGTGAAAGAAAGATGCAGATCTTCAGCAGAGATGAGGGCAGCTCAGAGATACAGCGTCAGCGCTTCAGGCAGTTCACCTACCAAGAGAATGAGAGGCCCCAAGAGGTTTGCAGACACCTCCACAATCTCTGCCACCGGTGGCTGAAGCCAAAGGAACAGACCAAACATCAGATCGTGGACCTGGTGATCCTGGAGCAGTTCCTGAGCATCCTGCCCCCAGAGATGGGGAGCTGGATTAGGGAATGTGGGGCAGAGAGCTGTTCCCAGGCAGTGGCCCTGGCAGAAGGCTTCCTTCTGAGTCAGGCTGAGGACAAGAAAGAGGAAGAACAGGTGAGAGCATTTCTTCTTGCAGTGTGAGAGAACAATCAAGACCTATTTCCTCCATACTTTTCCCACCCACTCTGTCCCTACTTGTGGTTTCTGTCTGAGACTGATGAGTTTATTGAATATATCTCCTTCCGTTCTTCCAAGATGGGACACAGTGTGGGGAATAATCAGAACCTATGCCCTTATTCCTGTTTCCACCTGCTCTGCCCCTACTGCTGCCACCCCCATAGCCACTGCCCACTCTGTTGGTCTTCTACTGAAATGTGGTGCAGCCAGAATTGCCGTCAAAAGCAAGGTGCCAAGGGGTGGAGAAAGATGGACCTTGTTTCACTGCAGAATCTCCCATCTAAAAAGCAGCCGGGTTCCTTTTTTAATGAGATTCGTGCTCCCTGGTCTAATGTTTTCAAAGGATGATCCAGACTTTCTGCCTGCTCCTGCCACACAACCAAGTTTGTCAGTGTGGGGACTACAGCAGTGGTGTGTGCTCCCAGTTAATTCGGAGTGGTTTGTGCTCTCATCCACACCCAGAAGTCTCCCACTTTGAGAGACTGAAGATGGTACAATTGCCAATCTTTTTCTTGTGATGCTTGTGTACAGAAGTCTTAAACTTCAGAAGTCTATTTTTAAATGATTTTGTGATGTTTCTCGAGACTGACTTTGGAGTTCTTGCTGTTTTTTCAGGCTAAATATTGCCAAGTGGAAGTTCACTCTGAAATTCCTTACTTAGTGGAGTCTTTGTCAGGCACCACTCAGAGTCCCCGGCGGTGGGTGATCAAGCAGGAGGTTGAAAGCGGTACTCCCTTCCAAGGTAAGAATGAACTCTGTTCGTTTGTATGTATGTGCTTGCTCGCCCCAAGTATTGCAACATTTATGCAACCCCTTCCTTTCCTGTCCTTTCCTTTCCTTTCCTTTCCTTTCCTTTCCTTTCCTTTCCTTTCCTTTCCTTTCCTTTCCTTTTTTTTTTGTATGTTTAGTCATGTTTTTCTTGTATCATATTCCTCTAGTATATGTTGTGTAGCTTTGGAGTTTCTTTTCTTCTCTGTGCATGTTAACAACTGAAAGTCCTTTCAGCTTGAGTCCAGTTGCATCATTAGCTGCACTGCTATTTGTATTTGTCCTTTGCTCTTCCCCACTAGCTCAGTGACATCTAGAAGTCTGCCGGTGCTATCTCTTGTTTCATTTTGGATTGTTTCATTGAGTTTTCATAATGAAAGACATTCCAAAGAGGTTTATCGGTGTCTCCTTCTGTGCAGTACTGGTGAGTGTTGGCTGTGGTGCTGATGCCATTGTCCTTAACAATGCCAGTGTCACTCTTGCGCCCATTACTGCTGCTGCCCAATAACTGTTCTCGCATTGAATTTGGCTTCTTAGCATAAATCTCTCTGACATGGGAGACACTACCAGCAGCAGTGCTAACCTCTTGGTGGCATAACCCCTTGCTTCATAGAAGCCTGCCATCCTACCCCTACAGAAAGGTGAGTGACATGATGTGTTAATACCTTACATCATCCTCTAATTAATTGTGCTAGGTTTTTCCTGAAATAGATAGTTAGTCTTCTTCAATATAACTTCTTGCCTTTGAGTTCTTTCCTTTGTTTTTCTGTCAGTATATTGTTATCTGATTTGTGTTCCTTGGACTCAAGACCTTGTTATTTTCCACCTCACTATATTATCCTCACAACAGCACTGTGAGGTAGGTAAGAGAGAGTAGCTGGCCCAATAACTTGCAATGAATGTCATGGCTCTGTGGGAGCTAGAACTGGAATTTCCAAAGCCTCAGTCCAACACACTAGACAGTAAACCAAAATGCCCTATAGATTTTCCTCTAAGGCAAAGTTCTACTGTGTTCAGAGAGATAACTTCTTAATAAGTTTCTTTTTGGAATTGTAATTGTAGGCTCTGAGACAAGCCTATGTGATAATCTTTCCCCCACTGTGATCTTTCTCTCAGGGGCTGGAATGATGCCACCAGGAAGTACTCAGTTGCTCCTTCCTCTTTGTGCTAGAGTGGAACCTGATCAGGTAAGGAGAAGGACTACTGGGAGAAGATGACTGGATCTGTCTGAGTATCCCCATTTCTGGGCTCACATCTCTGGTAGCACTAGCTGAGAATTTTGTTCCCGTTTGCTTTGGATTTTTAAAAAAATGGTGTAAGTCCCTAAGCTTCCTTATCTTTCTAATGAAAAGAAGTGCAGCTTTTAAAAATATGAATGTGGGAGATAAATAAACTGACAGTTCATGCACCCTGACCCAGGAGTTTGAGTGCATAACCCTTAAAAGACTGCATTGAAATCATAGGCAGTTTCCTCACTGCACTGTTATAGTGCGATTATTCCACTTTCAGCATCTTATTGAATCCTGGGGTTTGTAGTTTAAGGAGGGGCATTTAGAATTCTCAGCCAGTGAGCTCTTTGGCCTCAGGAAACTACGAACCCCAGAATTTCACAGGATGTTGAAAGTGGAATAATAGCACTATTACAGTGTAGTGCAGAAACTGCCAGTCATAGAATCTCTCCTCAAAGGCTAGGTTGGAATCCCTGTGAGTTCTGCCAGTCTAGTCCTGAGTTAGTCCTGATATCCTTATTCTGTGATTTTTTTTGGTCTTGACTGCCAAAGAAAGGGGAATGGGTACAATCTTCCCGTCATTTCTCCTTGGACCCAAACAAATGTTTCTCCTTCTTTTTGTTCCTAGAGCAAAGAGAGTGTTGTTATCATCATAATATTTGTTTATATCTGTTTTTTGTCTATTTGGGACTCAAAGCAGCTCACAGCAGATTAGAAAAATAAATAGGTAAAAATTCAGAAGCTGAAAAGAGGGGAAACAGTCAAAAAATTTAAACAACAATTAAAACATAAACCACACACCCTGCAACGCAACAAATAGAAAGACTCAGGACATTGTGTAGGTGGGAACGGGTTTTATACAATTGATCCTCTAGTGCCTGTTGAAACAGAAAAGACTTTACTTGTCTGCAAAGAGAAAGTAGAAAGGGTTCCAATCTGACTTTTCTGGGAAGAGAGTTCCAGAGCCTGGGGGCAGCCACTGAGAAGGCCCTCTCCCATGGTCCCACCAGTTGTACTTGTGAGGGTGGTGGGACTGAGGAAAGGTCCGCGTCAGCAGATCTTAAAGGGCAGGCAGGTAGATATGGAAGAATACAGGCCTTTGAGTAACCTGGACCTGAGCTATGTAGCACTTTATACATTAAAACCAGCACTTTGTCTTGGCCCCAGAAATAAACTAGCTGCCATTGGAAGTTTTGCAACAAGGGAATTGTGGGCTCCTTGTTAGTAATCTGGCTGCAGCTGTTTGGAACAGTTCAAGTTTCCAAACACTCTTCTAAAAACTCGTCAAAGATCCATGTCGAGTATGTTATAGTAATCCAACCAGGATGTAACAAAGGCATTTGTTAATTAAGGCATGGTTCCCACTGTGATCAACCAGAAGCTTCTTGTAAGCTTACAATCCAAGGAGGGAAGTCATAGCCCTTTCCCACTTTTCTTCCCCAGCAGCTGGTGTTCAGCAGCTTATACTAATTGATCTCTCTTAGCAATCAGTGTGAAGATTTAAATCTTCCGGTGTAAGGCCTCTTGCACTTAGTTACTTTATAGCAGTGGTTCTCAACCTGTGGGTCCCCAGATGTTTTTAGACTTCAGCTCCCAGAAGCCTTGAGCATTGACCATAGTGGCTGGGACTTCTGGGAGCTGAAGTCCACAAACATCTGGGAACCCACAGGTTGAGAACCACTGCTTTATAGGCTTGATGTGAGCTGTAAGCAGCAAATGTTTTCTTTTTCCTCCAGGGCCCCATCACCTTTGAAGATGTGGCTATCCCTTTCTCCCCGGAGGAGTGGGCTATTTTGGATCCTGATCAGAGAGCCCTGCACACGCAGATCATGGAGGAGACCCAAGGGATCGTGGCCTCTCTTGGTAAGGCTCCCTCGCTGATGGCAGTTTCTGTTTCCAAATACAATAATCACAGTCCCCATAACAGCTTCTGAGTGGGAGTAGGAACCTTAATCCTCCCAGTCACTGGGGGTTCTCTAAGACAGGACTCAGAAACTGGTGTCCCTCCCAGGATATTGAGACTTCTTTTGAGCTGAAACAGAAAGGAACATTAACTGAAACAGAAATAAAAATGGTGAAAGGACTAAAATGTGACCTTGAACTATAGCAAGTTAAAGCTAACAAGGAAAATGAAAGATTAGTCCACTCTTTTAGCTTTGACAGATACATTATATATATTTTTATGTAAGATGTAATACATTTTTAGTTGTGGGATTACCTAATTATCAAAAACCAGAAGAGCTGATCAATCATTTTGAACATCTCTTTCGTTTAAATTTTCTGTATTATATATTTAATATATTTGGTTTTTTATAGTTTAAGTTCATTCAACTTTTGAAAGTTGTTTAGAATCCTTTTCAAATGGCCAGTGCTCCTAACAGGGTTTCAAATAAGTAATAAAATCATCTGGAAAGCAAACTGGGAAAGAAAAAGGGCACCACACCAACTCAGAGACTTTGCAACCAGTGTTCCTGTGGTCCCAAGCGAGCCTCTGTAATTCCCTCATGTTCCCTTCAGGAGAAGACTAGGTTCCACTTTTTGACCAGTTCCATTTTCTGTCAGTATTCTGGTTCTTAACCGGTCAGAGAAGCAGGGGATGCCTGTATTGTTTGAATCAAATAAGTAAGAGTTAGTTGATTCATTAAATAAATTTCACAAATCTGGGAACTAAACAAAATGTAACTAACTAAGGCCCTTTCCACAGGGGCATATTGCCCACGCTAGGGCGACCTCTCCAGGAGGTCTTCTTCACTGCGGGGTGCGCTAGAGCAGTTTGAAAAAGTGAAGCTCTACACCTCAAACTGCTCTAGCACAGCCGCGGGGGTGGCGCTGCGAGTTTTATAAAAACCACCTTCGCAAGTGGTTTTTACAAAACTCGCCCGCGCTGCTCCGTGGCAGCCCCCGGTGAAGAACTGCAGGGACGCAGTAGCGCATCCCTGCAGATCTCCCCGGGGGTTGGCTTCCAGCTGGTGCGCTGCCCTGATTGGCGGAGCACCACCGGAAGCTGCCGGCCGCCATTTTGGGCGCCGCCGAGTGCTGCCGAAATTCGGCGGCGTTTAGAACAGCGAATCCGCGCTGCCTGCAGGGATGGAACAACCCGCTACGAGGTAAGCTCCGCCCCTGCGTGCACCACCCTGTTTCAGCCCCCCCCGTGAGGAAAGGGCCTAAGATGGTATTCTCCCAAAAGTGTGACTTTTGTTCTTCCAGCCTGGTCTGTTCTTTTCATCTTATAAGACCTTTCTGCAGCCATTGGATTTATTTCCTCCCACTTGGATGCTGTTGTGCTAATCCTGTGTCATCTAGGATTTTTATTTCTAACTTCTTCTAGATTTCAGCCAGCTTTTCTTTTGTATCAGCCATGTTGGTTTTTTTCCCCTTATTCCATTATTATTTTAAAAAGGAAGACTCATTTATATGTAAATCAAGCTTTCCTTGGTGTCTTGGTCAAGTACTCTAGTTCTTTTTTTTTCTCCTGTATAATTTCTAGTGCTAAGTCCTGAGAGATTTCCATCCCTTTTCTTTGTATGCCAGTGCCCTATTGCTCCTTAAAGTGCTCATAAAATTTGTGATTTCCTGGGATAACTTACAGAACTTAATATGAGCATTATATCTTGAGGGTTATCTTGCTGATATATCAGACTGAGGGCTCTATGATTTTGTTTAACATTATTTTTATGAATCTTGTATCTGGCTGAACCTCTTGAAGCCAGACACAGGAAATGTGTTGACCCATTTTTTTTACAACCTTTTCTTCCTTCTCTTACATTTACTGTTCTACCTGAAAACAAATGGACACCTTCACTGGAGACAGAAATACAGTCTATGACACTGCCAGCAGAATAGGTGAAGAACGTATACAGATATTGGAACTTAAGAGAAGTAGGCTTAAGAATCTGAAGAGCCTGTTCATATGTTAATTCTAACAAAAGCTACCCTGTTTTACTTGTTTTATTGTGAGTTGACCAACAATACACCTTTTGTAGTTCGTCCCATCTTACTGCTGTCTGTGCTAATATGGAGCATATTCTGGCATTAAAGTCACCCATCAGAATAATTAGGGCATTAAGGGATTTCAGCTGTAGGTTCTCCACAATTTGTTCCAGCAAAACCAAAATGTTAAAGTGTTATTGGGAATTAGTTTTTGGTGTATAAATAATGATTTAGACTCAGGCCAATATATTCAACCTGACTACAGTGCAATTTGGGGGATCTGAAACCAGATTCTATTCCTTTATTTTACGTGTGCATTCAGACCAAAATTTGTAACTGGGGAGCATATCAGTATTACTTGTAAGCCTTGTTCCTTGAAGGCCAATGAATGCAAATAGATCTTATTCTCTTGTATATGTGATACTCAGGAAGCATGCATGAGACATGATAATCAAGAAGCAGGGTACATTTTGCATATGTGAAATTCAGGAAGCAAACAGCAAGCGTCCAAAATTTACCTTTTAGAACCAAATAGAATGCAGTTAAGATTCAATGTTTTCAATGCTCAAACAGCATGCATCCAAATCTATTCTTTTACATTTCAGGATAATATCACATGCATTTCATGACAAAGTTAGCATTTCACCTTCTGTGCCAATTCTCCCTCTGGCACATTTCATTCCATACCTTTCATATACCTTTCAGTGTAATCTATGAGAGGAGAGCTCTGCTCTGCTGTCCTGACATGTGCTTTGGTAAAGGCTTCAAGGAACTGAGGAGGGCAAACTCCTCTGCTGTCTCTACATAAAACCATCAGATGAGATTCAGAGAATCATGTGACGGTCTTAAATCTGAAAAACCGCCTGTGTTTTGTCACTTCACCTTCTTGTTAGCATTAACTGACTTTGCTGGACTTTTGGATATACAAAAGCAGGGAGGCAGGCGGTACATAATTTCCCAAAAATCTTCCAAGACTAAACCAGTCATTAAGGAAAAAAGAGAGGAAAACAACATGTTGAAAAAACAACAACATGCACAATCGACCTGTTGTTATGCAGATAATCTATGTGGACAGTATCAGGAGGATGTGGGGCACCTGGCAGTATCCTATCTAGAACGCGAGGGAAACGTACAGTGTGCTTTGATTGATCAGGGGAACCCTTTGTTTTAGAATAATGCATAAACACCAAGATTTGAGGGATGAGCATCAGATTCCGGCTAGATCGTAAACTACAATTCGTCTACAGGATGAGGGCAATGCTCAGCTCGAGGGATTCTGCATTCCCCAACAACTGAGTGCCTTTTCTTCCTGCTGGTCTTGTGTCGGTTCCAGCGCCAGGTCACCAGTCCCAGTAGCTGAGGCTAAGTCTTCAGCTGAGGCTTTCTCATGACTATTGTCTTTGCACATACTTTGCACATCCATGATTTTTTAAATTCTTTCTTCTGTGGAGTTGCTTCTGGGTTGCCTTCAGAGGGACGACTTTTACAAGCCAGTCACGTTAAATAATCTCTGCCTATCTTTTTCCCCAGCATGAAGGGCACATATCTGCTGGTTTCATGACTTTTTGATGTTTTTGATGCTATCACTTTTTCTTCTGTTTCCTATGTCAACCTTTTTGGGCCACTTTTTTATTTATTTTGTTGCCCTTTTGAGAATGATCTTTTTTGCATTTATGTGAACCCTCAACTTGAACTTTGCTGTTGTCACTATCATTTCTCCACATCTTTTTCTCCTGACCTCTTGCTTTCAAGTAGATTTTTTTTTTAAGAGAGAGCTCTCTAGAAATCTAGTTGAACCATCCCTCATCTAATGTTGCCTTCCACTGGTTCTTCTCCTTTGTTAGATGTTAAATTATAGTTAGACCATGATGCAAAATCTGGGGTCTTTTTCCTCTAGGTAAAATGTTAAATTATATTTAGTCTATGATGCAAAAGTTGGGGACTTTTTTCTCCAAAGAGTTTTTCCTGATCTTCCATATTTAGCTAAGTCACTGTCTGCTCCTGCTGTGAGTTCATTAAAGAATTATAAATCTCTGACAGAGCCAATTCAACAGCTAAGTTAATTGAAGCTCTTGAATTAACAGTCAGCTCTTTTATCGCTCCTTTCTGGTTTGTGACCAATCCAAGGCTATATGATCCAGCGGGGGGGGGGGGATCCTGAAATAACTCATGTTACTCTCTCTGTTCATTCCTTCACCATCCTGTGCAAAGAACTGAGTAATTGTAGTTTGTTTTTGCATGATCTTGAAGGGCCATTATGGAAGTAGAGGGAGAGCCAACTCATATTTTCTGTGGTAGAACATATCCAGCTGAAACAGCCAACTGATTTTAATTAATCCAGTCTGCTATCTGCAGCACAGACTTGGAAGTAAACTAGATAATCTGATATTTACTACTTCCCAAATAAACCCTTTCCAGGCAGGTTCCTCAGCAGCAGTGGTAGTGATAACCTTAACCATGCTATTATTGGTTCAGGAGACAGGGTAAAAAAGTTTAACAAGTTCCAGAAAAAAAAACAACAACCAGGAGCAGGAAGGGAAACTAAACCCCCAGTGGTCATGCAGGCAGTAGCCAGTTGTTCCCACAAGAGGCAACCTTGAGCTCTTTCTGAAATGTTGTTGAATGAGTCTGTCCAGTAATGTTGAAGGTCTGAAGCCATTAGGACTATAGGCACTATACTGTCCTGGGGTTGTAAAACAGTAAAACAGAACTGTGCTAGAAGAGTCAAATAAAACAAATCAGCAGTTAGTCCAACTGTGGCACTCCAGGCAAGGATACTTCCTCCAGTGCCATCTTCCTTCCCTCTTTACTCTCTGTCCTGTCAAATAGGCCAATAAAATGTACCCCTTCCTATTGCCAACTGGAAATCATACATCCTTGAGAGAATCTGTCAGTGTTTCTTCCCTTTTGTACAGTTCTTTGGTTTATTTCTTCCACCATCTTTCAGAAGTGATTTGCCAGGGCCTTTATCTGGGCCATACGAACAAGAGTAATCTAAACGGCCACTGCTGACGTCTCTGAGAGGTCCTTTGCCAGCATCACCCCATTCCATGTCTGCTGCTCTTTAACTTCCACTCTGGCGCCACTCATCCACCTTCACTGTTGCAACCAGCCTGCCCTTAGTTCCCCTAATCCATGTAGCACCAGTTACATATCATTTGCTCAGTATGGAAATCATCTGTCTCATAAAGCGTGGATCACGAGACAAGTCCCATCTGTTTCTCCTTCATAAATACGTCTTTCAACGTGGCCTTATGCATAGGAGTTCCAGTTTTCTTGGGTTCCTCTTTTGCCTAGTGGGGTCTGAAAACCACAGACTCCCCTCTTGTCTGCAAAATAGGAAGAACCCTTATGATCTGACTGAGGCTTACTGAAAGGATTGTGGAGCTGAAGAAAGGCAAATGCTTTCTCCATCCCAAAGAAAAGAAGTACAAAACCAGTGATGGGAAGTGTTACTGTTCTGCCCTGCATCCTGCAGGAATGTTCTTGCCACCCGTGTGGCTCCTGTAATGCAGAGATCCATGGGTCACTCTGCAGTTTTAAATCTCTAAGACTTAAAAGTGAGATGTTAATCACCAGTACTCTTCAGTTGAACAAGCATCCTTTTTTATTGCTATAGATGGGTAAACTCATGTTCAGTCTTAAACTAGGACTGATTCTTACTCCAAATCCTGGTAAGATCCTTCATGCAATGTTAGGACTTATGGAACATATTGTGGCTCTCACATCTCTTCTCACAAGAGGGAAAGAATTTAGAAAATTGGTACTTGATGAGGTTTGGTTGCTGTTATGAGGATGACGATGGAGGCTGATCTCTAAATCTGTCAGTTTAGAAAGCTTACTTTTTCTGTCTTAGTCTGTCCTAATCCTGGGAAGAATTGAGGGTAAAATTCCAGGTCCAGGTTCATCATTCATAAGGCTGCCCTCTTTCTTCTGGCCTGGATGATGGGGTGATCAAGGCCTGGAGAAAAGTGTAATCAAAGGGAGTTGTGATTTTCTCTTAATAAGAATAATAATAATTCTTATAATTGAGGGGAACAGTTTAATTTCATACAATTGAATTAAGCAGTTCTGCTTACTTATAAGAATGAAACAAAAAGATAATTTGGTGAAAGATGTGTTGCCGAAAGAATGTGATGAAACCATATGCAGTACGAAGTTATTTGTCTGTTTAATGTATACCTGCCTCTGTCTTATTAGATGTAGAAGTGCAATTCTTCTCTCAACCAGGGTGGGATGTTGAAGGGAAGTGGCATAATGCCTTCCATGTTGGAGCAGAAAAATCCAACCTTAACTGGACATGCAGAGAGAGAACTGAAAATTGGGAGACATAAATAAATGGCAGAGAAAGAGGACAAAATAGCTTGTAGAAAAGTAAAGTAGAAAAGAAGAAGGCAAAGATTTGTACGTGAACATCCATTTCCTTAAAGAGAATGGGACATAGTTAAAAAAACAGGCAAGGCTAGGACATATGTGGTTTGTGGAGCACTTGATGCTCACTTTTGCCTCGGAGGCTCAGGGCAATCAAACAAATTTTATCTTTAATGAACAGAGGAAAAAAAGAATAACAATATATCTTCCTTCTCCCCATGGTTGGATTGTTTTTAGGATCATTCCGTTCAGTCCCTGTCCCAGTGTGTCCCAGTGTGTGAAAGACCTTTTCTCTCACATCTAGGAATGATTATTCTCTGTTCTCCTTCTTCCCAGCAGATATTTGGAGAAAGAGCATTCTATGTGCCAAGTATGGAAAGTGTTTTGGGCACAAATGGGAGCTTACCAGACACCAAAAAGCCCCCACAGATGAGGAAATTTCTGCAAGAGAGAAGCCCTTCAAATGCAACATATGTGGGAAACATTTTGCCCCAAAGATGGCCCTTGTACTTCACCAGAAGCTCCATGCTGGGCAAAAGCACTTCAGATGTAAGGTCTCACAGAAAAGTTTTAATTACAAGCGGAATCATCTGAGTCATCAAGCAGTGAGGAAGAAAATGAAAAGACACAAATGCCAGGAGTGTGGGAAACACTTTGCTTGCAGATCAGTATTAGTGGTTCATCAGAGAGTCCACACAAGAGAGAAGCCATACAAGTGCCAGGAGTGTGGGAAATGTTTTACTTACAGTTCTAGCCTTTTGGTCCACCAGAGAATCCACACAGGAGAGAAACGGTTCAGATGCCAACAGTGTGGGAAATGTTTTGCTCGGAATGCAGACCTTGTCAGCCACCAAAGAATTCACACTGGAGAGAAACCATACAAATGCCAGGAGTGTGGGAAATGTTTTGGTCACAGTTCAGACCTTGTGATGCACAAGAGAGTCCACACAGGAGAGAAGCCATACAAATGCCAGGAGTGTGGCAAGTGTTTTGCTAGGAATTCACGCCTTGTGATCCACCAGAGAGTCCACACAGGAGAGAAACCATACAAATGCCAGGAGTGTGGGACATGTTTTACTCACAGTTCAGCCCTTGTGAAGCACAAGAGAATCCATACAGGAGAGAATCCATACAAATGCCAGGAATGTGGGAAATGTTTTAGTCAGAGTTCAGTCCTTGTGAAGCACAAGAGAATCCACACAGGAGAGAAACCATACAAATGCCAGGAGTGTGGAAAATGTTTTGCTAGAAAAACAAGCCTTGTGATCCATCAGAGAGTCCACACAGGAGAAAAGCCCTACAAATGCCAAGAGTGTGGGAACTGTTTTGGTCACAGTTCAGACCTTGTAAAGCACAAGAGAATGCATACAGGAGAAAAACCTTACAAATGCCAGGAGTGTGAGAAGTGTTTTTCTAGAAACTCAAGTCTTGTGAAGCACAAGAGAATCCACACAGGAGAGAAACCATACAAATGCCCGGAATGTGGGAAATGCTATGTTTGCAAAGCATACTTTGTCAGACACCAAACACTCCACACAGGAGATAAACCATTCAAATGCCAGGAGTGTGGGAAATGTTTTGCCCGGAATGCACTCCTTATGATCCATCAGATAGTCCATGCAGGAGAGAAAACATACAAATACTAGTAGTCTGGGAAATATTTTGCTTGCAGATTCCCCTTTTTTGAGCGATAAGATTTCATATAGGAGAGAATGCATGATGATGATGATGATCATCATCATCACCACCTCTATCCTGACTTTTTCCCAGTTTGGGATGCAGAACAGTTTACAACAAATAACCCGCCTACAAAGTGGCTTACAAGAAACCATAGAAATGCCCGCAGAGTGAATATTTTGCTCAGAGTTCATAGCTGGTGAAGCACAAAAGGAGAGAAACCATATAAGTGCCAGGAGTGTGGGAAATTTTGTCTTTGACTTTTTCTCCCACCCTAGACTCCGTGCACGAGGGAAACCATACGTATTCCAGAAATGTGGAAAATGTTGCGCTTGGAAGTTAGGAATGACACAGCACTGCAAGACCAATATTGGACAGGATTAGTAGATGGCATCTTGGGTGAACTGGCTCAGGCTGCCCCTCTGGTCACCCTGCAGCTTTTGATTGAACAGTCCATACACATTGACAGGCGCCTGTAATCCTGTTAGCAAGTGTGCCAGGCTCTCAGCTCCTGAGGATCCTATCATCCACTCAGCACAGGTCTGGTGGCTACAGGGCCTGCAACATCCCTCTGTCCCGAGGAACCTGTGCAGCTGAGAGGAATGTGACCACATCTTCAGAGATGGACTGTGTTTGTGTTGTGTTGTTGCTGGTCACTTCACAAAAAATTGCCCCACAGCTTGAGGCCCCATCCAACCAGGAAATGAGCTCTCCCAGGCTTTAATGTGCTCCTGAGCATGGGAAAGAATGTTCTGGGAGGAGTTTGGACCCCTGTCAAGCCTAGGCAGGATCTCTTGCTCATGGCTGCCACTGTATGGAATGACAGTCCAGTGGGAGCCATGATAGACTCTGCAACCTTCAGTAACGTTATGGAACTTGCCTTAGCCATCCAGCATCACATCCCACTGTAGCAATTAAAGGACTCTTGGTTGGTTGAGACTTTTGATGATCAGCTCCTGAGGTCTGGACCTGTAACTCACCAGACCTCCATTTTGACTTCAAAGATTCAGGGGCATGTGGAGCAGGTTCATTTCTACTTGGCTGTGCCACACTTTGCTTTGGTCCTGGGAATCTCATGGTTAGGCTGATAGGATCCCTACATCTCCTGGTCCCAACGTTAGTGCTCTTTGTGACACAATACTGCCATGAACACTTTTGGCCAGACTTGAGTACTGTTGAGAGTAAGAGTTTCCCAGGGTGTTAGCCCTTTGGGGAAATTCTATGAAACTAAAGCTGTGAGGAATTAGCCTTCTTTTAGCAGAATTGCAGAAAAAGCATATCCGAATCTCTGTGTGGCGTCCCTTAACTGCAGGCTGCCTTGAAAGCAAAACAAGGCAGGCAGTTTCAGTTTCCAAACTTAAAAGATTTACTGGTAAACTTTACAATTACATATTCATTGGAGAAACTAGATACTAACTAACCTAACAAAAGGATTGGCGAAGATAGTAGGTTCATTCTTAACTCACCAACTTCTTGTTGCAGAGAGGTAGCATAGCAGAGAGAAAGTGCTAGAAGCAAGATTGCAAAGGGGGAAGGGGGGGCATGGTCCTATAGAAGGCCAGTGACTAATTCCAGGGTGTATCCTGGGCTGCATGGTCTTGATACTATAGCTAGTCCTTTTAAATAACAGAGCAACAGTTGAGACTCTATGTAAGGGGCAAGAAAATTAACCCTATGCTAGCTAGGCCCCATTTGTCGTAGAACAAGCTTGGGGAGAGAGTATGCTAGAATTTTCCAACATGTACATGCCACCCATGAGTCGGACTCCGCAGAGCCTCCAGTGGTACTACCAGCCAAGTCGGATTTCACTGATGTTCTTGACACAAAAGAAGTGGACCAGCTGCTGCCACAGCAGATGTGTGACTACACCATTGACGTGATCCCAGGAGCTCCAATCTTAGCTGTCTGACTGTACTCATTGTCCAAGGTGGAACTGGCTGCCCTGCAGGACTTTCTGAACGAGAACCTGAACCATGGTTTTATGAAGCCCTTGACCGCCCCAGCAGGGGCCCTGGTGCTGTTCCTCTGCATGAAAAGGGGTGAACTGACATTCTGTAGTGATTGTAGATCCATGAACTGGATCATCATTCGTAACCACTATCACCAGGTTGGATCTGCTGAGGTTCTGCAACTTCATTTGGATGTGGGCTGGGAATGAATGGAAGATCTATTTCCAGACTCGGTATGGGTGCTATAAATACATTGTGATGCCCATTGGACTCTATAATGTTCCTGCAGTCACCCAACATTTTGTTAATGATGTCTTCAGGGACTACCTAGACTGGTTTGTCATCATTCATTTAAAAGTGTTCTTAATTTACTGCCCAAACTAGACATATCTTGTGATGCTCATGTCAGAGGCATCCTCCAATGCCTCTGAAAGCACCAGCTGTATGCCAAATTAGAGAAGTGTGCATTTGACCCCTCAGCTGTGAACTTCTTGGGGATCACATGTCAGTAAAAGGGGACAGAGTCGAGGCCGTCACCTCCCGCTGATCCCCCTCAGACTCAGAAGGAGGCTCAGTGCTTCCTGGGTTTTGTGCACTTTTACTGACAGTACATTCCCAATGTCACAACCCTGGCCGCTCCCATCGCCCGTGTTCTGCCAAAGGCCCCTTTGTAGCGGACTTTCATCCCAACAAAACCCAACTCTTCCAGCCCAACAAAGGTTCCAGCTCCTCAAGAAGCGGTTCATGAAAAAGGCCATCTTGCAGCATCCAGGTACCCATGGACCTCATTTGTTGAGATGGATGCTTTGGATGTTGCCATTGGGGCAGTTTTCCCTCAGCCTGTGCCAAGAGGACCAAATTTCCTGTGTTACAATTAGCTATCAAATAGAATGCTAGAGCATGTTGATTTGAAATGTTATCGTTTACAAGATACAGCAAATCCAATTGTTGCCAAGGTGTGCAGTTATTTCTTTGATGTTTCTGAATAAAGCTTTTAAAAACCTCTAAGCTCAATTCCTTGAACTTGAAGCTATCCTGTAAAACACTCAGGAATACTGCCTGGACTCACAGTTGAATCTTTACTGCAAAATTGGTGACAGGATAGCAATCTATAGGATCTCTGTGGTGGAGGGAGATGGGAGCTTTCACTGGCCATCTCTTGGAGGCCACTGTCACCATCTTTGAGAGCCCTGGTGGTGCAGTGGTTTAGCCTCCCATCCTTCCGTAGGTCAGTAAAATGAGTACCCAGCTTGTTGGGAACAGTTATCTAAAATGCATGTAAACTGCTTGGGGAGTGCTTCATGCAATGCAGTAGCTTTTTTTGTTCGCTCAAGTCACCTGTTGACTTTTTTTTCCTGTCAGATTTGTATCTGAGGAGGGTAAAGACAGTATTTATGGTAGTAACTAGTATGGTTATTAATCTTTGGAGGATAGGAGAAACCGCAACCCCCAGGATTCCATAGGATGTTGCAAGTGGAGTAATCGCGCTATAACAGTCTAGTGCGGAAATGGCTTTAGAAGCAAGGATCAAGAAAAATATGGCAAGTGATAGAATTTTTCTTTTTTTCTCTAATTTTTTTCTTCATTTTTAGGGTGTTGCCATTATGTTGTACACATAGAATATTTGCTTCTCCGTTGAATGTGTGCTCTTTGTTATATGATTTATTTATTTTTAATAAAAATTACGAAAACCCCTCAAAAAATCCCCCAACACCATCAACCTCAGGGAATCTTTTAGCGGACTCAAACACCCACACATTGACATTTCTGAATTCCTTTCCTGAATCAGGGAAGTCCAGGCTAGATCTCTAGCCCCTCACTGGATTTTCCAAGATCCCTGGTGGATTTAATATTTCAATAGTGGATCTTTTGGAGGAAATCCCACCCCTCTGGCACCACTTTTACGGGGAGAAGGGGAATTCTCATCTTATGAAAGTATCCCCCCATATCAGTGTGAGGAAAGCAGTGCCCATTAAAAGGGGACAGTTGGAAACCACAACCCCTCCCTTGTCCTAAAACAAAGAAACATCAAGGGAGAAGAGTAAAGGGAGGAAGGAGCCTGAAAAGAAGGAGGCTGGGGGAGACCGCCTGGCGGTGGATCAAATTGGGAGGAAGAAGAAAGTCTGGAGGGACTCTGGAACTGGGCTTAGTGGAATCTGGCTGCTTAGTGGAAAGTGTGTGTCTGTGTGTGTCTCCCTTCAAATGATCTTGTCTGCCCTGGCGGCGCAGTGGTTAAATGCCAGTACTGCAATCACAAGGTTGTGAGTTCGATCCTGCCAGGCTCCAAGGTTGACTCAGCCTTCCATCCTTTCGCAGGTCGGTAAAATGAGTACCCAGCTTGTTGGGGGCAATTAGCTAAAATACATTGTAAACCGCTTAGATAACACTAGTTGATAGGCGGTATAGAAATAAATGCTATATGTTGCTATTGCTAAGAATAAATCTATCCAGTAAGGATATAAATGTATAAGAAATCAAGAAATAGTGTAACTGTTCTTTCTGTAAGATGGAAATTGTAATGGAATGGAAATAAGCAATTTCAGCTGGAAGATTTAAGCATGGAAGTGTGTGTGAGGGGTTATTTTTGAGACAAACTTTCAATAAAAATTATACAAAACAGACAAATTGCTTTGTCTGCTTATTGCAACCCCATGAATTTCCCAGGACTTTCTTAGGCAAGGTATCCTCAGAGGTGGGTTTGCCAGTTCCCTCTTCTGAAACAGAGCCTGCAGCCGCTGGGATTGGTTGGTGGTCTCCCATCCAAGTGCTAACCCTGGGCTGACACTGCTTAGCTTCCAAGACCAAAAGGGAGGTGGTGCCTTTAAGGCGTAGGATAAGAAGGATTAAAAGGAGAGGTCTGAATTCCTAGAGAGGAAGGGAAGGCGTGGAGGGAGAGGTCCGGTCCTCCAGAGCAGACAAGCCTCCCCCACCTCGGGCTCTACCGGCACTTCCGCTTAAGGCTTTCCGCTTTCTGTTCTGCCATCCATCGCGGCGGGCTTTTTCTGCCTGGGAGCTCCAGTGAGTGCCAGTCCCCCACCTTCGGCCTCTGGGGGTGAGGCGGCAAGGCCCAGGGGATCGTCCTCCCCCGGCGGGTCCGTCTCCTCGGGAGGGGGAGGACTCTCTTCCCTGGACCCGGCCTCCCCCTCCGCGCGCCGAGTCCCCTTCGGGTCTCCTTCGACCGGGAGCGGGGCGGAGGGGCCGGGCCGGGGAGGCCGGTGGGGGGAAGGGAGGGGTGGGGGGCTCCTAGGGGGAGAAGATGGCGCCCCCAAAGACCCCCCCAGGCCAGGAGGGGGTTCCCAGGCACCTGAACCGGGGTGTCCTGGGAGGGTTTTGGAAGGGGGGAGGTTCCCGCCCCAGTCCTCCTTTCCTTTTCCTTTCATGGCAGGGGGGCTGTCTTGGCCCCAGGAGTCGAAAGGACTTGGTCCACCTTGGAGACCAGGCGCTTGGGGGGCGTTTTCTCTACGTGGCGAAATGTCGCAGCCCGCCCCCACTGCACTCCCTCCCCACTCCCTCCCCCAGATGCTGACTGGGATGGCAGTTACAACAGATAGAAAAACACATAGGTAAAAATTCAAATGCTGAAAAGAGATGAGACAATAAAAAAATTTAAACAGTAGTTAAGACATAAACTCTTAAACACAAACATGCACAACGGCAACATAGTAGCAGATGTTGTAATTGGGACTGGCCCTATACAACCATTCCTCAAATGCCTGTTTGCAAGGAGAAAGTAGGGAGGGTGCCAGTCTCACTTCTCTGAGAAGAGAGCTCCAGAGCCTGGGGGCAGCTATTGAGAAGGCCCTCTCTTGTGTACCAGCCGCATGTGTCTGTGAGGCTGGTGGTACTGAGTAAATGGTCCCCTCAGCTCATCCCTAAGCAGGGGCAGGTTCATATGGCATAGTACAGAGCTTGAAATAACCTGGACCTGAGCTATGTTCAGCCTTATAGGTCAAAATTACGGCTTTGAATTGATCCTAGAAACAGCTAGGAGCCAGTGGAGCTGTTGCAACAAGGGAGTTGTGGGCTCCCCATTAGCAATGGGGCGGTAGCGCTTTGGCCCAGTTGAAGTTCCCGAACTCTCAATAGGCAGGTCTAAGTAGAGCTTGTTACAGTAATTGAACCAGGATGTAATTAAGGCATGATTAGCACTGTGACCAACCAGAAGCCTCTGGGAAGCTGACAACCCCCACATGGAAGCTGTAGTCCTTTTCTGCTCTTCTTCCCCAACAGCTGGTGTTCAGAGGCATGATGCCTCTGCTAATGGCCTTCTCTAGCAGCCAAGAGGAGTATTTCATTCCTACTGTCTGTGGCTTCTTGCACTTTGCTCCTTGACAGCTTTTGTGTGAACTGTGAGCAGGAAATGGTTTCTTTTTCCTCCAGGGCCCCATCACCTTTGAGGACGTGGCTGTCCATTTTTCCCCGGAGGAGTGGTCTCTTCTGGATCCTAATCAGAGAGCCCTGCATGTGCAGATCATGGAGGATACCTGTGGGATTGTGGCTTCTCTTGGTAAGGCTCCTCCACTGATGGAAATTTCTGTTTCCAAATGCAATATTCACAATCCCTATAACAGCTTCTGAGTGGGAGCAGGAGCCTCACTCCTCTCAGTCACTGGGGGCTCCTTAAGGCAGGAATCAGAAACTGGTGTCCCTCCTGATATTTTGATGGTTCTCTCAAACTGGAAGAGAAACAAAAATTGACTGGAACAGAAATGAAAGTGGTAAAAGGACTAAAATCTGAGCTTTAACTATAACAAGTTAAAGCTTACAGGAGAAATTGAAAATTGTTTCACTCTTTTATTTTTTATACAACATCCTATATAAAGAACTGAGCAATTGTGGTTTGTTTTTGCACGGCCTTGAAGGACTATTAGGGGAGTAGAGTGGGAGATCCAACCCTTCCTCGATCTTTCTGGAAAACACCGTGCCAGCTATTGCAGAAAATATCCAGCTGAAACAGTCAGCTGAATTTAATTCATCCAGCCTGCTGTCTGCAACAGTCTACAAAGTAAACCAGAAAATTTTATATTTACCACCTCCCCCCACCAAAAAATTTTCAGACAGTTGCCTCATCAATAGTGGTGCTAATGGTAACCTTAGCCACTGCATTCTTGGTTCAGAAGAGGGGATAAGAAAAGCTTCACAGGTGCTGAAAAAGCCCAAAAGAGAGAAGGGAGATCAAAGGCCCAGTGGCCATGCAGTTAGTAGCCAGCTGCTCTCACCAGGGACAATACTGAGCTCTTTCCTGAAAGGTTGTCTTTGAGGCTCTCCAGTAATTTTTAAGCTCCGAAGTCATTAGGACTACAGGCAGCATACTGGAGGAGGGCAAATGTTGTCCCCATCTTCAAGAAGGGAAAAAAGAGGACCCAAATAATTATCGCCCAGTCAGCCTGACATCAGTACCTGGAAAGATCCTGGAGCGGATCATCAAACAGTCAGTTTCTAATCACTTAGAAAACAATGCCGTAATTACGAAAAGTCAACATGGATTTCTCAAAAATAGGTTATGCCAGACTAATCTTATCTCTTTTTATGATAGAGTTACTTGCTTGATAGATGAAGGGAATGCTGTGGACATAGTATATCTTGATTTCAGTAAGGCCTTTGACAAAGTTCCCCATGACATTCTTGCAAAGAAGCTAGTAAGATGTGGACTGGACAGGGCTACTGTCAGGTGGATTTGTAACCGGTTGACTGACCGTACCCAAAGGGTGGTCACCAATGGCAGATTCTCATCCTGGAGAGAAGTGACTAGCGGGGTGCCACAGGGTTCTGTCCTGGGCCCGGTGCTGTTCAATATTTTCATTAATGACTTGGATGAAGGAATAGAGGGCACGCTGATCAAATTTGCAGATGACACCAAATTGGGAGGGGTTGCTAATACACCTGATGACAGGATCAAAATTCAAAAGGACCCGGACAGATTGGAGAGCTGGGCCAAGGCTAACAAAATGAATTTCAACAGAGAGAAATGTAAGGTCCTACACTTAGGCAGAAAAAATGGTATGCAGAAATATAGGATGGGGGACACATGGTTGGCTAACAGTACGTGTGAAAGGGATCTAGGAGTCTTAATAGACTACAAGCTGAACATGAGTCAGCAGTGTGATGCGGCAGCCAAGAAAGCCAACGCAATTCTTGGTTGCATCAATAGGAGTATGGTGTCTAGATTGAGGGATGTATTGGTACCACTTTATTCTGCATTGGTTAGACCTCATCTTGAATACTGCGTCCAATTCTGGGCACCCCAATTCAAGAAGTATATGGATAAGCTGGAGTAGGTCCAGAGGAGGGCAACCAAAATGGTGAGGGGCCTGGAAGCCATGCCCTATGAGGACAGACTTAGAGAGCTGGGTATGTTTAGTCTGCAGAAGAGAAGGTTGAGAGGGGACATGATAGCCATGTTTAAATATTTGAAGGGATGTCATGTTGAGGAGGGAGTGGGCTTGTTTTCTCCTGCTCTGGAGACGAGGACAAGGAGCAATGGATACAAGCTGCAGGAGGGGAGATTCCACCTGAACCTCAGGAAGAATTTCCTGACGGTCAGGGCTGTCCGGCAGTGGAATGTGCTGCCACGGAGTGTGGTGGAGTCTCCTTTGTTGGAGGTTTTTAAGCGGAGGCTGGATGGCTACTTGTCGGGAGTGCTTTGAGGGTTTTCCTGCATGGCAGGGGGTTGGACTGGATGCCCCTTGTGGTCTCTTCCAACTTTACATTTCTATGATTCTATGATTATCTCTGCATCCATCCCATGTTCAAAGGCTCCCTCCTGGTTCCAGCCACAGACATTAACCCTGATGCAAGTGAGGCACCCCCTCCCGGTGATGGTAGATGGGGAGAAGGAGTTTGAGGTGGCACAGGTTTGTGCGGCACACTGACAGGGGAGTTCCCAGTACTTAACAGCAGTTGAACACGCATGTCAAGGGAAAACTTAAAGCACTCAAAGTGCTTAAGTAGGAAAAACTTACTAATCAGGCAACAGCTGAGGAAAGGCATCTGACCATAAATATGCCTCCATATTTCTCAAGAAGTCATTGCTGACAACTGACCTTTCTGGAAGAAGGAACCTGTTATCTCATGAGTCCTGGCTCATTCTTCTGAAGGCCCTTGGACTTGGATTTGTTTGCTACTGTGGGAGCCCGACTTCTGTTTCCCTCTAGGGTAGGTCCATGGAGTCAGTGGGATTCAGCTGTGTACTGAATAAACCCTTCAAGAGTTATTTCCTTGGGTCTTCTCTACCTGGGACTGACCAGGAAGATTCGGGCCACGGAGATCGCAGGCAGGAGGCAGGAGGGGAAGCCCAGGATTGTGGGGGGGGGGCGATTGTGGGAGGTCACTTGGAGTGGGGAGGATGTTGAGGAGGGACAGAACATTCTCTCTCCTAGGCAAGGGAGACAGTTCCCATGCAGCATGACACACTGGTACTACCTGGACTTGCAATTGAATCTTTATTCCAAAATTGATGGCAGGACAACAGTCTCTGGGGCCCCTGCGATGGAGGGACAGATGGGGGATTTTACCAATGATCTCTGCTTTTACCAAAGGCTCAGCTTTTTCTGTTATTATATATATATTCAAATAAGATAATTTCCACATCAGATTTTTTAATGTGTTTGACTATTAACACTGAAACACAATGCACAGGAAAAGGACTTCCCAATCCACAGATTGTGTATTTTGACCAGTTGGTAAAAGAGGAAGGTGAGCCCAGTTTTTAATCCAAAGAATCATTCTCTATATATCTTTATTTTATTTGTCTACTGATTTAATTTCTTTCTATCCTGTTCCACATCACAAGATTTTTCTGTTTTATTTATTTATTTACTAAATTAAAATCGTTATCTCATGTCACACACCAAAAGATCTCAGCAATTTGTATCAATAAAATCAAGAGAAACAGGACAAAACAATTGAAAACAAAATAATTGAAATAGAGTAAAAGAGATCACACTCCTGAAGTCAGGGCTTTCCAAATGGTGTGCCACAACACATTAGTGTGTCCCCTACAATCTTGGAAATATGTTATATTTTTAAAAACATATGATTTATAAATAATATCAAAGGTTTCCATGAGATATGTTGCGCCCCATACATTCTGTTAACACAATTTGTGTATGTGGCTGTATCTCTTACAAGGGGTTAGTTTAACCTCTGGTTTGCTAGGAAAACTGAGTTACTGTGCCGCAAAATGATGCCTGTCTTAAAAGCGGGAGTCACCAGCATGGAAGGTCTGGAAAGCTCTGCCTTAAGTAGCTAAAATGGTCTGACGGCTCTTGCCAGGAGCCTGGCTCAGCTTCAGTCACGTGATGGGAAGTGGAATTCCTTTTCCAGTAAAAGCACCCCTCCCTGACGTGAGGAAATTGGTGCCCCATTAAAAGGAGCCCGTGGGAAACAACAGCTCTCTCTTCTCTGAAACAAAAATGAAGGGAGGAGGAAACGAAGCAGGGAGCGCGAAAAGGAGGAGGCCGGGTGGGAATTCCTGGCGGTGGATCGAATTGGGGGCGTAAAGGAAAGAACAAGAGGGACTTTTGAACTGGGAGGCACGCTTAGCGGTCTTTAAGGTGGAGGATGTTAGAAAGAGCGAGCTGGATTCCTAGAGAGGAAGGAAAGGCCCGAGTGGGTAGGAGGGGCCCAGTCTTCCAGAGCAGCCAAGCCTCTCCCACCTCGGGCTCCAGCGTCGCTTCCGTTTCACCCCCTCCCCTCCCCTCCGTCGCGGTGGCCTGAGGGGAGGCCTTTCTCTGGGAGCTCCGGTGAGTCGCAGTCCCCCGCCTTCGGCCTCTTTCTCGGGGTGAGGCAGGGAGGCCCAGAGGATCCTCCTCGTCCTCCGGCGGTTCCGTCTCCTCGGGAGGAGGGAGAGGGACACATGAAGGGCTTCCTCCCTGGGTCTGGGCTCCCCCTCCGGGCGCCGAGTCTCCTTCGGCCGGGAGGGGGGCGCCGGGAGGTGGCGGGGGCTCCCCCAAAGACACCCCCAGGCAGCTGAGCCGGGGTCTCCTGGAAGGTGTTGGGGGGGTGTTCCTACCTTGGCCCTCCTTCCCTTTTCCTCTCATGGCAGGGGGGACCCTGGGGGGCTTCGCTGCCCCAGGAGCCCAAAAGACTTGGCCCACCTTGGAGACCAGGCGCTTCGGTGGCGTTTTCTCTACGTGGCAACATGTCTTAGCAGCCCCCTCATTGCCTCCCCCTCACTCCCCAGTTCTTCCCACGGATGATGGAGTAGCAATTGAATTTTTTGTCGCAAAATTGGCCTGAAGGGCTTCTGAGGGGAAGGCGGATGGGGGGTTTCACTGGCCATCTCTAACTACTGGTTTCTCGGGCTGCCTGGCCAGAACTAGATGTTAAGCTTATACTTCTTCTGCAAACGTTTAGCTTTTTTTGCCGTCTCCAGACATCCTTATTTCTTTAACATTTTGGCTTCTGGGCCTTACATTATCCATGTATCAAAATAGCATCCTTTAACAGGACACATGCAGCTCCCCCAGGAGGTCATTTGTGCGGGGAGGATGGCTCAGGAGGAAGGGCTGGGGGTTGCCAGGTCTGACCTCCGGTGTCTCTTGGCTGAAGGAGGTGCCTCATTTTGCCTCAGAGCAGGTCCACCTGTGCAAAGAGGAGGTTAAAAACAGTTGGGTTTGTAGTTGTCATTGCAAATCTATGGAGGAGAGGGGAAAATAAAGGGGCAGGAAAAGAATTAAGAAGGCAAGGTAGATGGGGAACAAAAAGGACCTTAGAAAAACCCATCTGGGGAATCATGGCAACTGTGGGACCCCACAGTCTTGAGTCTTCAGCAAAACAAGATTTTGTTCTGGGCGGGCATTTGCTACATTCTGGCTGTGGATGGAGAGTCTTGGCCTTGGGGGTTGCGAGCAGATCCTCTTCCTGCTAAAGTGGTGAATTGGAAAAAATGGGTGAAAAACATTTTGTTATTTTTAAACTGCTGAATGTATAGTGTGATATATTAGGACATGATATATTAAATATAGCCTAATACCATTTTTGTCATATAAAGTACAAAATATAAAGTATACAGGAAGGAAACGAGAATGATATCACAGATTATTTACAGCTTGAGAAACGTCTCTGCTCTTTACTTTTTTCTGGGTTTCGTTAGTACATATATTGGTTATTGGTTTTAAACAGCTGAATAAAGAATAGTTGAAGATTGCCTGCACCTGGGGGAAGTTTTTCTTGAAGCAAATGTCAAGGTAGTGTCATGTAGAGAGAATTTTGTTAGGACAGGGTGCAAGTGGGGGTTTCGGTGAAGAATGGAGATGAGATGGCTCAGTGGAAGGCTGGGAGAGGGAAGGTGGGGCTGGGAAACAGAGAGAGATGAGGGAAAGAGGTTGATGTAGCTTCTTTTGATCCTCATGGAAATAAGTCTTTGCTTGCAGGTGCTCAGGTGAAAAAGCCTCCCCACCCCTCTCATCTCAAGGAGGAGACATATGTTTGCCAAGATAATAGAGTAATTCTTAATACTGTAATATCTTGATTCCAAAGAGTTTTGGAGCAGAGTCTATTCAGGGATTCTTTGCCCAGAGACAGAAGAGGTTGGAGGACTAATGGGATCCCATTGGCTGCTTCATTGGATACCGATTCAAAGATGAACAAATCTGATTCTGCTGGACCTGAAGCAGGAAGAGGCCATGATGGCCTGAGTGCTGAGAGCAGTGGAGACTTGTGTGAAAGAACAGTGCAGACCAATCACCAGATCCTGGAGCAGTTCCTTAACATCCTGCCCCCAGAGATGGTAAATGGTGACTGTGAGGCAGAGAGCTGTTGCCAGACAGTGGTCCCAATAGAAGGTTTCCTCCTGAGACAGGCTTAGAAGAAGAAATAGGAAGAACAAGTTAGAAGATTCCATCTTGAGGGTCTCCGTCTGAGACTGATGAATTGATTGACTGCATATCCTGTTTTTCTCCCAAGATGGGACACTGTGTGAGGAAATAATCAGGGCCTACACCCTCTGTGCTGTTTCCACCCAGTCTGCCCCTACTGTTGCTACCCCCAAAGTCAGAGCCTACTCTGTTTGTTTTCTACTGAAATGTGGTGCCCACAGAAGTGGCTTTGAAAGCAAGGTGTAGAGGGCGGGAACATGGACCTTCTTTGGATGTGGAATTTCTATCAAACAAAGACTGATTTTTTAAAAATAATATCAATACTTCCTGTGTCCCATGTTTTCAAAGGACAGTCAAGATTTCCTTTCTGCTGAACAACCAGGTTTAGCAGTGTAGTGGCTACAGTGATCGTATGTGGCTCCCAATCAATTCCAGGTGGGATGTGCCCACAGCTGCACCCCAAAGTCTCCCACTGTTGAGTGGTTAAAAATATTTCACTTGCTCATCTTTTTCTTGTGGTGCCACTGTACAGAAGTCTGAAACTTCACAAGTCTGTTTTTTAAATCATTTTCTAATGCTTCTGCAGGCTGAATTTGCAATACTTGCTGCTGTTTCAGGCTAAACATTGCCATGCGGAAGTTCAGTCTGATTCCTCTTCATCTGTGGGCTCTCTCTCAGACACCACACAGAGTCCCCAGCAATGGGAGATTAAGCAGGAGGTTGAGGGAGATGCCTCCTTGCCAGGTAAGAATGAACCCTGTATGTGGGATGCATTTCAGTCACATGTTAACATATAGCAACTCCGTGAATTTCCTAGGATTTTCTTAGTCAAGGAATACTCGTAGGTGGTTTTGCCAGTTCCTTCCTCTGGACTATAGCCTACAGCACCTGATAGTTGTTGGCAGTTTCCCATCCAAGTGCTAAGAAGAGCTGGCGTTGCTTAACTCTGAAGATGAGATGGGGTCTGATGTCTTTAGGGTATTTAGATGAACCCAGAAAACCCTTTCTATGTAGAAGTGTCTTAGGATGTTATGCACTTTCCATCTAGTGCATTACATTCATACTCGCTTTGAGATTGTGGATGTGGAGATGCATGAATAGTGTCGTGGTGTTCAGACAGAGCTAATCTGATTTTAGTACCATCTGTTACTAGGGTGCTCTGTTAGCCACACGCTGAGGCTCTGTCACAAAATTGTTTAAGTGGAACAGTATGTGATGCTAAATAGAAATTTTTAACCACTTGTAATGATAATTAACTCATATCCATGTGAAATGTCACCTGGAATTTTTATCAGCGTTCTTAGACTGTCTCCAAGAGGTTCTAAGTTCACTATGTGGTCCTGCAAGGTATATGTGGAGTGTATTGAATTTTATTCAATGCCTTCACTTCTGTGACTGTGAGGCATTATTTACTTTTGTCTTTACAGACTATTTGTTGGCTGTTGCTGAACTTTTCATTTGTTTAAAATTGTTGAGCTCTTTAGTTTCCTTACTTTTTTGTGATATAGTTATTCTCCATTAGTACCTTCTTTGCTGTCCTATCTCTTTGGCAGAGGGGGAGGCCCAAGATTGCAGAAAAGGAGGACTGGGTGTGGGCTTTTTAAGGTGCAGAAGGCTCCTGATGGTCTCAGCACTGAGAGTAGTGGGGAAATTCTGAGAAAACACCATCCAGAAGTTCCTGAACAAAGGCATGGGCAACTGACATACAGAGTCTGCACTAAAAATAGTTCTGCAGCGTAGAGGCCAAGGGTCCACAAAATCCATGACCTCTGCCACCAATGGCTGAAGTCAAATGAACAGACCAAAAATCAAATCCTGGACCTGGTGATCCTGGAGCAGTTCCTGAGCATCCTGCCCCCAGAGATGGAAAAGTGGTTCAGGGAATGTGAGTCAGAGACCTATTCCTGGCTGGTAGCCCTAGTGGAAAGTTTCCTTCTAAATCAAGACTGAGAACATGAAATAGGATGAATAATTTAAATATTTCATCTTGGTGTCTGCTAAGGTGAGATGGATGGATTGATTATATGTATATCCTGCCTTTCTCCAAAGATGGGAGATAAGCTGGATGCAGCCCCTCCACCCCTTTTGCCACTCACTCTGTCCCTACTGATCTCACCCCCATTAGCGCTGCTGACTTCATTGTTCCTCTACTGAACTTTGGTGCCCGCAGAAGTGGCTTTGAAAGCAAGCTGCTTGGTGAGGGTGTAGAGTTGATGGAGTATAAATTTGAATTCAGATTATATTAATGGGTTTTTCCTGAAAGTTTATTGATATGATTCAGTCAGACTTTGTATTATATCCCTTGACTGCCTTTGCTACATTTCTCCTCTCTATTAATGCCACTCCGTTTCTTTGTTTTCATTTCCTAAATAAAACGCTCTGTAAATGGCTCGTTCCTGATATTTTCATATCCTTTCTTCAAGTATTGTTACATTTATACATTCCACTTCTTGTTTTACCATGACTAGCTTTCCCAAGTCATGTTCCTCATATTCCATGTTGTTATAATATGTCACATGCAGCTATGGATTGTCTTTTCTCCCCTAAACATGTCAACAGCTGAATTTTAGTCCAATTGCATCATTAGCTGCAGTGTACTGGTCCTCTTTATCATAGTACCTGATTGAGTTCACTGCTCTTCCCCAGTAGCTTGTTGAGACTGGGAGTCTCCTGATGCTTTCTCTTGTTTCACTTTCATTTGTCTCATCGGAGGGTTTTCATGATGAAAACCATGCAAAAGGAGTTTACCAGTGCCTCTTTCTGTGCAGTACTTAGAAGTGTGAGCATGGTGCCACTGCCCATTCCCCACTGCTGCTGCTGCCCACTAGCCTATTTAGCAAAAGAGTGTCTAATATGGAAGACCCTACCAGCAGTAGTGTTACTGTCACTATTGACTCTTCACAGGAGTCTGCAAGTGACATGGTGGGTTAATGTGTTATAAGAGACCCTAATTAATTATTCCAGGATAAAATTAGTAGTTTCTTTTCATTAGTGTGACTGCTTGCCTTTGAGATCTTTTCCTTTTCTTTGTCTCAGTATACTGACATCTGATCTCTGTTCCCCAGAACTCAGTACATGGTTCCTCTCCACCTCACAATGACACTGTGAGAGGGGTTAGGCTAAGAGTGAGTAGCTGGCCCAGCGTTTTGCCATGGATTTCATGGCTCTGTGGCAAGTAGCATGGAATTTCCCAAGCCTGAATCCAACATACTGGAGAGTACACCAAAATGCTCTATAGATTTTACTGGGATGCAAAGTGCTACTGTGTTCAAAGAGATGACTTTCTCATAGATTTCTTTTTATGATTCAGGACTGATAGCTTTTTAGGACAGAGAGAAGCCTATGAGAAGCCCCCATCTTGGTCTCTTCCTTAGGGTGTAGAATGATGGCACTAGCAAGTACTCAGTCACCTCTTCTTCTGTGCAGTGAGTGGAACCTGGTCAGGTAAGAAGGACTACTGGAGGAAGAGGACTGGATAGGCCTGGGCATCACCAGTTCTGGGCTCACATCCCTGGTAGTGCTGAGAATTTTATTCCCATTTCCTTTGGATTTTTTAACGATTGTTATAAGTCCTTACATTTATCTGTCTTCTTAATGGAAAGAAGTGGAGCTTTTAAAAATATGAATGTGGGAGATACCTGAACTGACAGTTCACCCCCCTGGTCCAGGGGTTTGACTGCGTAACCCCTAAAAGGCTGTGTTGGAATCATAAAGTTACAGAATCACTCTTCAAAGGGTATGTTGGAATCCCTGTGTGTTCTGCCAGATAAGTCCTGAGTTAGACTTGATATCCTTCTTCTGGGATTTTTTTTTCTTGACCACTGAAGAAAGGGGAATGGATAGATCTTCCTAGCCTTCCTCCTTGGACCCAAATGAATGTCTGTCCTTTTTTTTTTTGCTTGTAGCAAGGTGAAGAATGTAAAGAGGGCCCTACCAGACCAGACTGAAGGCCCATCTAGCCCAGCATCTTTGTTGTTGTTCTTGTTATCGTCACCACATTTGTTTACATTTGCCTTTTTCTGTATTCAGGAGTCAAAGCAGCACAAAGAGTTTACATAGACAAACATTCAGAAGATTAAACAGAGATGAAATGATCAAAAATGTTATACAACAGTTAAAACAGTTTTAATGTTGTATAACATTAAAACTGGGAGCCCTGGTGGCGCAGTGGTTAAATGCCAGTACTGCAGCCACAAGGTTGTGAGTTTGATCCTTCCAGGCTCCAGGTTGACTCAGCCTTCCGCAGGTTGGTAAAATGAGTACCCAGCTTATTGGGGGCAATTAGCTAACACATTGTAAACGGCTTAGAGAGCACTTAGCTGATAAGCGGTATAGAAATACACATGCTATTGATGTTGCTATTGCTAAAACATAAACCATTAGATACACACATGCAGACCTAACACAACAAATAGAAAAACAGCAAATTGTGTAGGTGGGGTGAGCCTTATAGAGTCAATCACCAAATTCCTGTTTATAAAGGCAAAATAGGGAGGGTGCCAGCCTCACTTCTTGTGAAGGGTGATCCAAAGCCTGGAGGTAGCAGCTGAGAAGACCCTGTCCTGTGTTCCTCCCAGATGTACCTGTGAGGGCGGTCAGACTGAGTAAAGGCTCCCTTGACTGATCTCTAAGCCAGGTAGATTCATATGGCAGTATACAGGTCTTGAAATAACCTGGACCTGAGCTATGTACAGCCTTACAGGTGAAGACTAGCACTTTGAATTGGTCCCAGAAACAGACTGGCAGCCAAAGGAGCTGTTGCAACAAGAGAATTGTGGGCTCCCTCTTAGCAATATGGCTGTAGCACTTTGGACCAGTTGAAGTTTCCAAACTCTTCAAAGGCAGATCCATGTAGAGCTTGTTACAGTAATCCAACTGGAATGTGATTAAAGCATGATTCGCACTGTGACCAACCAGAAGCCTCTAGGAAGCTTACCACCTAGGCATGGAAGCTGTAGCCATTTCCTGGTCTTCTTCCCCAGCAGCTGGTATTCTGCGGCATGGTGCCTCTGCTAATGGCCCTCCCTAACAGCTGGCATGAAGATTAAATCTTACAGTGTAAGACACCTTGTACTTTGTTACCTTGTAGCCTGTGGGGGAGCTTTGAGCAGAAAATGTTTTCTTTTTCCTCCAGGGCTCCGTCACTTTTGAGGACGTGGCTATCCATTTCTCTCCAGATGAGTGGGCTCTTCTGGATCCAGATCAGAGAGCCCTGCATGCAGAGATCATGGAGGAGACCCATAGGATTGTGGCTTCTCTTGGTAAGGCTCCCCCACTGACAGAAATTTCTGTTTTTAAATGCAATAATCACAATCAGCATAACATCTTCCACCCAGGAGCAAGATCCTCAATCCTCCCACTCACTGGGGGCTCCTTAAGGTGGGGCTCACGAACTGGTGTCCCTCCTGGTATTTTGAAGGTCCTCTCAAACTGGAAGAGAAATAAATGTTGACTGAAACAGAAATAAAAATGATAAAAGGACTAAAATGTGACCTTGAACTATAGCAAGTTACAGCTACCAGGGAAAATTAAAGATTAGCTCATTATTTTAATTTTTGATGGATAGATTAAAAAAAAAGTTCAGAATTTGTCTGTTTTAGATGTAGTAATTTCTTTTTGTTACAGAAATGCCTAATTATGAAAAACCTGAAGAACTCATTGATCAATTTGGGCATCTGTTTAGTTTAATTTTCCTGTTTTAAATTTTATTTTTGATTTTTCATAATATTATTTGAAAGCCATTGAACTTTGAATGTTGTTGGGGATCTTTTGTAAATGGCCGATGCTCCTACTTGAGTTTCAATTAAATTGAGTTTCAATTAAATTGAGTTTCAATTAAATTGCGAAATATCATCTGCAAAGCAAGCTGGGAGAGGAAAAAGTGGCACCAAGCCAACTGAGAGACTCAGCAACCGGTGTGTGTGCAGTCACAAAGGAGCCTCTGTAATTCCCTTCTGTTCACTACAGAGGAATGCTAGGTTCCACCTTTTGACTATTTCCATTTTCTGGCAGTGCTCTGGTCCCTAACCCATCAAATAAGCAGGTATGGCTATATTCCTTATACAAAATAAGTAGGGGTTAGTTGATCAATTAAATACATTTCACAAATTTAGAAACTAGACAAAAAGTAAGTAACAACAACTGTACTCTCCCATAAAACCTTTCCATAAGCTTTACAGAAAAATTAAGTCTTTGGTTTAAGAATTCAGGCTTGTAAGCTGTGTTGCTGCTGCGTAAACAGTTTGAGCAGACAACAGTTTCATTCTTTGTTACCAGTTCCTTCCTGTGTCTGTGGTTCTTCTAGCCCAATTTCTTCTTTTTATCTTGACACAACTTTTCTGCAGCCATCAAATTTATTTCCTCTCACTGTTCTGTTGTACTAATTCATTGTAGTCCAGAATCTCTTCCCATTTCCAAGATTTCAGCCAACTTTTCCTTTGTATCAGCCATGAAGATTTTCTCCTTATTCCAAATTATTATCTTACAGGGGAAACCTCCTTTATATGTAAACCCAGCTTTCCTTAGTGCCTTTGTCAAGCACTGCCAATCCTTTTTTTTTTTCTGTATAATTTTTGGTGCTAAGTCTTGATAAACTTCCATCTTCTTCCTTTATTTCCCAGTGCCCTATTGTTCTTTCAAGTGCTTGTAAGTTTGTGATTTCCTGGGATATCTGACAGAACTTAATATGAATATTATATCTTGAGGGTTCTCTTGCTGATCTCTTGGACCGAGGGCTCCGTGATCTTGTTCCATGTCGTCATTTATGAAACTGGTATCTGGCTGAAATTCTTGAAACCAGACACTGGGAATCTATTGATTCATTTTCTTTACTACCTTTTCTTCCAAAAGAGCTCCTATTCCTTGCACAGCTGTAGGAGATGTCTCTTTTATTTTTTATGATATTTTCAAGTGTAAGACTATAGTTAAAAAAAAAACCCAGACAATAACATCAGGAAAATAATGTATCCCTCCATTGCCAACTGGAACCTATTCATCCTTGAAGGAATCTATCATCCTTTCTTCCTTTTTGTGTAATCCTTTGGTGCATTGCTTCCACCATCTTTCAGAAGTGGTTTGCCAGGATCCGTACCTGGGCAGTTTGCACAAGAGTAAGCTGAACTGCCACTGCTGAAGTCTCTGAGAGGCCCTTTGCCAGTGTCACCCCACCCCACTCCTGCTACTCTTTGCTTCCACTCACCCACCTTCACCACTGGAGCCAGCCAACTTTTAGTTTGCCCAATCAAGGTAGCACAAGTTCCATATCAATTCTTCAGTATGCAAATCAGTTGGCTCATAAAAACATGGATCAGCAGACAAATCCCATTTGTTTCACCTTCATAAACAGGTATTTTGAAGTGGCCCTATGCATAGCAGTTCCAGTTTTCTTGGATTCTTTTGTAAGCCTAGCGGGGTCTGGAAACCCCAGACTCCCCTCTTGTCTACAAAACAGGAAGAACTCTTATGATCTGACTGAGGTTTACTTTAAAAAATGTTGAGCTGAAGAAAGGCAAATGCTTTCTCAGCCCCAAAGAAAAGAAGAACAAAAGCAGTGATTAGAAGTGTTACTGTTCTGCCCTGCATCCTGCTGGAATGGTCTTGCAGCCAACGTGGCTCCTGTAATACCGAGATCTATGAGTCACTCTGCAGTTTTAAATGTCTAAGATTGGAAAGTGAGAAGTTAATCTCCACTGTGGTGGTATTTTTCAGTTGATCAAGCATCCTTTTTTATTACTATACATTGATAAACTCAATCTCATTCTTAAACTAGGAATGATTTTTATTCCAAAACTTCGTAGAATCCTGCATGCAGTGTTAGGATCTTCTGGAACATACTGTGCCCTCACATCTCTTCTCACAAGAAGGAAAGAATTCGTAAAATGGGAACTTCATGATATTTGGTTGCTTTGATGAGGATGGTGCTGGAGGCTGGTACCTAAATGCTGTCAGTATAGTAAGATTACTTTTTCTCTCTTAGTCTGTCCTAATCCTGGGATGAATTCATGGTAAAATTCCAGGCTGAGATTTGACGTTCCCAAGACTGCCCTCTTTCTTCTGACCCAGATGATGGGCTTTCATGATCTGTTGAAGAGAGATAAAAGGGAGTAGGATAGTCTCTTAGTTATAAGAATTATAATTCTTGAAATTAAGAGGAGCTGTTTAATCCCATAGGATTGAATTAAACAACTACTCTTAATTATAAGAATGAAACAAAAAAGATAGTCCACAATTTGGTGAAATATGCATTGGCAAAGGAATGTGATGAAATCTATATGCAATAAGAAATTTCTTCCCTGTGGAATGTATACCTGCCTCTGTCTTTATTAGAAACGAAGTACCTCTAGATGAAGGGTTCTTCTCCCATCCAGTCAGGGATGTTGTGGGGATGAGGCAGGGTACCTTTTACATTGGAGTAGAAAAATCCAGCCTTAACTGGACATGCAGGCAGAGAACTGGACGTTGTGTAGCAGAAACAAATGGGAGAGAAAGATGGCAAAATAGCTTGTAGAAAAGTAAATTCTTAGTCCCAGAAAAAGGCAAGAATGTGTACATGAATAAACAAAGGACATCCATTCCTTCAGAGAGAAGGGGGCAGAAGCAAAAAACAGGCAGGACATACATGGTCTGTGGAGCACTTGTGGCTACCCCCAGCCTCGGAGGCTCAGGACATCCTGAACTTATTGAACTGAGGTAAAAAAAGAATAACAATATCTCTTTCTTTCCCCCATGGTTATGTTGCCTTTTGGATCATTCCAATTCAGTCCCTGTCCTAGTCTTTGAGGATCCTTTCTTCTCACAATTAGGATGATTGTTTTTTGTTCTTCGTTTCTTCAGCAGATTATTGGAGGAAGAGCAATATATGTGACAAGTGTGGGAAATGTTTTGGACACAAACAGGAGCTTACCAGACACCAGAAAGCCCACACAGAAAAGGAAGGTTCTACCAGAGACAAGCCCTTCAGGTGCAACATATGTGAGAAACATTTTGCCGGAAAGATGGTGCTTGTGCTTCACAAAAGGCTCCATGCTGGGAGAAAACACTTAAGATGTAAAGTCTCAGGGAAAAGTTTTAAATTGTACCATGTGAGCCATCAAGCAGTCAGGAAGAGAAAGAAAAGACAGAAATGCCAGGAGTGTGGGAAACAGTTTGCTTGCAGATCAGTATTAGTAATTCATCAGAGAGTCCACACGGGAGAGAAACCATACAAATGCCAGGAGTGTGGGAAATGTTTTGCTCGGAAAGACCACCTTGTCAGCCACCAGAGAATCCACACAAGAGAGAAACCATATAAATGTGAGGAATGTGCAAAATGTTTTGCTCGTACTTATAGCCTTGTGCAGCACAAGAGAGTCCACACAGGAGAGAAACCATACAAATGCGAGGAGTGTGGAAAATGTTTTACTCAGAATGAACATCTGGTCAGACACCAAAGACTCCACAGGGGAGAGAAACCTTATGGGTGCCAGGAGTGTGGGAAAGGTTTCACGTCAATGTCGGTACTTGTAATACACCAGAGACTGCACAAAGGTGAGAAACCATACAAATGTCAGCAGTGTGGAAAATACTTTTATACAAATTCATACCTTGTGCGTCACCAGAGACTCCACAGAGGAGAAAAACCATACAGATGCCAGGAGTGCGGGAAATGTTTTGCTCGGAAGGAACACCTTGTCAGCCACCAGAGAGTCCACACAGGAGAGAAACCATACAAATGCCAGAAGTGTGGGAAATGTTTTTCTCAGAATTACAGCCTTGCGATCCACCAGAGAGCCCACACAGGAGAGAAGCCATACCAATGCCAGGAGTGTGGGAAATACTTTGGTCAGAATGTACACCTTATCAGGCACCAAAGACTCCACACAGGAGAGAAACCGTATGAATGCCAGGAGTGTGGGAAATGTTTCACTTGGAAATCAGCACTTGTAATCCACCAGAGACTGCACAAAGATGAGGCATCGTACAAATGCCAAGAGTGTGGGAAATGTTTTGCTCAGAGTCAGAGCCTTGTGATCCACCAGAGAATCCACACAGGAGAGAAGCCATACAAATGCCAGGAGTGTGGGAAATGTTTTAGTCAGAGTGCCAGCCTTGTGCAACACAAGAGAGTCCACACAGGAGAGAAACCATACAAATGCCAGGACTGTGAGAAATGTTTTACTCAGAAGCAACACCTTATCAGCCATCAGAGAGTCCACACAGGAAAAAAACCCTACAAATGCCAGGAATGTGGAAAATGTTTTACTCAGAAGCAACACCTTGTCAGCCACCAGAGAATCCACACAGGAGAGAAACCATACCAATGCCAACAGTGTGGGAAATGTTTTGCTAGGAATGATCACCTTGTCACCCATCAAAGACTCCACACAGGAGAGAAACCATACAACTGCCAGGAGTGTGGGAAATGCTTTGCTCAGCGTTCTATTCTTTTAAAGCACGAGAGAGTCCACACAGGAGAGAAAGCATAAAAATGCGAGAACTGTGGGAAATGCTTTGCTTGCAGTACATGTGTTTTTAGACACAAAAGATTGCACACTATAAAAGTGCCAGTAGTGTTGAAAATGTTGCCCACAGTTCATACTTTCTGAGCCATAAGATTTTTTCGTACAGAATAGAAACCATTAGTATTTCTATCCTGACATTTTCCCAATTTGAGATGTGGAAAAGTCTACAACAAGTAAGCAGCTTAGAAGAAGCTATAGAAATGGCAGCAGTGTGAATGAGTTCATACCTTGTGAAGCATAAAAGTGCCAGTAGTGTGGGAAATTTTTTCTTAGACTTTCTATACCACCCTAGATGCCATGCGGGAGGGAAGCCATACATGTTCCAGAAATGTGGAAAATGTTGCACTTGGAAGTTAGGAATGATGCAGCACTGCAAGACCAATATTTAACAGGATTAGTAGATGAGATCTTGGGTGAACTGGCTTGGGCTGCCCCTTCAGCCACCCTGCAGCTCTTGATTGAACAGTGCTTGCACACTGACTGGTGCCTGTAATCCTGTCAGCAAGTGTGCCAGGCTCTCACCCCTTCAGGATCCTATCATCCACTCAGCTTTAGGTGCGGTAGCTACAGGGCCTGCACCCTCTAGTCCCAGCCCAGCTGAGAAACCCACGCAGCTGGCAGGAGTGCAACCATGTCTCTTTTCAGAGGAAGAACAGCACCAGAGAAGGGATGGTCTGTAATTGTATTGTCATGTTGCCTGTTGCTTTAGAAGAAATTGCCCCAAAAGATGTGGTCCCACCCAATCAGGAAATTAGGTCTCCCATGCTTGAAGAGGCTCCTGATTCTGGAGGAAGAAGTCTGGGGTCATCTTGGACCCCTAGCAAGGCCAAGCAGGATCTCCTGCCCATGGCTGCCACTGTGTGAGATGAGAAGGGTCAGGTTGTTCCAGTGGCTCCCATGATAGACTCATGATGCCAGGTACTGAATTCACACACACAAATAGAACAGTGCATAAACACTATTTATTAGGAGCATGATACATTGTGCAGGACTTCAGTGAGTGAACTGAGGGCAATTAGCAAAATACAAAACATAAAAGACAAAGAGTTCATCTTCTTGCCCGCAAGAGACCTTGAAGTTCTGGTGCAGCCTGGCTGTGCTTATCAATACGTTCCTAGCTTTTTGTTTATCTAACATCTCTGGTTCCCATACCTTGTTACAAGCAAGCTACTACTACTTAACTCCTACTACATATCCCATTGGTAAAACATGAAGGGCTACCCAACATCCTACCCATCCCAAGGAAAAAAAAATATGAATCGGCATTTAGCAAATTGAATCAGTAGAGAAAGGAATGAATAGGGAAAGAGGGGAAGGTTGGGTAATGTCGAAAAGAAAGAGAAGAGAAAAGGGGGGGGTCAAAAACTGAAATGCAGTCATGAAAAGCATTAGCTAAGTAGGGAGATATGAAACTGGTGATGAAGGAACAGTGTTGCACATAGTCAGGTCAGTCTCTGAAGAATTCAAAGGAGGTGGTTTCAGTAAGCTGGAATGAAAAACAAGGTGAACAAGTTTGTCAGTGTCAGGTAAAGAAAGTTCAAAAGTGACATCATTAATGGTCCGTTCGACTGGGAAAGAACCAAGGTATTTTGGGTGAGTTTTTGGAGGGGCTATCAGTGGCAGTGTTCTTGGAGGAGAGATGGACAAGATTCCCAGGCTTGTAAGCAGGATTGGGGCGGCGTTTTTTGTCCAGAAAGAGCTTGTGAGAAGCTTTGGAAGACTCGAGCAGAACGCACAGAAGTCCAAGTAGAAGAGAGATTTGTAATCCAAGACTGGAGAGAGGGAGGTTGAGATGTAGAGAGGGTGTTGGGGAGCACTGGAAAGGGCTTCGGGTCGGTGCCAAAGACAATTTCAAATGGAGATTTGCCGGTGAAGGAGTGCAGAGGAGAATTGTAAGCAAATTTGGCAAAAGGCAGAAGAGATGTCCAGTTGTTTTGGTTAGAATTGATGAAGCAGCGTAAGTATTGTTCCAGGGTTTGATTGGTGCGTTTGGTTGGTCCATCAGTTTGGGGATGATAGGCGCTGCTGAGTTTTTGAGAAATGCCGAGGGATTTAAGGAGTGAAGTCCAGAATTTAGAACTGAATATCAGTTCTTTATCTGAGATGATTGTGGCAGGGAGTCCATGTAATTTCCAAATGTTAGTGATGAAGATGTTGGCTAGTTTTTCAGCAGTGGGTATCTTCTTCAATGGGATGAAATGAGATTGCTTGGAGAAATGGTCAGTGAGAACCCAAGTGGTATGGAAACCGCGGAGTTGGGTAGACCAACAATGAAATCCCATGAAATAGTTTCCCAAGGTGAAAATGCAGCAGGAAGCGGTTAGAGGAGTCCATGTGGTTTAGACGTAGAGGATTTGCAGGTGTTGCAAACAGGGCAGTTTTTTATGTATTCTTGGATTTGTTTGGTAAGACCTGGCCAGTGGAAAAGCTTCCTGATTGAATGTAGAGTTTTAAGGAAACCAAAATCGCTATACAGTGGTTGTAGATCTCTGAACCAGGTCACCATCCATAGCCACTTTCCCTTCCGCTTGATCCCAGAGCTACTGGGATCTTGCACAACACCAGAGTTATCACCACAATATATCTGCTGGGGGCCTATAGCCTTATTTGGATCCTGGCCAGGAATGAATGGAAGACCACTTTCAAGACCCGGTATGGGCACTATGAATATACTGTGATGCCCTTTGAATGCTGTAATGCTTCTGTGATCTTCTAACATTTTGCCAATAGCGTCTTCTGGGGCTGCCAGACTGCTTTGTCATCGTATATTTAGATGACTTCCTAATTTACACCCCAAACCAGACGGCTCATGATGCTCTGATGATCTCCATTTAGGGCAGAAGTGGAACACTATGTCAAGACCTGCCCCACCTGTCACTGTACCAGAGACCAGCCGGGGAGGCCCACTAGTCTGTTACATTCTGTGACTAGTCTTTTGGGACTCTGGAAGATGGTCTCCATGGATTTCGTAAAGGACCTTCTCCTATTGGCAGGCCATACCACAATTCCAGTAGTGATAGATTTATTTTCTAAAATGGCCCAGTTTGCTGCATGCTTGGGAGTGCCCACAGAGTGCACCAATGCTGCAATAGACAAGGACCAGGACCAAGCTTCAGCAGGACAACTGGGAGAAGCTGCTGCCATTGGCTGAGTTTGAATAGAACAACTCCCTCCATGCCTCAACCCAGCAGACCCCCTTCTTTGCCCACTGTGGCTTCCACTTTCTCCTGTTTCTAGCTGTGGCTCCTCAATCCTCCATCCCTGAGGCTGATCAGTGGCTCCAGGGGCTGAAGGCTCCGCAGTTGCTCGCCAAGGAACATAATCATGGTCCCTATCCCATCATGTCACAGTAAACCCCATGGCTGTCTGTCTGCAGCTGCCCCATGATGTCCACATCCATCTCATGTTCCATTGTTCTGACCTGGTTCCAGCTACAGACACTTGCTTTGAGGAATGAGCAAATGAGAGGGAGATGGAATAGCCTGGGAAAGGAATTGTTATGGTTAGTGATCAAATAGAATGCTAATGCATGATAATTCAAAATGTTACAACATATAAGGCACTGCAAATCCAATGCTTGTTTACTCCTGGCAGTTGTCAAGGTGTGCAGTTATTTCTTTGATGTTTTTGAATAAAGCTATTGAAAACTTCTAAGCTCAGTTCCTTGAACTCAAAAATATTCTGTAAAACTCTCACAGATAACGATCTGGAATCTCAATTGAAATTTTATTCCAAAATTGGAATCCCTCTGGGTTGGAGGGATGAATGGAGATTTCACTGGTCTTCTTTAGGAGGCCACTTTTACCATCTCTGGCTATCTGCCATCAGGTGATTGCATCATGTACGTTTCAGATGATTACAGCCACAAGACTGTGTCCCAGTGCGGTAACTTTTTCTCTTACTCAGGTCACGTGTTGACTTCTTTTCTGCCAGAGATCTGTCTGAAGAGGGTAAAGACAACATTTGTGTTAGTAAGTAAATTATGAATCTTTGGCACATAGGGGAAAAGAAAAGAGGACAAAAAAAAAGACAGCTTAGATGAGGAACAGAACACACGTGGTGAATCATGGGTGCTGTGGGACACCATATGTTGAGGCTTCTGAAAAGCAGAATAATGGAAGAGTTCTTGATCTGAATGGAAGCCTTGGGGAAACATTCTATGTGGGGGCTGTGGGTGAAGAATGGGAGAGGAACAGCTCAGTGGAAGGCTAAGAAAGGGAATGTGGGGCTGGATGGGCAAAGTCCTAGTCAAGAGGATGCAGCATTATTTGGCTTTTAAATATATGGAGGCCTCGCTTTGTAATCTCAGGTGAAAAAGATTCCTCAGGTCTTTTTTGTGGAGATATATTGAAGGTCCTCTTGAACTAGAAGAGAAATAAAAATTGACAGAAACAGAAGTAACAATGGTTAAAAAGACTAAAATGTGAGCTTTAACTATAGCAAATTGAAGCTAACAGGGAAAAACTGAAGATTAGTCCACTCTCTTAATTTTTGATGGGTATATCCAAATGAAGTTCACAATTATTTATGTTAGATTTAATACATTTTTAGTTCCGGGACTACCTAACTATGAAAAACCAGAAGAGCTATTGGATCGGTTTGAGCTTTGTCAGGCCTTATAGATCAAAGCCAGCACTTTGAATTGGTCCCAGAAACAGACTAGCAGCCAGTGGAGCTGTTGCAGCAAGAGAGTTGTGGGTTGCCTGTTAGCAATGTGGCTGGAAGCACTTTGAGACGGTTGAAGTTTCCAAACATTCTACAGGCAGACCCACATAGAGCTTGTTAACAGTAATCCAACTGGAATGTAATTAAGGCATGTGTCAAGGCATGACTCCCATTGTGACCAACTAAAAGCCTCTAGGAAGCTTATACCTAGGCAGGGAAGCCTTGGCCCCTTCCTATTCCTCTTCGCCCGCCGCTGGTATTCAGAGGCATGGCTCTTCTCCTAATGGCCCTCTCTTTTTTCCTTTTTCTTTTTTAAAAAACAGTCTTTATTAATTCTATACATACAAAAAAAGACAAAAAGAAAAAAAATCGACAGTAACAACAGTAATATATCGTAATTATATGAAAAATAGTTTAGTGAAGTAACGAAAGACACAGAGATATCTTTCGGAGCATGGGGAAATGCTCCCGTTTATTTGCAACAGCTGTCTTTTATAGCCCAGTAGTTTACGGAGAAATGCCCCATTTCTCCGTTATTATTTATGCTTACGTTAGAAGTTCTGATTATGGAGATAAGAGAAGATACTGAGATAAAAGGGGTAAAAATCAAGGGACAAGTGTATAAACTTAAAGCTTATGCAGATGATTTGGTAGTCTTTCTGGAAGATCCAAAAAATAACATTACAAAGTTAATGGAGAAATTAGAAGCGTTTGAAAACATCGCCGGGCTAAAATTAAATATGGACAAAACTAAGGTGTTGACCAAGAATCTTTGTGGTAGAGAAGAGAAGGATCTTTTAGAAGTTTCAGGTTTTAAAACAGGCAAGAAAATAAGATATTTAGGAATATGGGTATCAAAACATAATACAGAACTTTTCAAAATAATTATAAGAAGATCTGGGTAGAGATTCAAAGAGACATTCAAAGCTGGGATAAATTGAATTTATCATTGCTCGGCTGAATATCTACAATAAAAATGAGTGTTCTCCCCAAACTGAACTTTCTTTTTCAAAATCTCCCAATAATTATAAATGACAAATATTTCAAGAATTAGCAGAAAGAAATTATGAAATTTATTTGGAATAATAAAAAACCTAGGATCAAATGGAGATTATTGACTGATAAGAAAGAAGGAGGAGGATGTGCACTACCAGACATGAAATTAAATTACTATGCCGCAGGATTATCATGGATAGCAGATTGGGTAACATTAAAAGACGACAGGGTGCTGAAATTGGAAGGAGCTGACAATAAATTCGGTTGGCAGGCTTACCTGTGCTATGGAAAAGAGAGAGCAGACAAAGAGTTTACAAATCACTATATAAGGAAATCACTACTATCAATCTGGAAGAAATTTAAGTTAAAAATCTATCAAAGAATTTCTCAATGAATCTCTCCACATGAGGCTTCTTTTGGGAGGTGGAAACAGGAGCAAGAGAAATGGATCGTCTACAAAGATATCGTAATTGAATGGGACCATTATATGTTAAAGGAAAGATCGGAGTTAGAGAAAGAAGGATTTCCCAGTCAATGGTTTTTATATATGCAACTCGAGGAAAGGTTCAAAATGGACTTAAAACTGGAAGGCTTCCTCTCGAAAGAAGAAAAAAATGAGTTTGAGACAGCCGTTTTTGAGAGACCAAGACGGTTAACATCCCAAATATATAAATTCTTAATAAGTAGAGAAATGGAAACGGAAACTATTAAACAGACAATGGTGAAATGGGCAGTGAATATAGGCAAAGCGATACCCCTTGAGGATTGGGAGAGAAGTTGGAACAGAACACAGAAGTTTACGGTATCTCAAAATCTCAAGGAAAATTACTTAAAAATGTTCCACAGATGGTATTTGAGCCCATCTAATCTTGATAAGATGTATAAAACAGGGAAAAAAGAATGTTGGAAAAGAAGAGGGCACATTTTATTTATGGTGGACGTGTAAGAAAGCTAAAATCTATTGGAAAAGTGTTAATAAAATTATGGAAGAGATATTTGAAATTAATATACCAGTAATCCCTGAACTGTATTTACTGAACATAATACCCAATATACAGCAATTAAGTGTTAAAAATAGATGGAAGATAGTTTTATATATGGTCACTTCTGCTAGAATTGTTTATGCCAGATTTTGGAAAAATCAACATATTCCAGATATTGAGGAGTGGCTTGCTTTGCTTTATGAAATGAAGAATTGTGATTATCTATCTAAATTATTGAATGAAGAAAAAAGAATTATCTATGAGACAGCATGGATGCCGATAACAAATTATCTTAAAAAAAGATATGGAGATATAATATTTATATAAATCTTAAGAATCACAACAGTATATCAGGTATAGGGAAAATGACACTGACCCAAAATGGAAAGGGGTAACAGTGGGAGAAAAAATAATGATATGGAATATTATGAGTGGTCCAACATGAAGATAGTTAAAAGATGAATAAGTTATAAATAAGAGTGTGAACAGAAGGGATGAGATGTACTTGAAGGAGAAGGTAGATAAAGAGATAACATAATTTAAAACATACCAAATGAATAAACCAGACAAAGATAAGCAGGAAGTAGACAAGTTGTAAGTATGTGTGTATATATTTGTAAGTAGCAGAGTATTGACTAGGAAATAACATCTGTAACAGATAAGATGTATTTGAATTACACATTCTGTACCACATATAGAAGAATGAAGATAGGATATGAAGTAAGTATGCAAATCTAATGAATTTATTAATCTGTTATATTTTTTTATTATTGTATTTGATTTTTATAATTAAAAAAATAACCCAGTAGTTTACATTGCTATATCAGCAATCATTGTGTAAGGGCAATCAAGCAAATAGAAGAATAGCTAATACATCATTATATACTTTACCAATATTGTTGTTGTTGCAAAGCAGTTTGTAGCTGATTAATGAATTCTGCATAGGGTTCATTGGGTCCCTGCCTGATTGATGAGAAGCTCTTCTTAGGGGCATTGGAAGCTGGAAGCTTATGAAAGGCTTCTAGAGCACAGCGAGAGCCAATAGCAAGCGTAGCCTGTGGCAAAGCGGCTTGCATGTGAACTTCTGTAAACTGTCCTGTGCCCTCCAATTGTTCCGTGGTGGTTTACCACGATCATCTGGCAGCCACCAGGGTATTTTTGTTGTCCCTGGAGTAATTACACTGGTGAACTTAAGGTTAATGCCCCTGACCCGGGCATTAACCTTGGCCAAGCGATGTCATTCACTTTCCCATAACACATATTGAGAAGTATCTAAGATCATGTGCATCATGTCTTTCCAATCAGATGAGGTCAATATATGTCCATTATTAATGCTTTCCAATAACCCATGTGTGTACCTACTAGTAATCCCTGTTTCAGTAATTGCCTTACGGACTTCCGGAAGCACATTGTATGGAAGGGGAGCCCAATTAACTTGTGGCTGCCCATCAGCATCCTGCTCATACATTACTGGGCAGACAGCACGAAGATCTAGCACCTCTTGCGGGGTGAGGTCTTGTGTGCCAAAGCCTGATCGACCATTCGTTGGAAAGGAGAATGAAAAGATACACTTTTATTTGAACAGGGTGTGCATGAAGTCGATTCATTTTTTCCTGCGGTATCAGAGGGGGCGGTGGCTTGTCTAGGAGAATTAATAGTAACCACCTTATATGAGGGAGGTGGAGAATGATCAAGAGTGACCCAGACCTGATTGGAAGGACCAAAGTGCTCCACAGCATAGCGACAAAGATGCCACAAATGCAGAATATTTACTGACGCTTGGGGTCAGTATGAAGACACTGGCCAATCTTTTCCCAATGACTCAATTGCAATGAACCCCCTTCAGGGTACCAAGGGCGATGAGTGCCTATCTCACTGACCAGCCAGAGGACCTGGGAGGAAGAAACAGGATGTCCAAATTTCTTAAGCAAATAAGCTAAGTCCTCAGCATGCTTCTGTTCCGCTACAGAAACAGAAGCGCCCATACTCACTGGGATTCCGAAAAATGTGAGGGTGCACCTGAAGCTCATGCCGAGTGAGGTGAGTATGGAGCTGCGGGTCCCTGTTCGGGCACCAGATGAAGTAATGAAAGACACGGAGAAATCTTTCAGAGCATGGGGAAATGCTCCCATTTATTTGTAACAGCTGTCTTTTATAACCCAGTAGTTTCCATCGCTATATTAGCAATCATTGTGTAAGGGCAATCAAGCAAATAAAAGAATCACTAATACGTTATATACTTTACCAGTATAAGAATAGCTCATATATCATAGAAGAATAGCTCATATATCATTATGTACTTTACTTGTCGGGAAATGTACTATGTATCAGATGCCTCAGTAATTTGCAGTCATGCAAGGTAGGGTCAGAGAATATCCGAGCTCCTAGCCTGAGAGTGTGCCCAACCAGGCCTACAGCTCTTAATTCTCCTCAGTTTGGAATAACAAAGTATAAGAAAAAAGAAAAGAGAACAAAAGAAAGAAGAAAAACAAAACAACCCACCCAATCTTATTCATACATATGCATTACATTTGAATAATTACTAACTGTGAAAAAGAGAAGAAAGAAAAAAAAAGTACTGACAAGTAACAGTTAAGATTCTTTCCAGCTTGCTCATCAGCTGGTTTTAAATTCAATTCTATTTCAGCACCTCTTCCTAGTATAAACATAAATATAACTATAATATAATATATAATATAACTATAAATACAAATACTCTAAACGCATTCACTATAATTACCTTCACTCTCTAAACTATTTAAATCATTCTTCTCTTTTACAAATCAAACCCACAAACTATTAAATCTCCCTTTTTATTTCCTATGTGGTCTGTGAAAGGTTTCCATGTTCTTAAAAATATTTCTATTCTTCCTCTATTGAGTTGTTAACTTATTTATTTCCACAAACTCTATATTTATTTATCCATTCACTCACTTTTGGGGTTCTCTTATCTTTCCAGTATTTTGCATATATAATCCTAGCAGCTGTCGCCATATATCTTACCAAATTCCTGTGATGCCTTTCCTTATTGTTAATCCTGTCAATTATATTAAGGGAAAAAATTTCTGGTCTAAATACCATTTCAGACTTTAAAATCTTTTAAATAGATTTGCATATCGTTAACCAAAATTTCTTTGCTTTCTGACACTGTCACCACATGTGGTAGAAGGAGCCTTCATGACACTTACATTTCCAGCATCTATTGCTCTTCTTTTTATACATTTTGGCCAATTTACTAGGGGTTAAATACCACTTATATAACATTTTATAAAAGTTTTCTTTAAGATCATTACACTGGGTAAATTTCAAACCTGTTCCCCAAACTTCCTCCCTTTGATCTAACTCTATATTATACCCTATATGTTGGGCCCAGTATATCATACTCTCTTTTATTTGGTCCTCCTCTGTATTCATTTTTAACAACAGCTTATATATTTTTGAGATTAAATGGGGTTGTTATGACCATAATAATTTTTCAAATTCATTCTTAGTGCTCTCAAAACCATATTTTTTATTATCATCTTTGAATTTCTCTCTCAGTTGATAATAAGTTAGCCATTGTATTTTGTATTCTTCAGTCTCTAAAGTTTGGATGTCTTTAATACTCCAACTCCCTCCATTTTCCTTTAAAACATCCCTATGTCTTACCCATGAATCTAAGCTACCCATCTCCCTTCTCTGAAATGCCTCTTGTGGCAATAACGATCCTGGAATCTTTACTCCAAATCTATTTTTGCCTCTCTCCCAGATTTTAAAAACTGATCTCCTTACAATGTGATTCTTAAACCCTTACCCTTACTTTTGTTTTCTCATACCACAAATAGGCATGCCAGCCAAATTTTAACTCATCTAATAATCTGTTCTCTTCTAACAAAATCCATTCTTTGAGCCATGCTAGACATGAGGTCTCAAAATATATTCTCAAGTCTGGAACTCCAAATCCTCCTCGTTCTTTAGCATCTATTAATATTTTCCCCTTTATCCTGGGTTTCCTCTGAGCCCATAAGAATTATTAAATTTCCTTATGCCAATTAATAAATGGGGTTTTGGAGAATATAATTGGGATTGTCTGAAAGAGATACATACATTTGAGTAAAACAATCATTTTGGTTACAGATAGGTGATATTAATTTTTTGCCATTTTTTAAGATCGTTCCTTATACTTTCCCAAGTCTTAACATAATTATTTTCATATAATTGTTCTTTTTTTTTTTCTAATACAATCCCTAAGTATCTAACTTTCTTTACAATCTCAAAAACAGATTTTCTATATAAGTCCTCTTCTTCCCCCTTACTCATATTCTTAGTTAATATCTTGGTTTTGTCTATATTAATCTTAAAACCAGAGATTTTACCAAATTCCCCTATTATTAGCTTTTACTAAAGTTAATTCTATACTGTATAAAATTAATTCTATACTGTATAATTCTATACTGCCAGTTGGGTCTTCTAAAATCACAACTGTATCATCTGCAAAGGCTTCAGATTGAATTCTGCCCCTCTTATCTTTGTTCCTTTTATATTTCTATTACTTCTAATTGTTCTATTTAAACATTCTAATTTGAAAATAAAAAGCAAAGGTGAAAGGGGGCAACCTTGTCTTATCCCTTTCTCTATAATAATACTTTCTGTTGGATTCCCATTTATTATTATTTTAACTTTTTGTAGAGAATACATTGCTTTAATCCAATTTACAAAATTACTTCCCAAATCCTCCAGTACTTTAATTAAGAACAACCAATTAACATTATCGAAATCCTTTTCTGTATCTAAAAGTATCAGTGCTCCCTTAATTTGATTATGATAATCCCAATATTCTAATATATCCAGTACTGTTCTAATACTATATCTAATTTGTCGTTTTGGTAAAAATCCATTTTGGTTTTCATGTACATAGTCTTGCAGACAAATTTTTAGCCTATGTTACCTTGTTTCTCTGGGGTCCTGAGAAGGACGCCCAAATGACCAAATATTAACAGAAAATTGGGGAAATCAGCTCAGAGCACTGCTCTAGCTTTACAAGAGGCAGGGAAACTAGCAGGACCTTTTGCTCTATGTCTACAGAGTCAAATCAGTGAGCCAAACAAATTCAGAATAAACCAATTAATGTTTTATTGAAAAGTAAACAAATAAGACAACAATCACACCACTAATTAAATAAGAAATAGGAAATAGAAATGAATTCAGGAATAAGCAATACGACCTGATCTGTAGTCCTAAGCAGCTGAAGACAATGAAACTTCCTGGGGAGCTCGCTATGCAAAACTGGCAGCGAGACAGTGTAAAACTGGAAAAGCGGCTCTCTGAACTATCAAAATCAGGGGTTTTTATAACAAAGTTGTGCCTGTGACTCATGTCATAAACTTTGAGAACAAAGTTAACTTTGAAATGCACCAAAAGGCTTAGAAGTGGATCAAAACATATCAATCATGCAGCCCAAATGTCAATCAATGGACACTTCTATGGTGTGGTTATTTATGGGCGCAAATCAGGTATCTTGTGAGATGAAAGGCCAGATCCCGAGTCACAGCCAAGCTTTGAAATGCCCGCCTAAGAGAGGGGAAGTTGGAATTCCCGTCATTAACCAGCTGCTTCCTTGTGACTGTTTTTCTCAGGATCCTGGCAAACATATAAGCCAAGGTGCATGGAAAGGTCAAATTATTTGATATCACAAAAGGATATCTAGTACTCAAAGTTCTATGCCTAAATCACAGTTACACCTATTTGCTAAAATGAGTGTAAATATTTTATAATCTTTGTTTAATAAAGAGATAGGCCTATAGTTCTTCACTGATAATAAATCTTTATCCTCTCTTGGTATCAACATAATACTCATTTCCTTCCAGCTGTCAGGGATTTTCTGAGTTTTTAAAATTCCATTCAAGATTCTTTGTAGAGATTTTTCCAATTCATTGTAAAATGTTTTATAATACAGAGCTGTCAGGCTATCAGTCCCAGGGGCTTTACCTCTTTTTAATTGTTGTATTGCATTTCTTAATTCTTCAGTTGATATTGCCTTATTTAATTCCTCTCTTTGTTTTCCCGTAAATTTCAGAATCTCATATTCTTGAATTTATTTATTTATTGAATTTATTTATTTATTTGTGTTTCCGTTACTTCTTGCTTTTTACACAGCATCTGAAAATAGTTATAGAATATTTTATGTAATTCTTTATATTAGTTATTAATCAGTCTCCTTGTTTTAATTTTGTAATCATTCTTTGGCTTTTTCTTTTCTAAGACTATATAGTAACCATCTCTCTGGTTTATTTCCATGTTCAAAATTTTTTGTTTTATGTAATCTAATTTCCTTTTCATTTCATCCATCATCATCATTGTTATTTGCTTTTGTAATATTTTATTTGCCCCAATATTTTATTATTGGTTTTTTTAATTAACTATAATTCTTTCTTTTTGATTTCTTTGGAGACTTCATTTGTCTTCTCCTGTCTCTTTCTTTTCCATTCTGCATTTAGTTTCATAAAAACCCCTCTAATTACTGCTTTCCCTGCATCCCATACTATACTATTCTCTAACTCCTTATCGTGATTCTGTTACAATGTATGGAACATGTAGTGGACTCCTTGCTTCACAATTTCACAGATTCAAAATAAAATATTCTATAAGTACCTCTTTACAATAATTAAGTAGTTCTTCTTTATATAGTAAAGCCTCATTCAATCTCCATTTATAATTTTGAGTTCTCCTCTTAAAAATTAATTTAACTGGATTATGGTCTGATATTGTTTTAGGCAAGAGTTCTATTTTCCCCAGATTATTTCCTGTATTTTTGGAGACCCAGATCATATCTATTCTGGACAATGAATTATGTACATCAGAGTGGATGTACTCTCTTTTAAACTCCAAGAATCAACCAGATGTAATTCATCAACTAGTTCAAATAATTCCTTTGATAATTTACCTTGTTTTCTTAATTAATTTTTAATTAATTTAGTCGATAATCTATCCAGTTGCGGATCTATCACACCATTAAAATCTCCCATTAAAAATATTCATAATCTAATCCTATTAATTTATCTTTCAATGCCTTGTAAAATGTACTAGTACTAACATTTTATAATTATTAATCTTAATTTCAACCCCGACATATCTTCCTTTTTTATCTGTAAATATCAGTTTAGGCTCCAAATGTAATTTAACATATAAGACTACTCCATTTCTCTTTATCTTGCCAGCTGATATAATTTTTCCTGAATTAACAATTCCATATATTTACCTTTAATCTCTTGGAGGCATATTAAATCTAATTTTAATTTCTGTAAATACTGAAATATTAATTTTCACTTTTTTTAATGAATTCAAATCTTTCGCGTTCCAAGAAAGACACTCTATTTCAGTATCACCAGTTACATATACAATTTATGATTATGTAATTATAAGAATATATTAGATTCTTAATTTCCTTAACTATTACACTTCTGCAATATCTTGCTGTATGATCCTTCCTATGTCCATATTCACCTCCCCTTCTTTTTATCTGTTTCCAACTCTGCTGCTCCCCTACCCACATCCCTTCCTTTTAATTACCTTTTGCTCTCTTTCTTATTTCTCTATTCCTTATCAGAGATATCCAAATCCAGCAAGCTCACTTCTTCTTAAGGTTTTCTTTCTTCTCCTTCCTTCTTCTGGTCTTTTTTCCAATTCTTTTCTTCTCTCTGTTTCAGGTTTTCTTGATGAGTACCATTATCATTCATGTCTGAAATGGCTTCACCTTGGCTTTTGGTTGTTTTCCAGAACTCTTTCTTATTTCTTTTCAGAAAAGCTGTGGCTTTTTCTACAGAGTTTATTTTGTGTCTCTCCTTTTTGTAGGTAAAGTTAACCCCTTCAAGCCTGTCCCAGCCAACGGGAATTCCTTCCCTCTTCAACACGTCTGCTAAGGAGTAGTCTTTTCTCTTCTTCAACAGTCATGCTGGGATTTCTTTCAGTATTACTATTGACTTCCCGTCAATTCGGATTCCTTTATTATAATGCACTTCCAATATGTGGTCTCTTGTTGTTTTCTGAACACACTGAATAATTAGATCTTTTGGCAGATTTCTCTTTCTTGCTATCAGGGAATTGACTCTATACATACGGTCCAGTTCTGTCTCCAAAAATTCTTCACTACTGTCTAAATTCTTTGCCAGTTCCTCAATTTTTTTTTTCCTCATATTCTCATTTGGGGATTCCATAACTCTTCTGAGTCTTAGCCACAATTCTTTTTCTCTGAGTTCCATGAATACCTGTCAATCTAATTGCCTCTCTAATTCCTGGTTTAGGTCCTGCATATCTCTTTTCAAGTTCTGAATCTCTTCTCTATTTTTCTTTACAAATTTTCTTGCCTTCTAGCATAATTCCTTGCATAGTGTTGAACTTTGAGTTTAAATCATCCAGCACCTGTCCTGTCTCTTTTCTAAAGTCTCTCCTTTCCTCTATGAATTTCATCATATAAAAAAGTACACCTTCATCCACGGAGGCTCTTTCAGTTTGTGTACTATAGTTCTGGAAATCTATTTCTTGACACCAGCCATTTTTCCTGTTCTCTATTCTTCTTCTCTCTTTTTCCTCTTAATCCTTCTTCCTTCTTCAACACCCGATCTTTTATACTACATACTCAAAACCTTCTTCAACATACTTATACCTTATTTTCCTCTTTTCTTCTCACTTTTCTTTTTTTCCTTTCCTTTTCTTCTTTCTTTCCTTCCCTTTCTCCTTTTTCTTCTTCTTCTCAAACTTTTTTCTTAAACCTTCTTAACTTTCTTCCTTATGGCTCCTGCTTCCAGTAATTGCAACTGAATAATAAAAGGGAACAGTCCAAAAAATAATCAGAAAAAAAAGAAAAAGAAAAAAGAAGGGGGATAAAAAAGAAAAAAGTAAAAGAAATCCAAAAATCCAAGAAAAGAAAAGAAAAGAAAAGAAAAGAAAAGAAAAGAAAAGAAAAGAGGAAATCCCAAAAATCAATCAATCAATCAATCAGTCAATAGAAAAATAAGGGAGGAGAAGCCCAAGTTTAAATCTAATTCCAAAAATAGAATATAAAAAAAGGAAAAAGAGCTGGTCAACACACCAAAAACCAGATAAGACTCAAAATCAGTAGCAAAATCAGCAAAATCAATAGTCAAGACTCAAACAGATTAAAAAGAGAGAGAGAAAATTTCCTGGCTCAAAAATAAAGGAGAGAGAGCAACATATGACATCTATATTATGTTGCTAATTGGTGTGATCTATATTTCTGTCAGAGAGGGACGGGGAGGTCTCTTCAATTGGGTCAGCATCTCCAGGGTCATTACACTCCAGCCAGACACAACATAATAATAACCTCTGAAGAGAAGGAGTGGCGCGAAAGGCATTAAAGTACAGATCAGCGCTCCAAATTCTCAAATAAAAAATATTCCACTCCAACTCCAAACAGATAATAATAAGTAATAAATAATGAATAGCCCAAAACTTGAATCAAAAGTACAGTTCAGAATTCACCTTCCAAGACAGCTACTTTTCTTTAATGATTTCCTCTTTAGATCTTTAAATTGAAATGAAGCATTGTGGAACAACAGCAATGAAAAAGACAATAAATATATATTGAACCAAAAACCTCATTGGGACATAGATCTTTTAGGTTCCACCCTCAGATCACACAAAAAGTTTATTATATATATCTGAAGCTTAAATTTAGATATTCGTTTAAAAAAAAAGAGAGAAAAGAAGAAGAAAAACCCAGCCTTGAAGCTTAAAAGCCTCAAAGCAAAAAAAAAAAAAAAGGCAAGAAAAAATCAAAACAAGACACTGGAGAGCTGTAATCAGAGGTGATTCTCCAACTGCTGAAGAGGTCTTCTTGATTTTAGTTAACTGGTCAAATTAACTCACTAATCTCAAGAGGTCTGGTGGATCGGTTGTGGGGCGGGCAAAGGGAGTTTCCCTGCCTGCTTAACAATGTGGAGGCTCTGCTTTCCGTGCTGCAGCCATCTGTGATCGTTGCTCTAGCCCGAGTGGCAACTTGTTGAGGCTCCCTTGCAGCCAAACCGGAGATCTTCGGGGGGCTCCTAGGTCCTGGGCACCCACTTGAAGGCTCCAGATGAATACTACCTGTGGATCACCACCACTTGCTTGGTTTGAGATTGGAGCACGATCTCCCCACCGTCTTTGCCCGTTCCATGCCAAACCAGAAGTCTAATGGCCCTCTCTTAACAGCCAGCATGAAGGTTTCAGTTCAACTCTGTGTAGTTTCTTTTACTTTGTTCCATGGTAGCCTTTATGTAAACTGTAAGCAGTTCACATAAAAAGCTGTGGTTTCTTTTTCCTCCAGAGTCCAATAGTTTTTTAGGACATGGCCTTCCATTTCTCCCTAAAGGAGTGGGCTCTCTTGGATCCGGATCAGAGAGCCCTGCATGCACAGATCATGGGGAGACCCACAGGATCATGACCTCTCTTGGTAAGGTTCCTTCAGTGATGGGAATTTCTGTCTCCAAATGCAATAATCACAGTCACGATAACAGCTTCTGATTGGGAGCAGTACCCTCAATCCTCCCAGTCCCTGTGGGATCTTTAGGGGCTTGGAAACTGGCGTCCCTCATAATGTTTCCAGACATGTTTGGCAGGACCAATGGTGGCAATCACCTCAACCACTCTATTACTGGTTCATGAGAGAGGCTAAAAAAAAGCTCAAGAAGTTCTGAAAAAACAGAAGAGAGGGAAGAAGTTTTGAAATCATTACGACTGTAGGCAGTATACTGTCCTGTGATTGCAAAACAATAAAACAGAAAAATGATAAAAGAGTGAAATAAAACAATTGAGCACTTAATCCAATTATGGCACTCCAAGCTAGCTTACCTCGTCCAGTGCCTATACAGATTGGTAAACTCAGGTTCATCTCATAATGTATCCTAATTATGGGATGAATTGAGAGTAAAATCCCAAGCCCCAGTTCGACTTTGCCAAGGCTGCCCTCTTTCTTCTGACCCAGGTGATGGGCTATCATGACCTTTGGAAGAGTGATCAAAGGCTGCGGGACTCCAGTTGTACAGAATTACCTTTAAATTATAAGAATGAAATAAAAAGATGGGTCATAATTTGTTGAAAGATGTGTTGCCAAAGGAATGTGAGGAAATCCATATGCTGTTAGAAGTTGCTTGTCTGTCTAACATATGCCTATGTTACCACCGTGTTCTGGCCTGACCCTTGGTGAACCAAAGATAATCATTTTTGATACCATAATTCGGCCCTACTCTGCCACCAGCCAAGTGTGTGAGGCCTGCCAAACAAGCGCAAAGCTAGGCATGGCTGTTACTTGCTGCTCCCATCAAATCAAGCCAGATATTGCCAGATATGCTTTAGGAGACCTCCCGAAACAAACACCTTCATTACATATGCATGCTACCACGAAGAGACTCTCTGCCCTGAAAGGATGCCCTGGTGAGCCAGGTACTTAACTGCCGAGCTAGCCGCATTTACATACCGACCATACCATTGTCAGTTCAGACTCTAACTCAATCATGCAAATTCTGACCTTTCGGAGGCTTTGTCTCCAACCCAAAACCTATTGTGTACACCCAAGACCAGATTAGCCTGCGGTTGTTCTTTCCCCTATAAAAATCCCCCTCTTTTGAGAGCTCTTTGGAACTCTCGCTGGATCGCCTGAACTTCACTTTGCCTTGCTGCTGCTCGGTTCAGCAGATTCCCCTTAGCTGCCACGCCGGGTTTCCTCTTCTACAATTGGCTTCTCCAGGACTGCAGGACAGGTGGCGTATCACCCATTCCCCTTGAAATTCTCTTTTCTTTTCTAGTTAGGAGTGTGTTTATGTTTTTCTTTAATAACTGTTTAATAAATCTTAATTATTGTTTGAACCATTTGCCTCCTCACTGACCTGATGCTGTATACATAGGGTAAAAGACCCTGCTGCGTTGCCCTGCCTCTCGTTAGCCAAGAGAGTGCTCCAGCTAATTTTCCCCATCTTTGCTTAGTTTGTTTTGGTTATTTGGGCGCCCCTCCCGGGACCCCCAATTCACAGAGTAACACCTACCTCTGTCTTTCTTAGAAACTAAGCAGCTGTAGATGTACAATTCTTCTCCCATCCAGGGTGGGATGCTGGAGGGATGAGGCATGGTATCTTCTTTGTTGGAGTAGAAAAATCCAACCTTTACTGGACATGTGGGGGTGTGGCTAGCAGAGTGTCAAAAGTCATTCTGTGTAAAAGAAACATATGGATAATGTGCTGTCAGCAGGAGGATTCATGGGAAGATAGTCAGGGTGGGGTCTGTGGGTGAAAAATGGCTGTCAGGAATGGCTGGCTGTCAAATTAATAGACCTATAATTTCATAGAACTTCAAAGCATTCTAAAGCACTACTATAAAGAGGAAAAATCTCAGTGCCCACAGCCAAAAAATCCCTTCTCAACAATTAAATAATCTTCCAGTAAAAGACACTTGAAAGTACACAACAACAACTGCTTGCCTAAGCATGCCCTCATAGGGTTGCCATAAGGCCACAGGAAACCTGAAGGCTCAGACACCCCCAGAAGGAGAGCACAGGGGGAGCCAGCTGAACCTCTTCTGTGAAGGAGTTCCCCAGCCACCAAGGAGCAGCTACTGAGAAAGAAGGAGAGTTGTTTTTGTTACAAAGAAGGAAGGGAAATGCGCTTCTCTTTCTGTTATGCACAGATACTCTCATAAGGTACTTCCACATCTAAGCTTTGCATGTGTTTGAATTTAACAACATGTTGAAATCTCAACATGGATTTCTCAAAATCAACGTGGATTTCTCAAAAATAGGTCATGCCAGACTAATCTTATCTCTTTTTATGATAGAGTTACTTGCTTGATAGATGAAGGGAATGCTGTGGACATAGTATATCTTGATTTCAGTAAGGCCTTTGACAAAGTTCCCCATGACATTCTTGCAAAGAAGCTAGTAAGATGTGGGCTGGACAGGGCTACTGTCAGGTGGATTTGTAACTGGTTGACTGACCGTACCCAAAGGGTGGTCACCAATGGCAGATTCTCATTCTGGAGAGAAGTGACTAGCGGGGTGCCACAGGGTTCTGTCCTGGGCCCGGTGCTGTTCAATATCTTCATTAATGACTTGGATGAAGGAATAGAGGGCACGCTGATCAAATTTGCAGATGACACCAAATTGGGAGGGGTTGCTAATACGCCTGATGACAGGGTCAAAATTCAAAAGGACCTGAACAGATTGGAGAGCTGGGCCAAGGCTAACAAAATGAACTTCAACAGAGAGAAATGTAAGGTCCTACACTTAGGCAGAAAAAATGGTATGCAGAAATATAGGATGGGGGACACGTGGCTGGCTAACAGTATGTGTGAAAGGGATCTAGGAGTCTTCATAGACCACAAGTTGAACATGAGTCAGCAGTGTGATGCGGCAGCCAAGAAGGCCAACGCAATTCTTGGTTGCATCAATAGGAGTATGGTGTCTAGATCGAGGGAGGTATTGGTACCACTCTATTCTGCATTGGTTAGACCTCATCTTGAATACTGTGTCCAGTTCTGGGCACCCCAATTCAAGAAGGATATGGATAAGCTGGAGCAGGTGCAGAGGAGGGCAACCAAAATGGTGAGGGACCTGGAAGCCATGCCCTATGAGGACAGACTTAGAGAGCTATGTTTAGTCTGCAGAAGAGAAGGTTGAGAGGGGACATGATAGCCATGTTTAAATATTTGAAGGGATGTCATGTCGAGGAGGGAGTGGGCTTGTTTTCTCCTGCTCTTGAGACCAGGACAAGGAGCAATGGATGCAAGCTGCAGGAGGGGAGATTCCGCCTGAACCTCAGGAGGAATTTCCTGACAGTCAGGGCTGTCCGGCAGTGGAATGTGCTGCCACGGAGCGTGGTGGAGTCTCCTTCTTTGGAGGTTTTTAAGCGGAGGCTGGATGGCCACTTGACGGGAGTGCTTTGAGGGTTTTCCTGCATGGCAGGGGGTTGGACTGGATGGCCCTTGTGGTCTCTTCCAACTCTACATTTCTATGATTCTATGATTCTATGAACACCAGCCAATTGTACTAAATTACAGTGATGTATTTAAGTCTTTTACTCCAACTCTCAAGTCAAGTCTCAAGTCTCTACCTTCAAGTCTCAAGTTGAGTCTCAAGTCCTTGCAAGATACTTTCAAGTCAAGACTCAGGTCTGGGAGCCAACTTTATACCCCAATGTGTATTCCAGAATTTCTGATCAGAGTCAAATAAAAAGTCAGTTTTAACAGTTTAAGTAGAGTTGGTCCTTCACATTTATGATTTTGCCATCTACAGCTTCAGAAGTGGGGAATAGAATCCTTCTTACTTCCCATTTGCAAAGCTGAGCCTTTTACAGAAGTGGAAAATAGGATCCTTCATACTCCCCATTACTGTAGCTCCGAAACCTTTAGAAGGAAGGCTCCTTCCTCCTCAAACCCACTGCCTAACACGTTTGCCGTTCCCCTCTGAGAGTGGGGTACTGACCCGTAACAGTGCCCAGGGCAAGGAGGTGGAGTGAGAGGAGGTGGGCGGGTGAGTGGCAGTGGGCAGGGGAGGGGCAAGTGGAGGGAGGCGGGGTGAGAGGCAGTGGGGCTGAGTGAGTGGAGATGGGCGGAGTGAACAGCTTGCAGAGATGGGTGGGGTGAGTGGCGGTGGGAGGCGTCCCTCTGACATTGGCGCCTGGGGCATGCACCCCAGTTGCCTCAGCCTAGATCTGCCTCTGCCCTCTGAGAATTCACACTCAGTCCACAGGATTGCAAAATTTATTACAAAAGCTGCCTGCCTGAGAGATCTTTTTTATCACACAAAATGGGGTCCCCTGTCATGGCGATGAGCTCATTTAAATATTATGACTGAATTTTTATACTTGTTATTTTATCTTTCTTGTTTACCATGTATTTTATTTCTTATATCAAACTCACTATTTATTAAGTTTAAGTTGATATGTTTTAATTATTTTAGTTAATTTTATAGGAGCTGAGTCCATTTGTGTATGCAATTTTTGTATCTGTATTTTTGTATTATGAATTATATTTTTATTGTTGATATGGTCAGTTGACTAGTCAATAAACGATGATGATGATGGCTGCCCTCAGATACGCACCCTGCATTCTGGGCACGAATTTTGCCTTCTGCTCTTAGGAAAAGTTTTAGAAAACTCCTCCTACATGAAGCTTTCCACGTGAGTCGAAATGTGCTTTGGGTCAGTGCTGTGTGGCTACTACACTTAGTGACATTAATATCTATGTTTATACTAATATCTTTGCTGCTGTCATTTTCTGGAGCACTTGGTTTATTCAGTTGGTTTTGTTTGATGCATGGCCAGCCACTCATTTCCAAAAGACTTGCTTGACATCATCATACTCCCTAGGTCCCTGTTTCCCCAGTGTGGTCTAATCTTTCCTATCTCCCCAAACCAGCTCTCCCTCCCTTTGTCAGCCCTTGCAATGTTCGCTTAATTTAGTACAAGCAATTGTGCAAAAATTGGCTTCGCATTTTCCTGTGCAGCAAGGTTGTCCTTGATTGGAGAAGTAAGGAGTGGCCTTATCTACCCTTCATTGCTGACCTCCCAGAGTAATTAATGTTGACATGTTTTTCAGGACATATTTAGGAGACCTAATTGGCTTCAGAATATGATGCAGTTATTGTGTGTTATTGTGTTATTGTGTATAGTGTGTTGGGGGGATGGTAGGGTTGGTGGGTGGGGAGGGTGGGCTACATTTTGATGTTTTAATATATTTATATGTTCTGTAATGCCGCCTCGATCCATTTGGGAGAGGCGGGATAGAAATAATTTTATTATTATTGTTATTATATTATTATTGCCTGACCCATTTGCTGTTCCCTCCAAGAAATGTGTCCACACTTTGGCCTTGAGACAGATCATCGTGTGACCAGTAAGTTGCAAGGTTTCTGGATGAACGTGTTATGTTACTGAACCAAGGGCAGCAAGTCAGCTATTAAAAACGTGCAAGTATCAAGTTGAGTCCAGTCAGTGTGTAATTTTTGCCAGGTCAAGTCCAAACTGAGTCACTGAAGTGACTTAAGGCTGACTTGAGTCTGAGGCCACTTCTGCACTAGACCGTTATAGCGCTGTTATTCCACTTGCAACATCCTATGGAATCCTGGGGTTTACAGTTTTGGGAGGGGCCGGCCGGCCCCTCCCAAAACTGCAAACCCCAGGATTCCATAGGATGTTGCAAGTGGAATAACAGCGCTATAACGGTCTAGTGCGGAAGTGGCCTGAGTCAATCCACTCGAGTCTACATCGTTGCTAAATCACCTCACACTCTGCAAAGGAAAACAACCCTCCCATCCACAGATTGTGTATTTTGACCGGTTGGTAAAAGAGTCGGGCAAGACCAGTCTCTCATTCAAAGAATCATTGCTCTCTATATATCTTTATTTTATTTATCTACTGCTTCAGCCTGTCCCACATCACAAGACTTTTCTGATTTACTGAATGAAGATCTTCATCTCATGTCACGCATCAAAAGATCTCAAGAATTTGTACCAGTAAAAGCAAGAGAAACAAGAAAAAAAACACACGACTGAAAACAATAAAATATAATTGAAATACAGTAAAAGAGATCAAACGCGTTAAGAGGTTAAAATGGTCTGACGGATCTTGCCAGCAGCCTGGCTCAGCTTCACTCACGTGACGGGAAGTGGCATTCCCTTTCCAATGAAAGCTCCCCCCACCCCCGTTAGCGTGAGAAAAGCGGCGTCCCATTAAAAAGAGCCGGGGGAAACAATAGCTACTCCCGCTTTCCCACAACAAAGATGGAGGGAGGAGGAAACGAAGGAGGGCGCCTGAAAAAGAGGAGGCCAGGTGGGAATTCCTGGCGGTGGACCGAATTGGGGGCGAAAAGGAACGATCTGGTGGAAAACTGGAACCGGCAGGGAAGCAGAGAAACTACCCTGCCGCTTAGCGGTCTTTAAGGCGGAGGATAGGCAGGGTTAAGAGAAGAGAGCTGGATTCCTAGAAAGAAAGGGAAGGTGGGGCGGGACGAGCCCAGTCCTCCAGAGCAGACAAGTCTCGGGCTCCACAGTCACTTCGGCTTAAGCTCTACCCGCCTCCATCGCGGTGGCCTCGGGGGAGGCCTTTTTCTCCCTCGGGGGCTCTCCGGGGGTCCCGGTCTCCCACCGTCGGCCTCTTTATCGGGGCGGAGGCGGGGAGGCCCAGAGGATCCTCCTCCTCCGGCGGGTCCGTCTCCTCGGGAGGAGGGAGGGGGAGACATGAGGCGGGGGAGGGCGTTCGTCGCTGGGTCCAGCCTCCGCCTCAGGGTGCCGAGGCCCCTTCGGGTCTCCTTCGGCCGGGAGCGGAGGGGCCGGGCCGGGGGGGGGCTGAGAGGGGGCGGGGAGCTCCTGGGAGGAGAAGGTGGCGCCCTTTAAGCCCCCCAAGGCCCGGAAGGGGGGTTCTCTGGCGGCTGAGCCGGGTGTCCTGGAAGGTGTTGGGGTTCTTCCTGCCTCGGCCCTTCTTTCCTTCTTTCATGGCGGGGGGGCCAGAGGGGGTTCTCAGCCCCGGGAGCCGAAAGGCCTTGGCCCACCTTGGAGACCAGGCGCTTGGGGGGCGTTTTCTCTGCGTGGCAAAATGTCTCAGCCCCCCATTGCTCCCCCACTCCCCGGTTCTTCCCACAGATGCTGACTGGACAGGCAGTTGAATCTTTGTTCCAAAATTGGTGAGGAGACAACAGCCCGAAGGGCCCCTGAGGGGAGGACGGATGTAGCACTCCACTGGCCTTCTCTAGGTGCTGCTTTATGTGGCTGCTTGGCGAGAACGAAATAGTGAGCTTCTTGCACAGACGTTTATTTTCCCTGTGTAGGAACACACTTACTTCCTTAATATTCTGGTTTCAGGGCCTTAAGTTTTGCCCAATAGTATTTATACTTGTAGTTATTGTTATTATCGCAAAACTTTGGAGAAGAGGGAAAAATAAAGGGGCAGGAAAAGAGAAATTAAGAAGGCAAACTAGATGGGTAACAAAAAGGACCTTAGAAGAATCCGTCTGCGGAATCATGGGAGCTGTCGGACTCCACGCTCTTGAGTCCGCAGCAAAACAGGTTTCCGTGTCCTGGGCAAATATTCACCCTGTTCTGGCACGGGGTGGGGATCTTGACTGGGGGGCTTGCAAGCAGAACCTACACCTGCTGAAGCCATGAATTGGAGAAAATGAGTGAAAAGCTTTCTGTTATTTATTCTGTTATTTAGCATATTAAATACAGCACAATGTCTGTTGTATTACAGAAACTACTGAATGCAAGGGTGGTACTGGAATACTGGAATTTGTAGTCTGCTGAATTCTTTTTAGTTCTTGCTGTTTTAAGGAGTATGGTTTCAACTTTATATATGATTTAATTGTATTTTAATTTGTTTCCTGCTGTGAGCTTTTCAGGATGTCCATATGGATTTCTGCAAACCTTTTTGAGTCTTTTTGAGAGTTTATCGAAAGACACCATACAGGAATAAAATAAGAATAATCTTACATGTATTTACAATATGAGAAACGTCTTTACTTCTTTTTCATTACTTCTTTGTAGGTTTCATTAGTACAAATACTGGTTATTGGTTTTGAAAAGCTTGATAAAGAATAATTGAAGATTGCCTGAACTGAGTAAAAGTCTTACTTGAAGCGAACCTTAAGGTAGTGTCACGTAGGGAAAGAATTGTTGGGGGAGTGTATGGGTGGGGATTTGGGTGAGGAATGGAGATGAGATGGCTCAGTGGAAGGTTGATAGAGGGAAGGTGGGGCTGGGAAATGGACAGAGAGAGAAGAGAGAAAGAGGTTGATGCAGCCTCCTATGACCCATATGGCTGCTTGCTGGCCCTCAGGTGAAAATGTTTCCCCAACTTTCTCATCTATTTTGCTCATTCACCTCCCTTTCCATTTGAAGGAGACCTAGTCTGAATCATCCATGTTTCTTCTTACCAGTATTGTAGAGGAATTCCTAAGATGGCAACATCTCGGCTTTGCAGAGTTTCGGAACAGAGCCTGTTCAGGGGTCCTTTGCCTTGAGACAGAAGAGGGTGGAGGATTAACTTGGATCCCACTGGCTGCTTCATTCTATGAAGAATAGGAGAATGATGGAAGGAATTATGAAAGGATGGTGGGAGTGGGGGTTTGGGTGAGGAGTGGATCTGAGGGCTCAGTGGAAGGCTGAGAGAGGCGAAGTGGGGCTGGGAAATGGATAGAGAGAGATGAGGGAAAGGGGTAGATGTAGCCTCTTTTGACTCTCATGAAAACAAGGCCTTGCTTGCTGGCGCTGAGGGAAAAAAAAGCCTTCCCAACTATCTGATCTGTCTTGCTCATTCACCTGCGTCTTCTTTTGGGGGGAGACCGAATTAGAATTACTCATGTTTTTTCTTGCCAGTATGGTACAGTAATTCTTAACAGAGCAACATCTTGGTTTTGCAGGGTTTTGGGGCAGAGCCTGTTCAGGAGTTCTTTGCCCTGAGACAGACAAAGGTGGAGGATCAACTTAGATCTCACTGGCTGCTTTACTGGATACCAGTTCAAAGATGGACAAACTTCCATCTGGACCTGAATTAGGAAGAGGCTGTGATGGCATGAGTGCTGAGAGCAATGGAGACTTGGGTGAAAGACCGATGCAGACTGATCATCAGATCCTGGACCTGGTGATCCTGGAGCAGTTCCTGAGCATCCTGCCCCCAGAGATGGTGACCTGGGTCAGGGAATGTGGGGCAGAGACCTGCTCCCAGGCAGTGGCCCTGATAGAAAGTTTCCTCCTGAGTCAGGCCAAGAACAAGAAACAAGAAGAACAGGTTAGAAAATTCCATCTTGGAGACTGATGAATTTATTGACTGTATCGCCTGTCTTTCTCCCAAGATGGGATGAAGTGTGTGCTCTTCTGCCCCTACCGTTGCTACCCCCCTAGCCAGTGCCTACTCTGTTGGCCTTCTGCTGAAATGTAGTGCCCCCAGAACTGGCTTTGAAACCAAGGTGTGCAGGCAGGGGACATGGACCTTCTTTTGATGTGGAATCTCTATCTCGAAGAGTGATCGTTTTTAAAAATAATGTCAGTAACTTCCTATGTCCCATGTTTTCAAAGGACAGTCAAGGTTTTCTTTCTGCCAAACAACCAGATTCATCAGTGTGATGACTATGACGTTTGCGTGTGGCTCCCAATCAGTTTGAGGTGGGATGTGCTCACAGCTGCACCCCAAAGTCTCCCACTCTGAGTGATTAAAGATATTTCACTTGCTAATACTGTATAGAAGTCTTAAACTTCACAAGTTTGTTTTTTAAATCATTTTCTAATGCTTCTGCAGACTGAATTTGCAATACTTGCTGCTCTTTCAGGCTAAACATTGCCATGCGGAAGTTCAGTCTGATTCCTCTGCGGGCTCTCTCTCAGACACCACACAGAGTCCCCAGCGATGGGAGATTAAGCAGGAGGTTGAGGGAGATGCCTCCTTGCCAGGTAAGAATGAACCCTGTGTGTGGGATGTATTTCAGTCACCTATTAATATATAGCAACCACATGAATTTCCCAGGGTTTTCTTAGTCAAGGAATAATCATAGGTGGTTTTGCCAGTTCGTTCTTCTGGAATATAGCCTACAGCACCTGATACTTGTTGGCAGTTCACCATCCAAGTACTAATCAGAGCTAAACCAAAATGCTGTATAGATTTTACAGGGGTTCAGGGTGCTACTGTGTTCGAAGGGAGGACTTGAGGACTGAGAACTTTTTAGGACTGAGATAAGCCTATGTGATCAATTTCTCCATTTTGGTTTCTCCCTCAGGGGCTGGAATGACACCACCAGAAAGTACTCAGTCGCCCCTTCCTTTGTGCGATGGAGTGGAACCTGAACAGGTAAGAAGAAGGACTACTGGAGGAAGAGGACCATATTGATGTGGACGTCCCCAGTTCTGGACTTACGTCCCTGGTAGCGCTAACTGAGAATGTTGTTCTTATTTGCTTTTGATTTTTTAAAAAATGAGATAAATCATGAAATTTTTTTGTCGTCTTAATCAAAAGTAATGGAGCGTTTAAAAATATTAATGTGGGAGATACTTGAACTGGCAGTTCACCCCACTGGCCCAGAGATTTGAGTGTTTACTCTTAAAAGGCTAAGTTGTAATCATAGAGTCAAAATTGTTCTTCAAAGGCTAGGTTGGAATCCCTATGTGTTCTGCCAATCTAGTCCTGAATTAGATGTGATATCCTCCTCCTGGGATTTTTCCCTTCACTACTGAAGAAAGTGGAATGGATAGATCTTCCCATTCTTTCTCCTTGGACCCAAACAAATGTCTCTCCCTTTTTTTTCTTGTAGCAAGGAGAAAAGGGTAAAGAGAGCCCTACACATATGCTACTAGGCCAAACTGAAGGCCCGTCTAATCCAGGACCCTCATTGTTGTCCTTGCTATCATCACTACGTTTGTTTATTTCTGCCTTTTTCTGTATTCAGGACTCAAAGCTCACAGCAGATTGAAAAATGCATAAGTAATAATTCAAATGCTAAAACAGATGAAACAATCAAAAAGTTTAGGCAACAGTTGAAACATAAACCATAAAACAAACAAACCATTAAATGCACATTTGCAGACCCCAACACAGCAAATAGAAAAGAATAGCACATTGTGCGTGGGGGGCTTGTACAGTCAATCCCCAAATTCCTGTTTGTAAAGAGAAAATAGGAAGGGTGCCAGCCTCACTTGTCTCAGAAGGGAGGTCCAAAGCCTGGGGCAGCGACTGTGAAGGCCCTCTTCTGTGTTCCCACCAGATGAACCTGTGCAGGAGGTTGGACTGAGTAAAGGGCCCCCTCAGGTGATCTCTTAAGCGCATGAAAGTTCACATGGCAGTATGCGGATCCTGAAATAATCTGGACCTGAGCTATGTACAGCTCTATGGGTCAAAATCAGCACTTTGAATTGATCTCAGAAACAGATTGGCAGCCAGTGGAGCTGATGCAACTAGAGAGTTATGGGCTTTCCCTTAGCAATGTGGCTGTAGTGCTTTGGGCCAGTTGAAGTTTCCAAACTCTTTGAAGACACACCTATGTAAAGCATGTTACAGTAATCCAACCAGGACGTAATTAAGGCATGAATTCCCCTGTGACCAACCAGAAACCTCTAGGAAGCTTATTAACCCAAGCGTGAAAGGTATAGCCATTTCCTGCACTACTTCTTTAGCAGCTGGTATTCAGAGGCATGGTGCTTCTGCTAATGGACCTCTCTAACAGCTGGCATGATGGCTTAAATCTTACGGTGTGAGCTGTCTTGTGCTTTGTTCTTTCATAGCCTTTGAGGGAGCTTTGATCAGGAAATGGTTTCCTTTTCCTCCAGGGTCCCATCACCTTTGAAGACGTGGCTGTTCATTTCTGCCCAGAGGAGTGGGCTCTTCTGGATCCAGATCAGAGGGCCCTGCATGCAGAGATCATGGAGGAGACCCGTGCGATTGTGGCTTCTCTTGGTAAGGCTCCCTGACTGATGGAAATTTCTGTTTTCAAATGCAATAATCACAGTCCCAATAACATCTTCCATGTGGGAGCAAGATCCTCAATCCTCCCACTCATTGGGGGCTCCTTAAGGTCTGGCTCAGGAACTGGTGTCCCTTCTGGTATTTTGAAGGTCTTCTTGAACTAGAAGAGAAGTAAACATTAACTGAAACAGAAATAAAAATGGGAAAGGGACTAAAATGTGATCTTGAGTAAAATCTATTAGAGAAAAGTGGAGATAAATCCACTCTTAATTTTTGATGGATACATTTAAAAAAATACAGAGTTTTTCTCTGTTAGATGTAATACATTTTGTGCTATGGGAATAGCTAATTATCAAAAACCAGAAGAGCTAATTGATCAGCTTGAGTGTCTCTTTAGTTTAAGTTAATTTTCCTATATTATATGTTATTTTTTTGATTTGTCATCATTTTATTTTAAAGCCATTAACTTTTGAAAGTTGTTTAGAATTTTGTGTAAATAGCCAGTGCTCTTAATTGAGTTTCCAATAAATAATAAATATCATCTGCAAAGCAAGCTAGGAGGGAAAAAAGGCACCAAGCTACCTAACATACTCTACAACCAGCATTGTTCTTTGCAGAAGAAAACTAGGTTCCGTTTTTTTGACCAGTTCCATTATTTTTATGTAGAATAAGGCAAATACTTAAAAAAGAAAGAAAGGGAAAGAATAAGAATATGAGGAACTCAAGTGTAATGTTATTGACAGTATATATATTATTTAAATGTATACAATATATACGTTCTATTCATTGTTTGTGTTCTTACTACTTTGTATTCTCTATCAACTTTCTCTTACTTATTACATGGGTAACTATTATATATGATTCCCCAAACTCTTAGTGGTGCAAAATCCCCCCGCCCACACATTATGTAGCTATTTATCCATCTTTGCCCAAGTAATTTGTTTGTGCAAATTTAAGTCTATAATTGATATCTATTATTGTTGTAATTGTTGAGTAAATCAGACAGTCAATCAAAAAGTGTCAATCTCAGCTAGAGAGGACCAGCACTTCCTGAGACTACAAACTCCAGCATTCCATAGTAGGCAGCCATGGTAGTTAATGTGGAATTATAGTGCAATAGTTATGTAGCATGGAAAGGCCCTAGATTCCGCTTTTTGACTGATTCCATTTTCTGGCAGTGCTCTGGTTTGTAACCCATCAGATAAGCTGGGATGCCCATATTTGTGTATAAAATAGGTAGAGGTTAGTTGGTTGATTAAATAAATTTCACATATTTAAAAACTAATCAAAAAGTAAGTAACATCAACAGTACTCTCCCATACAACCTTTCCAGGCTTTACAGAAAAATTAAGTCTTTGGTCTAAAAATTCAGGCTTGTAAGCTGTGTTGCTGCTGTGGAAATGAGAAATGGTCTGAGAAATGGCCTCTTCATTCTCCGTCCCCAGTCCCTTCCTTCTGTCTGAGGTTTTTTCAGCCCTATTTCTTCTTTTTAACTCCACGACCTTTCAGCAGCCATCAGATTTATTCATCCCACTGTGCTGTTGTGTTAATTAAGTGTAGTCCAGAATCTTTATCTCTTAACATTTCCCAGATTTCAGCTGTCTTTTCCTTTGTATCAACCATGAAGATTTTCTCCTTATTCCAAATTACTGTCTTAAAGGGGAAGCCACCTTTATATGTAAATCCGGCTTTCCTTAGTGCCTTTGTCAAGTACTCCCAATTCTTTTTTTTTTCTGTATAATTTCTGGTCCTAAGTCCTGATAAACTTCCATCTTCTTCCTTTGTTTGCCAGTGCCCTATTGTTCCTTTAAGTGCTTGTAAATTTGTGATTTCCTGGGATATCTGATAGAACTTAATATGAGTATTATGTCTCGAGGGTTCTCTTGCTGATCTCTTGGGCTCTGCGTTCTTCTTCCACATCATCTTTTATGAAACTGGTATCTGGCTGAACTTCTTGAAACCAGACACCGGGAATCTATTGACCCATTTTCTTTACTACCTTTTCTTCCAAAAGAGTTCTTATGCCTTGCACAGCGGTAGGAGATATCCCTTTTGTTTTATATGACACTTTTGCACTGTAAGACAATGGTTAAAAAAGCCCTACATATAGTAACATCAGGAAAATAATGTACCCCTCCATTGCCAACTGGAACCCATTCATCCTTGAAGGAATCTATCATCCTTTTTTCCTTTTTGTAGAATTATTTGATGTATTTCTTCCATTATGTTTTAGAAGTGCTTTGCCAGGGCCCTTATGTGGGCTGTACACACAAGTGTAAGCTAAACCACCACTGCTGATGTATCTGAGAGGTCCTTTACCAGAATCACCCCACCCCACTCCTGCTGCTCTTTAACTTCCAACCCAGAGCTACTCACTCACCTTCACTGTGGGAACCAGCCTACTTCTAGTTCCCCCAACGCAGGTAGCAAAAGTTGCATATTATTTGCCCCGTATACATATCATCTAGCTCATGAAACTATGGATCAGCAGACAATCCCATTTGTTGCTCCATTGTAAATATATCTTTCAAAGTGGCCTTATGCAGAGGCGTTCCTGTTTTCTTGGATTCTTTCTTTAAACCTTTTGGGGTCTGAGAACCCCAGGCTCCCATCTTGTCTGCAAATAGGAAGAACTTGCATGATCTGATTAAGGCTTACTGTAAGGCCAGTAGAGTGGAAGAAAGGCAAATGGTTTCTCAGCCCCAAAGAAAAGAGGAACAAAACCAGTCATTAGATGTGTTACTGTCTTCCCCCGCATCCTGCTGGAACAGTCTTGCAGCCAATATGACAGAGATCCATGGGTCACTCTGCAGTTTGAAATCTCTAAGGCTGGACAGTGGGGTGTGAATCACAACCATGGCAGTACTCCTCAGCTGAACAAGAATAATTTTTTATTACTGTCGACTGGTAAACTCAGGCTCATTCTTAAACTAGAATTGATTTTTAGTTGAAGCCCTGGTAGAACCCTTCATGCAGTGTTAGGACTTCTGGAACACACTGTGGCTCTCACATCTCTTCTTGCAACAAGAAAAGAATTGAGAAAATTGGAACTTCATGAAGTTTGGTTGCTTTGATGAGGATGATACTGGAGGCTGTTGGTTTAGAAAGCTTACTTTTTTTCCTCTTAGTCTGTCCTAATCCCGGGATGAACTGAGGGTAAAATTCCAGGCCCAGGTTCATCATTCCCAAGGCTGCCCTCATTCTTCTGACTCAGGTGATGGGCTATCATGACCTGTGGAAGAGTGATCAAAGGGAGTGGGATTGTCTCTTAATTATAGCAATTATTATTCTGGAAATTAAGAGGAACTGTTTAATTCCATAGGATTGAATTAAACAGTTCATGGTAGTTATAAGAGTGAATAGAAGAGAGAGTCCACAATTTGGTGGAAAAATGTGTTGCCAAAGGAATGTGATAAAATCCATATGCAGTAAAAAGTTACTTTTCTGTGTAATTTATACCTCCGTCTGTCTCTATTAGAAACCAAGTGCAATTGTCATTCCAGGTGCAATTCTTATCCCATCCAGACTGGGATGTTGGGAGGATGAGGTGTGGTACCTTCTGTGTTGGAATAGAAAAATCCAGCCTTAACTAGACATTTAGGGAGAGAACTGGAGGTTGGGCAGCAGAAATAAATGAGAGAGAAAGATGGCAAAGTAGGTTGTAGAAAAATAAATTCTTAGTCCCAGAAAAAGGCAAAAATGGGTACATGAATAAAGAAAGGACATCTGTTTTGCCAGAGAGAAGAGGGCAGAAACAAAAAACAGGCATGCCTAGGACATACGTGGTCTCTGGAGAACTTGTGGCTTCTCCTTGCCTCAGAGGCTCTGGACAGTCAAAAATTTTTATCTTTACTGAACTGAGGTAGGAAAAGATAACAATATCTCTTCCTTTCCCCCATGGTTGTGTCGTTTTTGGGAACATTCCAATTCAGTCCCTGCCACAGTCTTTGAATCTTCCTCCCAGAATTAGGAATGATTCTTTTCTGTTCTCCTTTTACCCGCAGATAACTGGAGAAAGAGCAATGGATGTGCCAAGTGTGGGAAGTGGTTTGGGTACAAATGGGAGCTTGCCAGACACCAGAAAGCCCACAAAGAAGAGGAGAATTCTACCAGAGAGAACCCCTTCAAGTGCAACATATGTGGGAAACATTTTGCCCGAAAGATGGCCCTTGTGCTTCACAAGAGGCTCCATGCTGGGAACAAAATCTCCAGAAGTAAAGTGTCAGGGAAAGGTTTTGATTCCAAATCACACCATCTGAGCCATCAAGCAATCAGGAAGGGAAAGAAAAGACACAAATGCCAGGAGTGTGGGAAACAGTTTGCTTGTAGATCAGTATTAGTGATTCATCAGAGAATCCACACAGGAGAGAAACCATACAAATGCCAGGAGTGTGGGAAAGGTTTTACTCGGAATGACCACCTTGTCAGCCACCAGAAAGTGCATACAGGAGAGAAACCATACAAATGTGAGGAATGTGCAAAATGTTTTGCTCAGAGTTATAGCCTTGTGCAACACAAGAGAGTCCACACAGGAGAGAAACCATACAAATGCCAGGAGTGTGGGAAATGTTTTGCTAGAAATTCAAGCCTTGTGATCCATCAGAGAGTCCACACAGGAAAGAAGCCGTACAAATGCCAGGAGTGTGGGAAATGTTTTGCTCGTAATGAACATCGGGTCAGCCACCAACGACTCCACACAGGAGAGAAACCTTATGAGTGTGACGAGTGTGGGAAATGTTTCACGTGGATGTCAGCACTTGTAATCCACCAAAGAGTTCATAATGGCGAAAAACCTTACAAGTGCCAAGAGTGTGGGGAATGTTTTGCTCAGAGTTCCAGCCTTGTGCAGCACAAGAGAGTCCATACAGGAGAGAACCCATACAAATGCCAGGAATGTGGGAAATACTTTTATACAAATTCATACCTTGTGCGTCACCAGAGACTCCACACAGGGGAGAAACCATACAGATGCCAGGAGTGTGGGAAATGTTTTGCTCAGAAGGAACACCTTGTCAGCCACCAGAGAGTCCACACAGGAGAGAAACCATACAAATGCCAGGTGTGTGGGAAATGTTTTTCTCAGAATTACAGCCTTGTGATCCACCAGAGAGCCCACACAGGAGAGAAGCCATACCAATGCCAGGAGTGTGGGAAATACTTTGGTCAGAATGTACATCTTGTTAGGCACCAAAGACTCCACACAGGAGAGAAACCATATGAATGCCAGGAGTGTGGGAAATGTTTCACTTGGAAGTCAGTACTTGTAATCCACCAGAGACTGCACAAAGGTGAGAAACCGTACAAATGCCAAGAGTGTGGGAAATGTTTCGCTCAGAGTTCCATCCTCGTGCAGCACAAGAGAGTTCACACAGGAGAGAAACCATACCAGTGCCAGGAATGTGGGAAATGTTTTGCTCAGAAGGAACACCTTGTCAGCCACCAGAGAGTCCACACAGGAGAGAAACCATATAACTGCCAGGAGTGTGGGAAATGTTTTGCTAGAAATTCAAGCCTTGGGAAGCACAAGAGAATCCACACTGGAGAAAAACCATACAACTGCCAGGAATGTGGGAAATGTTTTGCTCGAAATGAACACCTTGTCACCCACCAAAGACTCCACACAGGAGAGAAACCGTACACTTGCCAGGAGTGTGGAAAATGCTTTGCTCAACGGTCCAGCGTTTTGAAACACAAGAGAGTCCATGCAGGTGAGAAAGCATAAAAATGTCAGGGGTGTGGGAAATGATTTGCTTGCAATGCGTGCTTTTTCAGACACCAAAGACTCCACATAGGAAAGAAACCATAAAAGTACCAGTAGTTTTGGAGATGTTTTGCTCGCAGTTCAGACTTTCTGAGCCATAAGATTTTTTCATACAAGAGAGAAATCATTAGTATTAGTATTTCTGTAAGTATTTGTATCCTGACTTTTGCCCAGTTTGGGATGTGGAATAATTTCCAACAAATAAGCTGCTTAGAAGAAACCAAAGAAATGTTAGCAGTGTGAATGTTTTGCTCCAAGTTCATACCCTGCACAGCACAAAAGGAGAGAAACCATACAAAATGCCAGGAGTGTGGGAAATTTAATCTTAGACGTTCTAACGCACATGAGACTCGACGCAGGAGGGAAACCATACATACTCCACAAATGTTACATTTGGAAGTTACGAATGACATAGCATTGCAAGACCAATACCGGGCAGGATTAGGGGTTGACATCTTGGATGAACTGTAGCCATGCTACAGCTCTTGATTGAACAGTGCCTGCACATTGACAGGTGCCTGCAATCCCATCAGCAAGTTTGCTAAGCTCCCAAGTCCTGTGGATCCTATCATCCACTCAGCCCAGGTCCGGTAGCTACAGTGCGTTTACCATCCAGTCCCATCCAGACAGGTGAACCTATGCAGTTGGGAGCAGCATCACCACAATTCTCTTCAGAGGAGAAAGAGCACCAGAGATGGACTGGACTGTGTTTGTATTGTGGTGTTGCTGGTCACTTTGCAAGAAATTGCCCCACAAAAGATGAGGCCTCACCCAACCAGGAAATGAACTGTCCCAGGCTTGAATGGGCTCTTGAGCCTGGGAGGGAGAAGTCTGAGATCACCTTGGACCCCTAGCGAGCCCAGGCAGGATCATTATTGCCACTATATGGGATGAGAAGGGCCAGGCTGTTCCAGTGGGAGCCATGATAGACTCTCAACCTTCAATAACTTCATGGAGCTTGCCGTTGCCACCTAGCATCACATCTCAGTGCAGCAGCTACAGGAGCCTTGGTCAGTTGAGACTATTGATGTTTGGATATGTGCCTGGGAATGAATGCAAGACGGCTTTCCAGACCCAGTATGGGCACTGTGAATACACAGTGATGCCCTTTGAATGTTATGAATCCTTGAATCATCCAGTGAATGATGCCTTCCAGGTCTATCTAGACCAGTTTGTCATCATTCATTTAGATGACTTCCTAATTTACTCCGTGAACCAGGCAGCTCATAATTCTCATGTCAGAGCAATCCTCCAGTACCTCTGAGAGCACCAGTTGCATGCCAAACTAGAGAAGTGTGCATTCGACCTCAGCTGTGGACTTTTGGAGGTATTATATTTCAGTAAAGGGGATAGAGATGGATGTGGTCAAGGTGGAGGCAGTCACTTCCTGGGGACTCCCTCAGAATCAGAAGGGGATTCAGCACTTCCTGGGTTTCTCAAACTTCTATGAGCAGTTCATTCCCAATGTCACAACCCTGGCCACTCCCATCACCTACCTTCTGTTGTGAAAGACCCCTTTCTGTTGGACTCCTGCAACCCAACAAATCTTCCAGTTGCTCAAGAAGCAGTACATGGCCAAGCCCATCTTGCAGCATCCAGATTCCCATGAACCTCCTTTGTTATTGAGATGGATGGTTTGGGCACCACCATTGGGACGGTACTCTTCTAGCCTGCACCCACAAGACCCCATCTCTTGCTATGCACTGTCCCCACCAGCTGATTCCCCACCAGAGAGATTACACCATTTGGGAAAAAGAGCTCTTGGCCATCAAGGCAGCCTTCAAGGGCTGGTGACACCTATTAGAAAGGGTGGCTCCTGTATCATCAGGGACGCCTTCTGAGCCTTATTGGGAGGAGGTCTGGTGTTTATACCATAATAGCCGAACCACTTTGGTTCACTTTGGACTGTATAAAACATTGCATCTCCTCACCTGGGATTTCGTGTGACCTCCATTTCAGGCCAAGGTGAGAATGCTATGTCAAGACCTGCCCCACCTGTCACTGTGCCAAAGACCAGCTGGGGAGGACCACCAATCTGTTACATCCTCTTCCTACTCCTTTGAGACCCTGGAAGATGGTTTCCATGGATTTTGTAAAGGACCTTTTCTTATCGGTAGGCTGTACCACAATTCTAGTAGTGATGGATTTGTTTTCTGAAATGGCCCATTTTGTTCCATGCTTGGGAATGCCCACTGCCAAGGACATCGCTCGCCTGTTCATGAAGCACATCTTCCAGCTTTGTGATCAGGGTCCTCAGTTCAGCTCCCAATTCTACTGAACTTTGCTTCAACAACTGGACATCAGACTCCATCTGTTGCCAGGCTACTATCCTCAGAGGGACAGGCTGACAGAATGCATGAACACTGTATTGGACCAGTACCTCCATTGTTGCACAAAACATTAGCAGAACAACTGGGTGAACCTGCTGCTGCTGGCTGAGTTCTCACATAACAACTCCCACCATGTCTTGACCAACAGACCCCCTTATTTGCCCATTGTGGCTTCCACCCTCATCTGTTTCTAACTGTGATCCCTCAGTCCTCTGTCCCTGAGGCTGATCAGTGGCTTAAGGAGCTGCAGGCCACACAGTGACTCATGAAGGAACAGTTGGACCCAGCTGAACAGGATGATAAAAAGTGAAGAAGGACAACATGCCAGTTTGTGAAATGGACACTCCCTGGCAGCAATAGCACAGAGACCAGGACTTCCAAATATTTACAGCAGTTGCATGTAGATGTCATAGGGAAAATTTAAGTTGTTCAGAGTGCTTAAGTAGGAAACACTTATCAGTCAGGCAACAGCTGAGGAAGGCTGTCTGACCCCAATAAGCCTCCACATCTCTTGAGAAGTCATTGCTGACAACTGACCTTTCTGAAGGAAGTAACCCATTCATCTCTTGATTCCTGACTCGTGTTTCTGAAGGCCCTTGGACCTTGCTTTGTTTACTACTGTGGGAGCCTGACTTCTGTTCTCTAGAATAGATCCATGGACTCAGTGGGATTTAGCTATTTGTTGGGTTACCCTTCAAGAGATTTCCTTGGGTCTCCTCTATCTGGGACTGACCAGGAAGACCACTCACCATATCAAGGACTCAGCTCACTTTATAGAAAAGATCAGCAACCTTGAACTCAAACCCGGAGACAAACTGATCAGCTCTGATGTGGTCTCCCTGTTCACCAAAGTGCCCATAGCAGACACCATTGCATTCATCAACTGAATTTCCCCCCAAAAACGTAACAGCCCTGTTTCAACATTGTCTCACCACAAGCTACTTCCAATGGGACGATGAGTTCTATGAGCAGAGAGATGGGGTCACCATGGGAAGCCCGCTTAGCCCCATGATAGCAATTTTTTACATGGAACACTTTGAAAAGCAAGCCTTGGAAACTGCACCAAAACAGCCCACTATATGGTTCCGTTATGTGGATGACACTTTCAGCATTAGGAGCCACAAAGAAGAACTGACCGTGTTTCTGGACCATCTGAACAATATCCACCTGAACATCCAATTTGCCATGGAAAAAGAAAATGAAGGAAAACTACTATTTCTGGATGTCCTGGTCATCCACAAACCTAACCAACAATTGGGCTACACAGTTTACAGCAAACCTACACACACGGACAGATATCTACACAAAAACTCCAGCCATCACCCAGGACAAAAAAGGAGCACAATAAAAACTCTGGTAGACCATGCAAAAACCATGCAAAAACCCCATCTGCTGAAAGACGAATTGAACCATCTAAACTGGGCTCCACAGCTCCACAGGCCAATGGTTACTCCAGTTCAGACATCAGAAGAGCCTCAAGACCTGGAAAAAACCACAGCAGTGAAGACAAGCAGACAACTAAAGGGAATGTGTTTTTACCATACATCAAAGAGGTCACTGACCTTATAGGGAAACTGATGAAGAAACATAACTTCCAAACAATCTACAGACCGACCAAGAAAATTCAACAAATGCTACATTAAGTAAAGGACAAGAGGAATCCTCTAACTTCTGCTGGAATTTACCGCAACACAGCGTCCAAACACAAATCAAAGAACACGAAAGACACTACAGACTGATCCACTCAGAAAAATCACCAGTAGCAGAACATATTTATAAGTCAACCTGGACAGAGAATGCTTTTTGAAAGCACAGAAATTCGGGACCATTCTGACAACTACTATGTCAGACTACACAGAGAGGCCATTGAAATCCGTAAACACATGGACAATTTCAACAGGAAAGAAGAAACTCGGAAAGTAAACAAGATTTGGCTACCAGTACTGAAGAACACTAAAATCAAGACTCAAAAATATGCCAATGAACACCACCCAGACTCTGGAGATCCCTCTACAAGAAACAATACAATGGGTTGCTAATGTACTTAACGCACTGTTATGCACGTCCCCTGACTAACATACACTCTTGGGGATATCCCAGTTAGCAATAGGCCATCACACAGGCCAACTGTAACACATGCAAATTGCTCCCTCCCACCCGCGGACTACACAAGTATATATACTGTGTCTCACTTTCATGCAGGCGAAATGTCAGGAGAAAATACTATTAGAACATGGCCTCAAAGCCCGGAAAACCCACAACAACCTATGGATTCCGGCTGTGAAAGCCTTCGACTTTACATTGACCAGGAAGATTCTGGCCAGGGGAGCCTTACAGAGAAGGTGCAGAGGGAAAAGTCCAGGACTGCAGGGGAGAGCAGACTGTGAGAGGCCCCTCGGAGGGTGAAGGATGTTGAGGAGGGCAGAGCAATAAGGATCCAGGGGAACTAATGCTCCAGTGCTTCTCCTAGATAAAGGAGGCTGTCCTCATGCAGCTGATCTGGGATGTCCTTGAAGGTGTTCAATTCCTGCATTGGCTCTTCTTCCCCTTTTCTTTAATGCTTGGGGGGAGCGGGGAGAGGTGATCTGGGGATTTTCAGCATCAGGGGCCCAAAGGGACATGGTCAGCTTTGAGGAGTAGGCACTTGGGTGGCATTTTCTGTAGCTGACAACATGGCATAGCTCTCTGTTGCATCTCCACTCCCCTTCCTCCCACAATTTCATGTTGGCTTTGCTCTCCCTGCCATGCTTTTACGTAGCTGCCTTGCTTTGATGCTTTGATGCTTTACTGGGCTTCACTGTGCTGGGATCGGATGGGACAAAGGATGCTGGGTATAAAGAAATTTTATTGTAACTAACTGTGATAAGATTACAAGTGCAGGCAGACAGACTCGGCGAAAAGGTCAGTGTTGGCAAGAGGAATGAGAAAACAGGAGGGGGGAGTGGAATAACCTGGGAAAGGTACTGTTAGGATTAGCTATCAAATAGAATGCTAGTGCATGCTAATTTGAAATGTTACAGGTTCTAAGGTACTGCAAATCCAATGCTTTACTCCGGGCAGTTGCCAAGATGTGCAGTAATTTCTTTGGTGTTTCTGAATAAAGCTTTTGAAAACCTCTTAAGCTCAATTCCTTGAACTCGAAGCTGTCCTGGAGAATGCTCACAGATACTACCTGGACTTGTAATTGAATCTTTATTCCAAAAATGGTGACAGGACAACAGTTTCTAGCATTCCTGGGATGGTTGGGAGATTTCACTTGCCATCTCTTGGAAGCCACTGTCACCATCCTGTGCTACGAAGCAGTTGCATGATGTACGTTTGATAAGATAACAGTGGCAACACTATTCTCACAAAGCAGTAGCCTTTTTTCTCTGTTCAGGTCAATTCTTTCCATTTTTGTCAGGCTTGTATCTGAAGAGGATAAAGACAGTATTTGTGGTAGTAATTAGTATGGTTATGAATCTTTGGAGCACAGGGAAAAGGGAAATAAAAGAGCAAGGAAATAAGATGAGGAGCAAAAAAGACATTAGCAGAACACATCTGGTGAACCATGAATGTTGTGGGACACCACACATTGAAGCTTCTGAAAAGCAGAATAATTGAAGAGCCCTTAATCTGAGTGGAAGTGTTAATTGAACCAAATGTCAAGGCCATTTTGTGTTTTTTTTAAAAAAGGCTTATGGATAATGTGATGTTGGCAGAAGGAATCAGAGAGACACAGTCTGGGTGGGGCTGTGGGTGAAGAATGGAGAAGGAAGAGCTCAGTGGGAGGCTAAGAGAAGGAAGGTGGGCTAAGGGCTGGATAAACAGAGACTTTGTCAAGAGAAGGATGCAACATTACCTAAAATGGGGTGTGTGATAATGGGGCTTTCCATTATCTAGACTTAGCTAAAAGGGAGATACTTCTCTCTTCTGGTAAACCAAGGGTTAATGAGGTCTTGGGATTAGATTAATTTTAGGTGGGTCAGCATCACAGGTCACAGGGTGAGAACTGACCAATCAAGAAGGAAAGAGGTGGGCATTTTGGAGATGCTTCGAGATCCTTCCAAGGACAGTTTTATAAAACTGGGAGGCCATGTGGCCGGGAGAAGAACAGGAAAAAACAGAGAGAGAGAGAGAGATGGGATCTGGGCCAGTCGTAGACTGGAGGCCCCATGCCTTGTCTCCTGGCCCCTCCCGTCTCCTTTAGCCCATCGAAGCCTATAACCTAATTGTGAGTAGCTAGAGTAAAGTAGTCGCGTTAGGCTTTTTATTATTTTGGAAGTTGGCTGATCTTAAGAATGTATCTGTGCTTGTCTATCTGCTTTTGTAACAACTTGTAACTTAAGCGTGCCTGGGAGAGGGGAGCCTCTCAAGTGTGATATTGTCTTGTTTATTTGCATGCCTGATTAAATACTTTCTGTAAAACCTCTGTTTCTCTCCATTCCCACGTCAGCCTTTGGCACACGCTAGCTAGGACTTCTCTCACTCAGAAGGGGGGAGGTGGAAAGATCCTTAAGCTTAGAGATTGTTAATTCTGGACAGGGTCTCACTGTACTGTCCCGTGATTCCTAATTTAGTGAGTGGTGGCAGCAAGAATTAATAAAGCTGAGGGAATTGCCAGCCTTTGCCAAGGATGAGAGTCAGCCTTGGGGGCTGGTATGAACCCCAATTTAACGCTGGAATCCCCATTCCAGTATGACAGGGTGTGTGTGTCTAGACTCCATAAGTGTCTGCATCCAATAGTATACTGTTTTTGGAAAAAAGTGTATAAAGGGATGTGTAAATTCACAGCTCAGACTATGGACTGTGTGCCAGAACTGAACTTATTCTTGTGTGTCTTCAAGTGATTTATGACTTATTGTAGTCCTAAGACAAAGCTATCATGGAGTTTTCTTTGCAGAATTTGTTGAGAGGGGTTTGCTTTTACCCTCCTCTGAGGCTGGGTGAGTGTGACTTCTCCAAGGCTACCCAGGTGTTTCTGTGGCTGAGCAGGAATTCGAACCTTGGTCTCAATATTTCAGTCCAACACTCAAACCGTTGTGTCAAACTGGCTTATTTTACTTTTTTGTCGCAACAACTCAGTTTCCTCACAAACCCCAGATTTCTTATATGAGTGTCAGCTTGGATAGTATTTGGAACAGTACAGTGAGAATTTCTGAGGATGAATGGAAAAATTAATGATTGAATGTGGTGTTAACTGAAAAATGAACCTACCCAGTAAAAAATGAGAGGAATAATGAAGACCAAGAAGCATGTTTAAGCCACTTGGCTTCTCTTTATTTCTTATGTCAATGCAAACAGTTTTTTGTTTCTCCAGCTACTCATTTAGGTTTATGGAATGATGTACTGTCACATAATCCCAGATTGCCTTTTTGCATTTAATACAATTGTGTTGATTTTGGTCTTCAGATATTAAATCTAAAAAAAATAATTGCAGGGAAAATCCTACTACAAAAGTTAAGAAACAAACTGGCTGTCACATAATACCTGTAACTTAAAACAGCATCAAGTCATGCTAAAAGGCTGACTATATAGAGAAAGCAGAAAATCCCTTCTCAAAACACAAGTAATCTTCCACTAAAACATATTTGAAGGTGCACAACAACAACAACAAAAGGTATTCCTTGCCGAAGAAAATGCTCTGAAATTCATGGGGTCCCCAAAAGAGCTGAAGGCTCACGTGCCCTAGAAGGAGAGCGAAGGGGGAGGCAGCCCAGCCTCTTGTGGGAAGGAGTTCCGCAGCCTCTTCCCAGCAGCTGCTGAGAAGGGAGAGTCGTTTCTCTCAAACAGAAGGAAAGGCAAGGCTGTCCTCTTTGTGTTACTGTATATATATTCGAATAAGGTAATTTCCACATCAAAGTTTTGAATTTGTTTGCCTATTAACACTTAAACGGAAGGTACTAAATCAGGTAACACATTGCACAGGAAAACAACCTCCCAGTCCACAGATTGTGTAATTTGACCGGTTGGTAAAAGAGTCAGGCGAGCCCAGTTTCTAATTGAAACTATTACCGGCCTGCATATTTATTTCTTTATCTATTCATTCTTTATCTGCTTTTATTTATCGACTGGTTTAAAATCCTTCCATCCTGTCCCATGTCACAAGATCTCAGGAAGCTGTGCAAGTAAAATCAAGAGGAAAAAGGACAAAAAAAAAATTGAAAACAATAAAACCCATTCAAACACAGCAAAACACACCAACCCCCTTAACAAGTAGAAAGTGTCTGACGGGCCCTGCCAGGAGCCTGGCGCAGCTTCAGTCACGTGACGGGAAGGGGAATGCCCGCCTCTGAAAAGACCCCCCTCATGTCAGCGCGAGGAAAGCGGTTTGTTTATTAATATTGATTAAACATTAAACCAAAGCAGGAACACGTGGAGGCCTGAGGAAACGGGGGAAGGAGCCTGAAGAGGAGGAGGCCGGGTGAGAATTCCTGGCGGTGGATCTAATTGGGGGCGAAAAGATCTGGAGGGAACCTGGACTCGGGAGAGCAGCAGAGAAAATGCCCCGCCGTGTGTGTTTCTGTGTCTATGACCGTGTGTGTATTTGTTGGCTCCCATCCAAGGCGGTGGATCCTTTAAGGCGGAGGATAGAAAGGGTTAAAAGGAAGGAGCTGGATTCCTAGAGAAGAAGGGAAGGTGGAGCGGGAGGCGCTCAGTCCTCCAGAGCAGACAAGCCTCGCTCACTTCGGGCTCCCCCTGCCCCTCCCCCTCCCATCGCGGCGGCCTCAGGGGCGGCCTTTTTCTCCCTCGGGGAGGGGGGGTCCCAGTCCCCACCTTCGGCCTCTTTCTCGGGGGCGGGGAGGCCCAGAGGATCCTCCTCCGGTGAGTCCGTCTCCTCGGGAGGAGGGAGAGGGAGACACGGGGCGGGGGAGGGAATTTCTTCCCTGGGGCCCCAGGCAGCTGAGCCGGGGTGTCCTGGAAGGTGTTGGGGGGGTTCCGGCCTGGGCCCTTCTTCTCTTTTCCTTTTCTGGCCGGGGGGAGCCTTTTGGGGGGGGTCTCAGCCCCAGGAGCCCACAGGACTGGGCCCACCTCGAAGACCAGGCGCTTGGGGGGCGTTTTCTGCACGTGGCAAAATGTCCCAGCCCCCCCCACTCCCCAGTTCTTCCCACAGGTGCTGACTGGACGGGTATTTAAATCTCTGTTCCCAAATCGGTGAAAAGGCGACAGCCTGAAGGTCCCCTGAGGGGAGGACGGAGGGGAGATTTCACCGGCCGCCTTCAGGCTCCTGGCCAGAACTATATGACAAGCTTCTGCTTCTTACGCAGACATTTTGCTTTGTTTGGTCTGTTACAAACCCAGATATTTCCTTAACATTCTGGTTTCAGGACCTAAAATTTTGCCAAACATGTATCAAAACAGACAGTTGGCTTTTTTTTGCTGTGTCCAAACACATTTCTTTTCCTTAACGTCCTGGTTTCAGGGCCTGAAGTTTTGCTAAACATGTATGGAAGAAGCAGCCTGTCACTGGAGGCCTGCAGCCTCCCTAGGAGGTGAATGGGGGGGACGGCTCAAGAGGAGGGGCTGGGGTCTTCCACAGCTGACCTCTGGCATCTCTTTCCTGAGGAAGGGGGCTCATTCCGCCTCAGAGGCAGAGGGCAGGCGTGCAAGGAGGCGGCTGAAGACGGGGGGATTCGTAGCAGTCCTTATTCTTATGAATCTTTGGAGGAGAGGGGAAAATAAAAGGGCAGGAAAAGAAAAATGACGAAGGCAAGCTAGATGGGGAACAGAATGGCGTCAGAAGAGCCCATCTGGGGAATCATGGCAGCTGTGGGCCCCCACAGACTGTGGCTCCTGAAAAGCAGGATTTTGTCCTGGGCAGCCATTTGCTCTCTTTTGGCAAGGCAGCTCTTGGTCAGGGGCGTTACAAGTAAAACCTTCACCTGCTATAGCAGTGAATTCAGGAAAATGAGTGAGAAGTGTTCCATTGCATTTAAACTGCTGAGTATAACATATGATATGCAGTAAGATGAAAAACATATATTATATATTAAATATAGTATATATATATTAAATATAGTATAAAGGTAGTACCGAACATAAAATGCTTAATGATGTGATGTATTGGGCTTGCTTTTTAATGGATGTATCAGCTCTTGATCATTTCAGTCATAGTTTAACTGCTGGATGTAGAATAGAGCATGGTAAGTGTAATGTGTTTAATATAATATAGGATAGTATGTAAATAAAATAAGAATGGAAGTGATAGCACATATTTTTACCCTAAGAGAAAGATACATGTGCATTACCTACACACTAAGTTTTGTTAGTGCAGATATTGATTATTGATTTTGAGCAAGAGAATAACAAATTGCCTGAAGTAAGTGAAAGTCTAAACTGAAGCAAACACCAAGGTAGTGTTGTGTAACAGAGGCTTATGAAGAATGGGAGAGTGATGGAAGGAATTATGAGAGGATGGTGGAGGTGGGGGTTTGGGTGAGGAATGGAGCTGAGGACTCAGTGGAAGGCTGAGAGAGGCGAAGTGGGGCTGGGAAATGGATAGAGAGAGATGAGGGAAAGAAGTAGATGCAGCCTCTTTTGACCCTCATGAAAACAAGGCCTTGCTTGCTGGCGCTGAGGGGAAAAAAAGCCTTCCCAACTATCTGATCTGTCTTGCTCATTCACCTGCCTCTTCTTCTGGGGAGACCGAATTAGAGTTACTCATGTTTCTTCTTGCCAGTATGGTACAGTAATTCTTAACAGAGCAACATCTTGGTTTTGCAGGGTTTTGGAGCACAGCCTGTTCAGGGGTTCTTTACTCTGAGACAGACAAGGGTGGAGGATCAACTTGGATCCCACTGGCTGCTTTACTGGATACCAGTTCAAAGATGGACAAACCTGACTCTGCTGGACCTGAAGCAGGAAGAGGCTCTGATGGTCTGAGTGCTGAGAGTAGTGGAGACTTGCAGAAGTTCCTCAGCAGAGATGAGGGCAGCTCAGACATATGGCGTCAGCGCTTCAGGCTGTTCTCCTACCAAGAGGGCCAGGGACCCCGAGAGGTTTGCAGATGGCTCCACAATCTCTGCTACCAGTGGCTGAAGCCAAAGGAACAGACCAAAGGTCAGATCCTGGACCTGGTGATCTTAGAGCAGTTCTTGAGTATCCTGCCCCCAGAGATGGAGAGCTGGATCATGGAATGTGGGGCAGAGAGCTGTTCTCAGGCGGTGGGCCTGGCAGAAGGTTTCCTTCTGAGTCTGGCTGAGGACAAGAAACTGGAAGAACAGGTTAAAGCATTTCATCTTTGGTCTTTATCTGAGACTGAAAAATTCATTGATTGTATATCCTGCCTTTCTTCCAAGATTGTACACAGTATGAGGAACAATCAGGACCTATGCCCCCCTTGCTCTTCCCACCTGGTCTGCTCCTACTGCTCCCCCACCAATAGCCACTGCCAACTGTTGGTCTTCTGTTGAAATATGTTGCCCCAGAAGTAGCTTTGAAACCAAGTTTGGGCAGGGGAGGGGACATGGACTTTGTTTCAACATGGAATTGTTGCCCCCTTGGTAAACCCTGTCCTTGGGTCTACAACTTTGATATAAAATTAATCTAACCCACCAGAGAGGTCACCTGGATGAGCAGGTAGGCAACAACGGTTGTACGATCAAAAGAACCAAGTCACTCCAGTAAACTCCCCAGTCACGTAGCCACAGGAGACCTCAACCTGTGCCAACCCACAGTGGACAAAAGATCCTCAGCCTTTAAGGAGCCAACTTGAAGGGGTTAAGAGTTTTCCCACAAAGTTGGGCAATGGAAGCAATAAAATCTTATCAGGCAAGGACCATCTACATAAACTCAGACTGCAACTCAAAGCGGCGGAAGATCCTGATACTTGAGTGACTCCCTGTTATCTCCTAATATCAAAGAAGGTGCAGGTGTAAAGTTGTTTTTCCAATGCTGTTCTCTTTGTCCTCCCCAGGAGAGGATTTGCCCTCAAGGTAAATTTTTCCTGCAAATAGTCCCCGTTTTTGACTAGTTCTTTGGATACCTCCCGGTCATACCAACTGACTGTTCCCCCCCTCCCGATAGCCACGTGATTCCCTCAGTGTCTCTTCGCTGAGTTCCTTTTCTTTCACTGCTTTCTGGACCAAGGACTTCAGGAAAAGGTGCAGTATCACCCAAGCTACGAATCCTTCAACAATCCCTCTATTTTATTTCTATTCTTTATTTCTCTTTAGCCCTTGGATGTGTGTGTGAGTGTTTGTGTTGATGAGTGCTACTACTGTTTAATAAAGTTAATAAAGTCATTGGACCTTTTTGTGTGATTTCTGACTGGATCTGACACCGTGAAAACTGGGTAAAAGATCTCGCTAGGTTACTCTGCCTCTCACATTGCTATTGCTTGTGCTCCGTTGAGCTTGCTTTCCCCACCACTTGGTGCATATCGAGGTGTCCCTCTGGGACCCTCCAATTTTCAGGGTAACAGAATCTCTATTTCAGAAGCAGAATGATTCTTTTTTAAGATAAGGTCCATGCTTCTTGTGTCTCATGTTGTCAAAAGACAGTCCAGATTTCCTTGCTGCCCCTGCCACACAACCAGATTTGTCAATGTGATAACTACAGTGGTGGCGTGCAGCTCTCAGTTGGTTCAGGGTAGAATGTGCTCGCATTCACACCCAAAAGTCTCCCACTCTGAGGGGTTAAAGATGTTGCAATTGCTAATCTTTTTCTTGTGATGCTTGTGCACTGAAGTCTTATATTTCACAAGTCTCTTTTTAAAATCATTTTGTAATATTTCTGCAGACTGAATTTGGAATTCTTGCTGCACTTTCAGGCTAAAGATTGCTGTCTGGAAGTTCAGTCTGATTTTTCTTCATCAGCGGGGTCTTCCCCAGACATGACATGGAGTCCCCAGCAATGGGAGCTCAAGCAGGTGGTTGAGGGAGACGCCTCCTTGGAAGGTAAGGATGAGCCCTCTGCATGGTATGTATGTGCCTTTTAGTCATCTGTTGACATATTGGGACACCATGAATTTCATACAGTTTCTTAGGTGAGAAATACTCAGGTCCTATCCAGGGACTAACCAGAGCTGATGCTGCTTAACTTTGAAGATCTGGTGTGATCTTGTGCCTTTAGGGTATTTAGGTGATTCAGAGAACCCTGTCCGGGTATAATACACTTAGAACCATAGAATCAGAAGAGACCACAACAGCCATTGAGCCCAACCCCCTGCTGTGCAGGAACACACACACAAAGCAGCTTTAGGAAATGACCATGCAATCTCTGTTTAAAAACCTTCAACAAAGGTTACTCCACCACATTCTGAGGCAGCATATTCCACTGTTGAGCAGCTCTTACCATCAGGAAATTCTTTCTGATGTTTAAGTGAAATCTCTTTTCCTGCAGTTTAAATCTATTGCTCCTTGTCCAAGTTTCTGGAGAAGCAGAAAACAAGCATGTTCCATCTTCAACATGACATCTCTTCAAATATTTAAATGTGGCTATCATGTCACCTCTTAACATTCTTTTCATGAGGCTAAACATGCCTAGTTCCTTAAGCTAAGTTTTAGGTGTTATGCATGTGTAACTTCCTCTCTTCCTTCACAAGAGTCCGCAATCTGACCATCACAAAAAGGTAAGTGATGTGGTGGGGTAATACGTCATAAGCTGTCCCAATTAATTATTCTATATTTTTTCTCTAAAATAGTTTGCTTTCTTTAGTATGTCTTGCCTTTGAGATCTTTCCCATTTCTTTCTGTAAATCTACTGATAGCTGATCTTTGTCGCCTGGGACTCAAGACCTTGGTCCTCTCCACCTCATTATGTTATCTTCACAACACCACTGTGAGGTAGGTTAGGCTAAGAAAAAGTAGCTGGCCTGATGTTCCACAATGAGCACAGTGAGGCTTTGAAGCAGCTAGAGCGGAAATCCCCAAGCCTGATTTTCCAACACACTAGACAGTGGACCAAACTGCTCTATAGATTTTACTGGGATGCAAAATGCTACTGTTATTAAAGGAATGACTTCCTTATAAGTGTCTTTTTAGGATTATAATTGTAACCTCAGAGAGAAGCCTATGTGACTGACTCCCTGCCCCCTTGGTTTCTCCCATAGGGGCTGGAATGATGCCAGAAGCAAGTAGTCAGTCGCCTCTTCTTCTTTGCGATGAAGTGGAACCTGATCAAGTAAGGAGAAGGACTACTGGAGGAAGAGGACTGGATCGGGCTGGGTGTCTCATTTCTGGGCTCACATCCCTGGTAGCAGTCACTGAGAATTTTGTTTCCATTTGCTTTGGATTTTTTTAAAAACAACAGAAGTCCATAATTTTTTTTGTCTACTTAATGGAAAGAAGTGAAGCCTTTAAAAATAAGAGTATGGGAGATACCTACCCTGGCCCGGGGGTTTGAGCACTTAACTCTTAAAAGACTGCCTTGGAATTGTAGAGTCATAGAATCACTCTTCAAAGGCCAGCTTGGAATCCTTGTGTGTTTGCCAGTATAGTCATGAGTTAGACCTGATATCCTTATTCTGTGATTGTTATTTTTTTTCTTGACTACTGAAGGAAGAGGAATGGATAGATTTTACTAGCCTTCCTCCTTGGTTCCAAACTAATGTCTCTCCTTCTGTACATTCCTAGCAAAGCAAGGAGTGTCAAGAAGGACCTACTGGGCCAGACTGAAGGCCCATCTAGTCCAGCATCCTCATTGTAGTTGTAATTATTGTTGTTACCATCACTATATTTGTTTATAACTGCCTTTTTCCTTATTTATGACTCAAAGCAGCAAAAACAGCTTAAAAATACATAGGTAAAAATTGAAAAAGTAAAAAAGAGATAAAACACTCAAATTTTAAACAACTGTTAAAACATAAACCATTAAACATACAGTTGCACACCTCAACACAACAAATAGAAAAACCCAGGACATTGTGTAGGTGGGATGGGCCTTGTACAATCAATCCCAAAATGCCTTTTGAAAGAGAAAAGACTTGAATTATTTTCAAAAAGAAAGTAGGGAAGATACCAACCTGACTTCTCTATGAGGGGAATTCCAAAGGCTGGGGGCAGCCACTGAGAAGGCCTTGCCCCGTGTTCCCAGCAGATGCACCTGTGGGGGTGGGGGGACTGAGTAAATGGCCCCCTCAGCTGATCTCGGAATGTGGCCAGGTTCATATGGCAGACTTAGCCCTTCCCTGCTTTTGCTCCCCAGAAGTTGGTGTTCAGAGACATGGTGCCTCTGCTAATGGATCTTTGTAACAGCCAGCATGAAGGTTTCAGTCTTTCTGTATAAGGCCTTTTGCACTTTGTTCCTTGACAGCCTTTATATGAAGTGTGAGCAGGAAGTGTTTTCTTTTTCCTCCAGGGCCCCATCACCTTTGAGGACGTGGCTGTCCATTTCTCCCTGGAAGAGTGGGCTCTTCTGGATCCTGATCAGAGAGCCTTGCATGCAGAGATTATGGAGGAGATTGTGGCCTCTCTTGGTAAGGTCCCTGACTGATGGGAATTTCTGCTTCCAAATGCAATAATCACAGTCCCCATAAGAGCTTCTGGGTGGGAGCAGAACCTTCAATCCTCCGAGTCACTGGGGGCTCCTTAAGATGGAGTTCAGGAACTGGTGTCCCATAGGTTTTGGTTTTTTTTTTTAGTAGTACAGGGAAATTAACTTTAATAATCCAGAAAAGAGTTTATTAGTTTTTTAAAAATCTAAGCTATATTATCAGTGCATTCTCTGACTTGTTTTTTTTTGTTACCTTTTTATTAGATTAAAAAAATACATTTAACACAACATAAGACAACATACACACACACATTAAACTATGCAACAGTACATTATCAAAAAAAGATCAAATAACAAGTATTAAATAGAGCTACAAAACAACCATAAGACTACAAATAACTTTTTAAATAACTAATAATAAATAAAAACTCAGTACTTTACTGTGGCCCAAGAGATCTCTGGGTGAGAATTCTAAAGGCCCCTCCCTAAACTGCAAGCCCCAGGATTCCATTGGATGTTGATTATAGCACTCTATAAGAGTGTAGGGCAGAAATGGCCTAAAAATTGGTTCCCACCCTTGTTGCAAACAGCTCCTAGTAAATACTTATATTTAAATATTAAAATTAAATTAAATATTAAATTACTTAAAATCCAAGTTAACTTTGTTGCTAGTAATAATTATAATCTTATCCATGTACTGAAAAAGTAATTTATCTCTTAATAAAAAGTTATTGTTATCAAGAGTATAGAATTACTGCTGTTATTCTATTATTAGATTAAATTAATTCTAAACATCAATTAAAATTAATTCTAAACATTCCTTTTCCAGAGATAAATCTCCTTTCTTTGTCCCTCAGCTGATCTGTTCACTCAAGATGGCAAGTTTTAGATATCTAGCTATTCCTCTTGCCCTAAATTTGCTCTCTGAACTTTATAGGACCCCCAAGTATGACTGTGTCTTTCTAGTTTTAATTTCTTTCTTCATATTTGATTTTTATTTATTTGATTTATTATTTCTGGCCTCTTGTTCTAGATCTGCCTGATCTTTTGCAAAGAAAAGCTGCTTTCTTTTCAGCAGTTAATATCTTATGATTCCATCTGATTCCAGGCATAGATGCAAGGGCTTTACAGTCTGAGGAATTGTGAACAACTCTCATTTGCCTTTGCAGAAATTCCTTATCATTCTGCAATCTGCATCTAACCATCTTAACTTGATATTCCTGTGCTGGTGTGGAGCATGTTCTAGTATTAAAGTCACCTACCAGAATAATTAGGACGTTAAGGGATTTTAGATTTAGGTCTTCACCATTTCTTCTGAGAAAACCCAAATGTTGTCAGAGTGTTACTGGAAACGCTATAGCCCATCAGAGCTTTCACCCACACCCCCTTGGCTCTCTCAGCACAAAGGTCTGTTTGCGTACTCAGGATTCTACTTTCTGACTCTTTCAGAAGCAGTCTGGTTACTTTTCTGCCCCACACTAGGCCACTGAGAAGCTCTCTCCCTGCCAGAAAACCCCTTTTTGGTTAACTGGATGCTCTGACTTAGAGTTCTTTTGGAACTCACTGAAGGAAGACAGCTTCCAACCACACTCCCAGTATATACGCTCTCCTGTTTCAGCCACAGCCCTTTCCTTTGGTTAGGCCTGGGTTTCCCTGAGAGATCCAAGATGATTGCATCATCCTCTATTAGTATGGCTACTCTATTAGCCACACCCCCAAGCTCTGTCACACAGATTATACCAAATTAGGTGGGGTAGCTAGCACCCCAGAGGAAAGGATCAGAATTCAAAATGATTTTATCAGATTAGAGAGCTGGGCCAAAACTAACAAAAACAGGGAAAAGTGTAAGGTACTATACCTGGGCAGAAAAAATGAATTATACAGATATAAGATGGATAACTCCTGGCTTGACCAGAGTACATGTTAAAAAGATCTAGGAGTCTTAGTAGACCACAAGCTGAACGCGAGTCAGTGGTGTGAGGCAGCAGCCAAGAAATCCAGTGTGATTCTGGCCTGCATCAACAGGGGCATAGTGTCTAGGTCAAGGGAAGTGATTGTACCATTCTGTTCTGCTCTGGTCAGAACCGAGCTGGAATACACTAACCAATTCTGGGCACTACAGTTCAAGGAAAGATATTGACAAGCTGGAATGGGTCTAGAGCAGGACAACCAAAATGGTAGAAGGCTTGGAAACCATGCTGTAAGTGGAGAGGCTTATGGAGCTGGATACGTTTAGCCTGGTGAAGAGAAGGTTAAGAGGTGACATGATAGTTATGTTTACATATTGGAAGGGCTGTCCAGCTAAATATTAGGAACAACTTCCTGGGGGTAAGAGCAGTTTGACAGTGGAAGGCAATGCCTTGGAGTGTGGTGGAATCTCCTTCTTTGGAGGTTTTTAAACAAAAGCTGGATGGCCATCTGTCAGAAATGCTTTGATGGTGTATTCATGCATGGCAAGGGGTTGGACTTGATGGCTCTTGTGGTCTCTTCCAACTCTGTGATTACCTCCCTCTGTCTTTATTAGAAACTAAATAGCTGTTGATGTACAATTCTCCCATCTAGGATGGGATGTTGGAGGGATGAGGCATTGTATTTTCTACTTTGGAGCAGAAAAACCTGATCTTAACAGGACATGTAAGGATAGAACTGGAGGTTGGGGGAAAGAACTAAATGATAGAGAAAGACGGCAAAATTGTTTATAGAAAAGTAAATTCTTAGCCCCAGAAAAAGGCAAAGATTTGTACATGAAGAAACAAAAGACATCCACTCCCCCACAGAGAAGGGGGCACAATCAAAAAAATTAAGCAAAGCTAGGACATGCGTGGTCTGTGAAGCACTTGTTCAATGGCTATTTTCTGTTTTTCTTCTTCTTTCCAGCAGATAACTGGAGAAAGAGTTATGTACGTGCCAAGTGCGGGAAGTGTTTTGGCCACAAATGGGAGCTTACCAGACACCAGAAAGCCCACACAGAAGAAGAAGGTACTACCAGAGAGAAGCCCTTCAGGTGCAACATATGTGAGAAACATTTTTCCGGAAAGATGGTGCTTGTGCTTCACAAAAGGCTCCATGCTGAGAAAAAACACTTAAGATGTAAAGTCTCAGGGAAAGGTTTTAAATTGTACCATGTGAGCCATCAAACAGGAAGGGAAAGAAAAGACAGAAATGCCAGGAGTGTGGGAAACAGTTTGCTTGCAGATCAATATTAGCAGTTCATCAGAGAGTCCACATGGGAGAGAAACCATACAAATGCCAGGACTGTGGGAAATGTTTTGCTCGGAATGACCACCTTGTCAGCCACCAGAGAGTCCACACAGGAGAGAAAGCATACCAATGCCAGGAGTGTGGGAAATATTTTTCCACAAATTCATACCTTGTGCGTCACCATAGGCTGCACACAGGAGAAAAACCATACCAATGTCTGGAGTGTGGAAAATGTTTTACTCGGAATGAACACCTTGTCATCCACCAAAGAGTCCACACAGGAGAGAAACCGTACAAATGCCAGGAATGTGGAGCATGTTTTTCTGCAAGTTCAAACCTTGTGTGTCACCAAAGACTTCACACAAGTGAAAAACCATACAAATGCCAAGTGTATAGGAAACAGTTTTCTCAGAATTCAACTCTTCGTGTCCACCAAAGTCTCCATACAGAAGAGGAACCATACAAATGCCAGGAGTGGGGAAAAGGTTTTGCTAGAAATTCAGGACTTGTGACCCACCAGAGACTGCACACAAGAGAGGGCCCATACAAATGCCAGGAGTGTGGGAAATGTTTTACTAACAGTTCATATCTTGTGAGCCATCAAAGACTTCACACAGGAGAGAAACCGTACAAACGCCAGGAGCATGGGGAATGTTTTGCTCTGAGTTCTGACCTTTTTCAGCAGAAGAGAGTCAACACAGGGGAGAAACCATACAAATGCCAGGAGTGCAGGAAATACTTTTCTACAAATTCATGCCTTGGGCGTCACCAGAGACTCCACACAGGAAAGGAACCATACAAATGCCAGGAGTGTGGGAAATGTTTTGCTCACAATATACATCTTGGCAGCCACCAAAGAGTCCACACTGGAAGGAAACCGCACAAATGCCAGGAGTGTGGGAAATGTTTTTCTGCAAATTCATACCTTGTGCAGCACCAAAGATTGCACACAGGAGAGAAACCATACAAATGCCTGGAGTGTGGAAAATGTTTTGCACGGAATGAACACCTTGTCATCCACCAAAGAGTCCACACAGGAGAGAAACCATACAAATGCCAGGAGTGTGGAGCATATTTTTCTGCAAGTTCAAACCTTGTGTGTCACCAAAGACTTCACACAGGTGAAAAATCATGCAAATGCCAAGTGTGCGGGAAATGGTTTTCTCAGAATTCAACTCTTTGTAGCCACCAAAGACTTCACAAAGGAGAGAAACTGTACAAATCCCAGGAGTGTGGGAAAGGGTTTCCTAGAAATTCATGTTGGGGGATGATAGGAGTTTCAGCCCCACGGAAATGCAGCAGAAAAGCCAGAGTGCAGCGAGGCAACAGCAGCAACCTTGTTCCCCAATAAGGATACTCACACACAGAGGAGTTTCTTCCAAAACAGGAGGCACTTTATCTTGCAGCAAAGTTCCGTTATATACAAAACATAGAACAGACGGACAAGAGCTTGCGCCAGGATTTGGTCAACAGACAAATACATACTGGCGTTGCGTTCTTATAGACATATCTACAACCTATCTACAACCAATCAGGTAAGGGTTTGCACATCTCCCTCTACCATCTGCACACAAACCCAGTTTCTTATGCATCCTTCCAATTACCCACAGCTGGGGCATGATGCAGCATCTTTGCAGTGGGCTGATCATTTTCCCAGGGTTCCCTGCCTGGAATCCCTGACAATTCAAGTCTTGCGATCAACCAGAGACTGCATACAAGAGAGATGCCATACAAATGCCAGGGGCGTGCGAAATGTTTTGCTCAGAGTTCACACCTTGTGAGGCATGAAAGAATTCACTGAGGTGAGAAACTATATAAATGGCAGTAGTGGAGGAAATGATTTGCTCACATTTCATGTTTTCTGAAGCACAAGAGAGTCACACGGGAAAGAAACCATATACGTGCCAGAAGTGTAGGAAATGTTTTGTTCAGACTTGTCTGCCACCAGAGACTGCACATAAGAGAAAAACCATACCTGTGCCTGTAGTGGGGGAAATATTTTGCTTCCAGGTCACACTTTCTGAGCCATAAGAAATTTCATACAAGAGGGAAACCATTATTATTATTTCTGTCTTGTCTCAAGTGTCAGGAGTGTGGGAAATGTTGTGCTTAGACCTTGTAATCCACAAGAGAATCCATGCAGGAGAGAAACCATAAAAATTGCAGGAATGTAGGTAAAGTTGCACTTGGAAGTCAGAACTTTGCTCTGTCACAGACTCCACAGAGGAGTGAATCCATTCAATTGCCAGGAGGGTAGGAAATGTTTTACTTGGAGTTCATGCTTTGTGAACCTGAAAGAATCCACAGAGGTGAAAAACTGTTAAAAACACCTTGTGTATTCGAAATGATTTGCTTTTATGTCAAAGTTTTTGGAATCTTCATAGATTTGAGTAGACTTCAGGGTGAACTAGTCCTACCCTGTGCCATCTAACCTCTGTTTGAAAACTCCAGTACGTGGCAGTCTTGACAGTTATGGTCTGCTCTCCTGTATTCTCAAGGCTTTTAGACAGAAACACTAACACTTTCATGTCCCTTTATTACTCATGAATTCAGAACATCTGGCCTCAGATATTTAAAAGTAGGTAGGTTTTCTTCCTTCATTAATACTTAACACATTTGGAGCTGCTGCCCCCCTGCCTACCTCATTTAACCTGTGTTCACCAGAGTGAGCATTTTTTTTGAAGAATATTTCCAGGTGAGTCTTCCTCTGATAATTTGGTGAAAGTGGAAGGCCTTAGGGACTGAATTAGAATAAAGTAGGGATGGGATGAATCCAGAATTTTCTGGATCTGGATCTCTGGAAGGTTCTGGGAATCCACGAATCTCAAATCTTTTGAATCCTTCTTTAAAAACGGGTTTAAAAAGCAAGGGAAATAAAGCATTTCTACTGAAAAGTGTTTTTGAAGCAGGAATAATAGCACTGTAACAGTGTAATGTGGAAATGGCCTAGATTTCCACTGATAAAAGTGGTTTCACTTGTCTGAAGTTGTGAATAAAGGATGTAATGAAAAGAGGGGCCAGTACAGAAAGAGTGAGAATCTACCTTTTTTGCCATTCCCCCCCATTTTTGAAGAATATTGGTTAGAAATTTGTTGGTTACCTCTTGGAAAGATTTCTTTCTCTATTATGTGTCTTTCATCAAGTAGACTCCAGTGACAACCAAGTACTTTTTTGTGATTTCTGAATCATTTCTGGTACAGTACATCATGATATAAGTGAGGTTGGAGATACCCATATGTCATTCCTTGACAGTCTGTTAGAATGTCATTTTGCGAATCCTGGCTTTTTTCCCCGTTTTGGTTAATGCAATTCATAAAGAAATTTTTGCTATAACTCAAGCTGGGGTTTATAACTGACTTTCAAGGGCTTGAAAAAGAAAGGTAAGGTAGTAACAACATTTTAATAACTGCGGTATGTCCCAGCCAAGTTATGTTTTGTCTTTCCTCGTATTTTCATTTTCAATCTAGCATGCTTTAAAATTTAAAGCAATAAATGGTTTTCTCAAATTTACTAGTTATACACTTACCTTCAAATATTTTCAAAAACCTAAAGATATTGGAATTTGGGTAATGTTTTGTAAATTCATTGCCTCATTCTTTGAGAAGTTAAAGCTAGTATTTTTGATTTTGTCAAATGAGTGGAAGCACCAGAAACTGTACCACCTTCTTATAGTGTTTGCAGTGGTCTAGGAATAGCAGTTTCTAGATCTGTGACTGATACAGCAACATCATCAGCAAATAAATTGAGATGACAATGTCAACCATTAATTGCTATTCCTTTCAAAACCCTTATTATGTAGCATGACTGCCAGAGGTTCAATTGCAAATGCAGATAAGACAGGGGAGAAGGTACATCCTTGCTTTGTCTCTCTGATCAAACCTGAGTGTGTATAATTAGTTCTGATTATAGAATCACAGAATCGTAATGTTGGAAGAGACCACCATGGCCATGGATTATGGGTTGTGCTGGTTGTCTTACTGAGTTCAAATGAGGCTTATGCGTTCAACATGCATTGTTAGTTGCATCCAGTGGGGAAAGCACAAGGGCCACCAAGAGAAGGTTAAGAGGGGACATGATAGTGATGTTTAAATATTTGAAGGGATGTCATGTCGAGGAGGGAGAGGGCTTGTCTTCCACTGCTCCAGAGACTAGGACAAAGAGCAATGGATTCAAGCTGCAGGAAGGGAGATTCCACTTGAACCTCAGGAAGAACTTCCTGATGGTCAGAGCTGTCTGGCAGTGGAATCTGCTGCCTCGGAGTGTGGTCGAGTCTCTTTCTTTGGAGGTTTTTAAGCAGAGACTGGCTGGCCATCTATCAGGAGTGTTTTGATGTGGGTTCCTGCATGACAGGGGGTTGGACTGAATGGCCCCTGTGATCTCTTCCAGCTCTATGATTCTAAGTCCAACTCCCTGCTATGCTGGAATACACTATTAAAGTATTCCTGACAGATGGCTGTCCAGTCTCTGCTTAAAAACTTCCAAAGAAGGAGACTCCACTATACCCCAAGGCAGCATATTCCACTGCCGGACAGCTCTGACAGTCAGAAAGTTCTTTTTAAGGTTCAGGTGGAATCTCCTTTCCTGCTCCATGTCTTAGCTTCCATTGGAACAGCAGAAAACAGGCTTGCTCCATCCACTATATGACATCTCTTCAAACATGGCCCCCCTTCGTGTCCGCTCTTAACCTTCTCTTCTGCAGACTAAACATCCCCAGCTCCCTAAGGCGTTTGTCATAGGGCATGGCTTCCAGACCCTTCACCATTTTGGTCATCCTCCTCTGAACACGTTCCAGCTTGTCAATATCCTTCCTGAACTGTGGTGCCCAGAACTGGATACAGTATTCCAGGTGGGGAATGGCTTTGTGGCTTGAGTATACATTCCCAACTACTTGTGTAAATAATTTTCCAAATTCTATAGTTTCACATATTCCAAATTGTAAATTGATTCCAATTCGTTAAAAACTGGTTGCATCAAAAGAGAATCAGAAAATGGGACAGGGACAGAATAGCTTGACGGATGCAACAGTTTAGCAGAAGGCAAACCAAGAGAAGGTGAGGCTGAGGGGCTGGGTAGGTAGAGACCTAGCCAAGAGCAGGATGCAGCATTACTTGACTTTGAAATAAATGAAGGCCTTGCTTTCTGGTCTCAGGTGAAAAGGACTCCTCAGAGGTCTCTTGTGTAATTCTGTAGGGAAGAGATGTGGTCGTTTGCCAGACGCTTCCATATTTCTTCTTGCCTACATAGTATAGTACAGTAGGCCTTCCACTTTCATAAGATATAGGGATACAGAACCCTCATTAATGTGAAAAAAATATATGAATAACTCATGCTCTCTCTTCACGCTCCTGCCTGCCACCTCCTGCCAGTGTACCCATGCAGGGGGGCACCCAAGGAACAGATGATTGCCCCCCTGCACACTTCTACTGGCGCACCCATGTGGACAGCAGCCAAGGGCATGCAGGGAATGGGTGATTGCCCACACTGCACGTTCTTGCTGGCTGCTGCAGGCAAGGGGTGACGGTGTGCAGGGAAGACATGATCTTTTCCTCTCCCTGGCCTGGGCAACAGGCACCACAAATAATCAAATTTGCGAAAGTGAAACCTATGAATGTGAGAGGAGAACTGTAATTCATAACCAAGCAACATCTTGGAGCAAAGTCTGTTCAGGGGATCTTTGCCCTGAGACCGAAGAGGGTGGAGGAGTAACTTGGGTCCTGCTCGCTGCTTCATTGGATACCAGTTCAAAGGTGGACCTGAAGCAAGAAGAGGCTCTGATGGCATGAGTTCTGAGAGCAATCGAGAACCGTATGAAAGAATGATCCAGAAGTTCCTCAGCAAAGGTGACAACAGCTCAGACATACAGCATCAGCAGTTCAGGCAGGTCTCGTACCAAGAGGACGAGGGGTCCTGAGAGGTTTGCAGTCACCTCCACGATCTCTGCCACCGGTGGCTGAAGCCAAAGGAATGTACCAAACATCAGATCCTGGACCTGGTGATACTGGAGCAGTTCCTGAGCATCCTGACCCTGGAGATGGAGAGCTGGATCAGGAAATGTGGGACAGAGAGCTGTTCCGAGGCGCTGGCTCTGGCAGAAGGTTTCCTCCTGAGTCAGGCTGAGGACGAGAAAGAGGAAGAACAGGTGAGAGCATTTCATCTTGATTTCTCTTAAACTGAGATAGCTATCCATATAGGGCCCAGTGTTGGGGGGATAAGCAGGATATGGGTCCTCTGCCCTTTTTTTCTAGTCCCTCTACCCCTACTGCTGCCACCTGAATAGCAATGCAAAAAAAGCTGTTAAAAGCAGTTCAGTTTGAAACAAAACAGTACCTCCTAGCCTGTTCTTTAAAAACTTCTTGTCTTAAAGCCTGGTTGTAGTAAAAAGGGGTTTTCCTGCTGCCAGAAGGACAGGAAGGAGGGGCTCATTCCTGCCTCTCTGGGAAAGGAGTTCTAGGGTCTGGGGGCAGCCACTGAGAAGGCCCTCTTTCCCATTCCTGCCAGCTGTTCTTGTGAAGATCATGGGACTGAGAGAAGGGCCTCCCCTGATAATCTCAGGGCCTGGGCTGGCATGTACAGGGAGATACTGCTGATAGAAATTTCAATATTTCGATCCTGCCCTTTACCGGAAGACCTTGGGGTGGCTGACAATAACATCCATTTAGAACAACAAATAGAGTGGCCGTTCCACATTCACAATGGTTTCGGACACATAACTTTTTGTGAAAGTGGAAAAATCACATGACCCTCCCTCCCATCGTTCCCCTCTGATTCCCTTCCAGGGCTCTGGTGCAGGAGCCTTCCTTCTCTGCACCCAGGCCACAGGCAAGGGAGTGAGGGGGGAGCTCCGTAGGGGAGAAGGAAGGAGCACGTGCTGCTCCCCGCATTGCCTTATCTTTTGCCTGGGCGTGAATTCTCAGAGCCAGGACGGAGGCAAAGCAACAGGAAGGGATTGCTCCAGAGGGCACCAGGAACCACATGTGTCTTCCCCTGCACTATTGCCTCACCTTTGGCTTCAGTGCAAATTTTCAGCGCTGGGCCAGAGGCAAAGCAATTGGAGGGCACAAGGAATGCACACGTGCATGGCTTTCCCCGTCCCGTTGCCTCACCTTTTGCCTCAGAGTGAATTCGTGGCACTGGGGCCGAGACAAAGCAATGTGAGAGGAGAGCTCTGGAGGGCACAAGGAAAGTGTACACATTTCTTCCTCCATCTCAGGGCCTTGGGTGTGTCTGCGCTGGCGGGCGCCACCGCGGCCAAGGCAGCGGCCGCCTCTGATGAGGAGGAGGGGGGCCCAGGCTCTCCGGAGGCCACGGCCGACGACGGGGACCGCCTGGTCGCCGTGGAGGGCTCCGCCGCTGGCAGGGATTGCCTGGACGTCACGGAGGTCGCCGGTCTCAACGGGGGTCTCCCTGGCATGACGGAGGCTGCCGCCGCCGAAGGGGATCATCGCGGCGTTGCAGAGGCCGCCGGCCCGGCTCCCGTGCCGCTGGGCGTGGCGGGCGGAGACTCATTGGAGGAGGCGGGCCCCGGGCCCAATCCCGGGGCGCCGCCTACTCGCAAGGCCGCCCCTGAGGAGGCTGAAGCCTCCGCCTCACCACTGACGTTCCGGCGGCGGCGGCGGCTCAAGGAGGCCAGCCGCCGGTCCCGGCGGCTGCGGGAAAACACCTGGGGGCTGGGACTCCCAGCTGTAGCACAGCTGTGAGTCCCAGCCACGTGCTCGAGCCGGATTGGCCGCCGGCTGCTCAAGGGGTCTTCATAAGGCTGGCGCGGGGCTGGGAGGGGCACGGAGCAACAACCGTCGGCTACCCGTGCCCTGTTCCAGTCCAGCCTGTGTCCGCGTCCTGCCGCCTGGCTCCTCCAAGACCCTTCCCCAGCGTTTAGGTGAAGTAACCTCTTTGTGTTCCGGGTGAAGTAACCCATCGTTATTTTCTGTTGAAGCCTGCTGCCAAGGCCTACTTTAGTTCTGACAGCTAGTGCGCTGCAGCGCCTCTGTTATAGACTGGAATAAATGCTGCTTGTGACCAACACCGGTCCGGCTCCTGCTTGACCTCGGCCTGCGCTGACAGATTGTTGCTCTGTCACCTGGTCAAGCAGGATGGAAGGGGAGAACGCGGCTCTGAAAGCCCAGTTGGCCGCCCAGGCCCAGGAGAACCAGGGCCTGCGTGCTCAAGTGGACCAGCTCTCCCACACCCTGCAGGCCCTGCAGTTCCAGGTGGGCCAGCTGCAGGCCACCCAGCCCCCGCCTGCGCCAAAGATTCCAATGGCGGTGCCGCCACGCTTCACCGGGGAGACCTCTGAGCTAGAGACTTTCGTGGCCAGCTGCCGGCTCTACGTACAAGTCCGTGGCCAAGACTTTCCCAACGAGCGGGCCCAGGTGGCGTTTATGATAAGCCTGCTCTCCAGGATGCCGGCCAAGTGGGCCACGCCCCTGCTCTGTCAGAACAGCGGCATTCTGGATAACATGGCTGCGTTCCTGCAAGCTTTCCGGGCGGTGTGGGGAGATCTGGTGCAAGCAGAGACGGCGAGCCGGCAGCTGCGCCAGCTCCAGCAAGGCCGGGGTACGGTGCGGGACTACACCACCACGTTCTGCCTGCTGGCGCAGGACCTGGCCTACAACGACCCCGCCCTCCAGGATAGTACAGGGCCGGCCTCTCGGCCGAGATCCTGAATGAGCTGGCCTGCAGCCCCCGCCAGAGACGCTGGAGTTGTTGATCCAGCAAGCCCTCCGGATTGACAGGCACCTGGAGGCCCGGAGGCAGGCTCGTCGGGCAGGCGGTACCAGCACGCGAACCTGGACACCTGCTCCCCGGGAGGTCCCGCCAGCCGGCCAGGGTCGGGTTCCTCCGCCAGCGGGGCCAGTGGTGAGGAGCCCATGCAGCTCGGGGGGGCACGGCCTCGCCTGACTACTGAGGAGAATGAGAGGCGGCGGCGGGCGGGGCTGTGCCTGTATTGTGGCCTGGGAGGACACTTCGCCCGTGTGTGTCCACCAAAGACCACCACCCCGGGGGCGCCGGGGAAAAACCCCACCCCCAGGCCTAGAGAGCCTGCGAGGTCTGGGGGAGCCCGGAAGAGGGACGAACGAGGACGCGTTGGAATGGAGACGAGACCCACTGCTGGTGGCCGCCACGGTGTGCTACGGCGAGGCGCAGCCCATCCCCGTGGGGGCCATGATCGACTCCAGGGCGTCCAACAACTTCCTGGACCTCCAGTTTGCCCGGGATGCCGCTACCAGAGCCTCGGCCGGTGGAGACTATCGATGGGTGGTTGCTGAAGTCAGGCCCCATTACCCATCAGACGGTCGAGGTGGGTTTGTAGATCCAAGGCCATTTTGAGCGGGCGAGTTTCCTGGTGGCCGCGGTGCCCTGTTTTCCGGTGGTGCTGGCGATGCCTTGGCTCTCGCGCCACGACCCGCATATCTCCTGGGCGCGGCGCGAGGTGCTGTTTGCGTCCGAGTCTGCCAGGAGCACTGCTGGCCCGAAAGGCTGATGGCCATCTTGGAGACTCCTGGGGCCGAGCGTCCGTCGAACTGCCGCAGAAGTACCGGGAGTACGCGGACGTGTTTGACCAGAAGGAGGCCGACCGTCTACCCTTGCACTGGGTCTACGACTGTGCTAGATCTGGTGCCAGGGGCCCCGATCCCGGCAGGCTGCACCTACACGCTCTCGGAGCCGGAGCTCGCAGCCTTGTGGGAGTTCCTGGCAAAGAATCTGCATCGGGGTTTCGTGCGGCCACTGACCTCCCTGGCAGGGGCGCCGGTACTGTTTGTCCGCAAAAGTGGGGGGAGCTTCGCCTATGCAACGACTACCGTGCCCTCAACTGGATCACCATCCGCAACCGCTACCCGCTGCCCTTGATTCCGGAGTTGTTGGAGCGGCTGCGCCATGCGACGGTCTTAACGAAGCTGGACCTCCGCAGGGCCTACAACTTGGTGCGGATCGGGCCGGTGACGAGTGGAAGACGGTTTTAAGACCCGGTACGGCCACTATGAGTACACCATCATGCCCTTCGGGTTGTGCAACACTCCAGCCGTGTTCCAGCACTTCGTGAATGACGTCTTCTGGGACTACCTGGACCGCTTCGTGATTATCTACCTCGACGACTTCCTGATCTACTCCCCGAACCAGCAGGTCCATGAGACGCACGTGCATGCCGTGCTGCAGCGGCTGTGGGAGCACCGTCTCTACGCCAAGCTCGAGAAGTGTGCCTTCGACCTCTCGGAGGTTGACTTCCTAGGCTACCGTGTGTCTCACTGGGGAATGAGATGGACCCGGTGAAGGTGGAGGCCATTGTGTCCTGGCAGGCCCCGAGGACCCGCAAGGATGTGCAGCGGTCCTGGGTTCGCCAATTTCTACCGGAAGTTCATTCCCGACTACGCGTCGCTGGCCGCCCTCATCACCCAGGTGCTCTGCGGCAAGGCGCCGTTCCAGTGGACCACTGGGCACCGAGGGCATTCGACCAGCTGAAGACCCGCTTCATGACGGAGCCCATCCTGCAGCATCCCGACCCCAGGCAGCCCTTCGTCCTGGAAACTGACGCCTTGGACGTCACGGTCGGAGCGGTCCTGCTGCAGGGCTCGGGCCCAAAGGGGGAGCTCCAGCCATGCGCCTACCACTCCCGGCAGCTGACCCCGCCTGAGCGGAACTACACCATCTGGGAGAAGGAGCTCCTGGCGGTCAAGGCGGCGTTTGAGGTTTGGCGGCACCTCCTGGAAGGCACGTTACACCCGGTGCAGGTGTGGACCGACCACCGCAACCTGGAATACCTGCAGACCGCCCGTAAGCTGATGCCACAACAGATGCGTTGGGCCCAGTTCTTCTCCCGCTTCCACTTCCAGCGCAGTACGTGCCGCAGGCCCGCAACCGGTGCGCGGCGCCCTGTCCCGGAAGCCCGAGTACACCGCCACCCCGGAGCCGGAGGTCCGCTCGACCATCCTACGCCCCGAGAACTTCGCGGCGACCGTGGACGTGACCACGCTGGCGGAGCGGATCCGGGAAACTCAGGCTCGGGAGCCACCCTGGGAGACCCTTCGCTTGGGGGATGCTACCTCCCCATGGTCGGAGAGGGGGGGCTGCTCTACCATCGCGATCGGCTCTTCGTGCCCCCGGCCCCTGTCAGGGACGTGCTGCGCCTCTGCCATGACAGCAGGCCCGCAGGGCACTTTGGCCTGTTCAAGACCCTGCACCTCGTGACCCGGGAGTTCTGGTGGCCCTGGGTGCGCGGAGATGTCGACTGTTACGTCCGTTCCTGCCCCGTGTGCCGCCGCGGGAAAAGATCCGGCGGAGAGGCCCTCAGGGTTGCTCCACCCCTGCCGACCCCCGCAGGGCCCTGGCGGCCATCTCCATGGACTTCATCACCGAGCTCCCTCTGTCCAGGGGCCACACCGTCATACTGGTGGTGGTGGACCTCCTCACAAAGATGGAACACTTCGTCCCGTGCCCGGCGCTACCCTCCGCAAAAGAGACGGCACGCCTAGTCCTGGATCACGTCTTCCGGCTGCATGGCCTCCCCGAGGGGATATGACCGATCAGGGGGCACAATTCGCCCGGTTCTGGCAGTGTTTGTTGCGGCAGCTGCGTCGAGCCCCGACTGTCGTCGGCCCATCACCCGCAGACAGATGGCCAGACCGAGCGTACCAACGCCACACTAGAGCAATACCTGCGGTGTTACAGTTGCTACCAGCAGGACAACTGGGTCAACCTCCTTTCCTTGGCCGAGTTCGCATACAACAATGCCGTCCACGCCTCCACCGAGCAGTCCCCGTTCCTGGCCAACTACGGCTTCCACCCCGGGGGGTTTCCCCCCGGTTGGTGCGCCGTCCGCAGTGCCCGCCGCAGACCGGTGGCTTCAGGAGTTGCGGGCCATCCAAGAGCTGCTGCGGGAGCAGCTGGAGCTTGCCAAGGAGGCGTACAAGCGGGGGGCGGATGGCACCGGCAGCCAGGGGCGCCACTGCAGGTCAGGGACCGTGCCTGGCTCTCCACGCGCTTCCTCCCGCCCGGCCACCCTAGCCGCAAGCTGGATGCCCGGTACATAGGCCCTTTTACCATCCGGGCCCAGGTGAATCCCGTGGCCTTCCGGTTGCAGCTCTCGCGCACCCTACGGATACACCCAGTGTTCCACAGGTCGCTGCTTCTGCCAGCCACGGGGGTGCGACCAGACACCGGTCCCGGTGTCCCGCCAGCTCCAGTGCTCGTTGATGGCGAGGAGGAGTCCGAGGTGGCCGTTATCCTCGACTCCCGTCGGCGGCGCAGCCACTTGCAGTACCTGGTGGACTGGCGGGGTTATGGACCAGAGGAGCGTTCCTGGGAGGACGCAACGGACGTCCATCCACCACAGCTGGTGCAGGCCTTCCATCGCCGCTACCCGGCCAAGCCGCATCCCCCGCGGGGTGGGGGTGGCGACCCTGGGGAGGGGAGTGATGTCAGGGCCTTGGGTGTGTCTGCGCTGGCGGGCGCCGCCGAGGCAGCAGCCGCCTCTGATGAGGAGGAGGGGGGCCCAGGCTCTCCGGAGGCCGCAGCCGACAACGGGGACCGCCTGGTCACCGCGGAGGGCTCCGCCGCCGGCGGGGGTTGCCTGGATGCCGCGGAGGCCGCTGGTCTTGACGGGGGTCTCCCCGGCGTGACGGAGGCTGCCGCCGCTGAAGGGGATCATTGCGGCGTTGCGGAGGCCGCCGGCCCGGCTCCCATGCTGCTGGGCATGGCGGGCGGAGACTCGGGGGAGGCGGGCCCCAGGCCCGATCCCAGGGCGCCGCCTACTCGCGAGGCCGCCCCTGAGGAGGCTGAAGCCTCCGCCCCGCCACTCACGTTCCAGCGGCGGCTCGAGGCCAGCCGCCGGTCCCGGCGGCTGCGGGAAAAACACCCGGGGGCTGGGACTCCCAGCTGTAGTGCAGCTGTGAGTCCCAGCCACGTGCTCGAGCCGGATTGGCCGCCGGCTGCTCAAGGGGTCTTCTTAAGGCTGGCGCGGGGCTGGGAGGGGCACGGAGCAACAACCGTCGGCTACCCGTGAGTCTGTCGCCCGTGCCCTGTTCCACTCCAGCCTGTGTCCGCGTCCTGTCGCCTGGCTCCTCCAAGACCCTTCCCCAGCGTTTAGGTGAAGTAACCTCTGTGTTCCGGGTGAAGTAACCCATCGTTATTTTCTGTTGAAGCCTGCTGCCAAGACCTACTTTAGTTCTGACAGCTAGTGCGCTGCAGCGCCTCTGTTATAGACTGGAATAAACGCTGCTTTTGACCAACACCCGGGCCGGTTCCTGCTTGACCTCGGCCCGCGCTGACACTCCACCCCATTGCCTTCCCATTTGCCTTGGCATGCATGCTTTCTTTCTCTGCCCTGGCAAAACACAAGAGAAGGGGAAGAGTAAGGGCACCTCGCAAAGAATAAAACTGGTGACAATCAAACCCATGAATGTTCAGGGAGAACTGTATTTAAAAACATTTAAAGGATTAAAAATATATTAAAGAGTTTTTTGGTTTGAAAATGGACAATTTAAAACCAGTTGAATAATAGAGCTAAAAACCATGGGCCGCCTGGATAAAGTCAGTTCAGCCCAATGGCTTTAATAAAAAGCCAAATTTTAACTTGGTGTCAAAATGATTCTAACATTGGTGCCAGTTGGGCGTCCCGGGGAGAGAGGGAATCCACAACCAACTTCCACCATGGAAAAGGCCCTCTTCCATAGACTCCCCCAGTGTATTTCTCCTACTGATGGGACATGGAAGGGGTATCCAATAGATCTCAGTCCTTGGGTTAGGCATATATAGAGAAAGGTGCTCCTTTGGGTATCAAGGTCCCCAGCCATTTAGAAGTTGAAATGTTAATCCAAGCACCTTGAATTCAGATAGAAATACACAGATAGCCAATGCAATTCCTGCAGAACAAGTGTTAATATAGCTGAATGGATCCAAGTAGGTTTTGCAGCAGGTCCTAAAACCTGGGAAAAGTTACTAAGAATGGAGGTGTCAACCATAATCATAGAAACTTAACCTGGAAGGGATTACAGAACCATTGTGACGGAGCCTGACAGCATGGCTAAACTGGCTCATCGGCAGCCCTAGCAACAGGTTGCCATGTAACCAAAGTGGCTCTGTATAAGAGAAACCCAACTCACTGGTGTGAGGGAGGGGCTGAGGTTCGTGAGGAGAAGGCCTCTACATAAGGCACAGTTGACTTGGCTTTTTGAGATTCCTTCAGTGAGATGTAAAGTCGAAGGCTTTCATGGCTGGAATCCATAGGTTGTTGTAGTTTTGAGGCTGTGTTCTATTAGTACAGTGGTTCTCAACCTTCCTAATGCTGCGACCCTTTAATGCAGTTCCTCATGTTGTGGTGACCACCAACCATAAAATTATTTTTGTTGCTACTTCAGAAGTATAATTTTGCTACTGTTATGAATTGTAATATAAATGTCTGATATTTAGTCTACCATAAATGATATAAAGTTTGAAGATTTGGTTTCACTGCATTCAGACTGAATTGAATCCAAAAATAAATCTGGCATGGGAATAACACTGGATTTTGTAGGCTTATTCCTTACAATGGATGCAACATTCTTGTTTTTATCAATACCTGAAGTGGCACTCTCCAGACTGTCCAGTTCCAGAGTTACCAACACCTTTTCCAGCACATTTTTAAAAGACTCTGAGGAAAATAATCTCACTTTATTATCATGTTCTGCATCCTCCTCCTCCTCAGAAATAGAACTGTCTGATTCAGAGTCATCCCCATGAGTATCTGCCAAATCTGGTTCCTCATCGCTTTCAGATTCAGTGTGGATTTGTTCAGAGTGTGAGGACAAAGCAGATCCCTCCACTCAGGTCACTTTGGACCTACAGGCAGACTTTTTTGGGACACACCGGCATCATTTGATTCAGCTTGAATAACTTGTATCGTCAGGAAAATCACATGAAAATGGAGGATCCATGGAAGTGGTTTGTTGACTGCTTAATAATGACATTACGTTCAAATTCAATGGATTGTCCAACTTGCAATACATTTTTTAAACTTGTTATGTATTTTGTGAAATCATTTCACAAATATTGTTTGCCTATTAACATGCACCTCCGTTTCTCCAGCCATCCTTTGTCTCACCCCCTCCCTGCTACCCTCCAACACATTCCCCTGGGGAGACACTGAGGACAGGGAGGTCCAGATCTCACTCCCTCCCAACTGAGAGGCCGCCCTTCCTCCCAGCAGAGGCTGCTCGCAGGCTGGAGCGTGATTGGCTGTGTTGCTGGCGAGCTGGGATTGGTCAAAAGAGCTCCTTCCTCTCAGGGCCCCCTCCCTTGCTTTGTGTTGCTGGCAAGCTGGGATTGGTCAGGAGAGCCCCTTCCTCTCAGGGCCCCCTCCCTTGCTTTGTGTTGCTGGCGAGCTGGGATTGGTCAGGAGAGCCCCTTCCTCTCAGGGCCCCCTCCTTTGCTTTGTGTTGCTGGCGAGCTGGGATTGGTCAGGAGAGCTCCCTCCTCTCAGGGCCCCCCTCACTCTCTGAAGGGGCCTCTTTCCAACATGGCCACTGGAGGTTGAAGGGGCGGTTGGGAGCCCTTCCCCGCCCTTCACAGGCTTCGCTGCATTCCCAGGTAATTCTCCTTCACCGCCTTTTTATTTTATAACACATATTTTCCGGTGGTCATAAGCGGCCCCTGTGGAAGGGTCGTTCGACCCCCAAAGGGGTCGCGACCCACAGGTTGAGAACCGCTGCACTAAGGGCTAACAAAGCTTTGTTTTATTGAGGGCCAGCAGAGGCTGCCTCCTTCCTCTGCAATCTCTCTCCATCCTTTCCCCAACCCTGCCTTCGCTCTCTCAGCCTTCCACTGAGCCAACCTTTCCCTGTTTGTCACCCAAAGAACCAACTCCACGATGCCTTCTCTTCCTGCCCCAATCTCCCTAAGCCTTTTCTATGCAGAACTCCTTGACATTTGAGCAATGAAGGCTTTCCCTTCATTCAAGAATTCTTCTATTCTTCATTTTAGGTTGGTTGGCATCAACACATCAACTTACTATTTGTAGGAATAAAACCTAATCACTGTTTCATGGTTTTTTTTCTCATTGTTCCTATTATTTATGATCAAATTCTCCATAGAGTAGAAAAAACATCCACTCAAAAGCAAGAAATAAAAACAGTATAGCCCACTCTTAAGCCCTTTACATTCCGTTCTACAAACAAAACCTTTAGATTCGGTATTTAATATGTATGTTACAATGTGTATTATGGTCAATATATTACAGTACACTTATAATGCTGTATTAATTTTTTAAAATAGATTTTCATAATAAAAGGGAAAAAATTAAAAGGAGATATGTAACATTTACATTGTCACTGAGAATAGAAATATACCAATTTTACAAAAAGCAGTTAATGATAAGAGGTTTCAAAGTGTACAATAGCCAAATGGAGATAATATGACATATTTAATTTTTAACTGTTTAGTGGTAAGAGTAATATACTGTGATCAAATCTAAGGTGTCCCCCCTTTGGTAACTGTACATGCATTTTAAATCTCTGAAACAAAAGTTATTCTTGCCCTATAATCAACCAATAAAACCTATAATTGATTATTTCTAAACTCATTTAGATCTTTTTCAAATTCTCCCTCCACCACTTATCCTCCTTTTCTAAGATTGTGGGTGGTACGGTATTTCTTTCTGTGCCTCCAATAAGTGTATATAAATATTTAGAGAGAGAGAACACACACACAGAGAGAGAGACAGAGAGAGTCATGAATATACATGTATAAATGTTTTTCTCTGGGTTTCCTACCCTATCCAAATAAGAATATTAAATACATGATTTATATCAAATACATTTTTCTTTTAACAATAACATCACTGTTTTGCTCATTGAATTTTCTTAAATTACTAGAATTTAAACCTTATAGAGATAACAAAAAACATAAAGAATATATAACCTTTAGGATTTAGTTAGACGCTCCAACTGTAGCTAATTTACCCCAAATTTTCTCCCATAAGGGGTCACCATGTTCCATGTATCATGGCATTCTTTGCTGGAGCAATATGAGAGGAGTTTTGTTAATCGGTCCAATTCTGTGACTTCCTAAAATTTCAACAACCAGTCCTTAACTTGAGGTACTACACGGAGTACAGTACTGGAGGTACTGTATTTTAAATAACTATGTTTATAAAGAACTCTGAAGACTTCCCACAAATTATCACTGGTAAATTATTTTAGCAGATGGAGGTTCTATTTCTAATAGCCCTAGTTGAGAGATTCCTCACTGGAAAGGAGTAAAAGTTTTCATAGGACAAAATCCTGCTCTTCAGGAGCCACAAAGTGTGGGGCCCCACAGAAATCCAGAGATGCCTGGGGTCAGAACTGGCAGCCCACAGAGCTCCTCTTCCAATCCACCCCTCCTTATTCCCTTCTCTTGGAGGGCAGAGCAGCAAGTGGTGCACGCTGAATGCCATTTTGCTGTATGTTCTGCAAAACGTCAGCCCCAAATCCTGTGTATTCAAGAAACTACTGCCTCTGTGTAGAGTAAAAAGGTAAATGTCTGTTTAGAAGCACAAGGTCACTGTTTACTTTGGGCCACGCAGCCACCTAACCTCAGACAAAGAAGACCCACATCTGGTAGAGGAGAAAACACAAACAGATGACTTAAGAAGACAAGGAACCCACTTTACACGGGTAGGACAGCCCAAGCCCTACAAACAATTCCAGCAATTTTCTGCAGCCTAAGGGGTGGATCCTCCGATGCCAGACAGGCAGGGGTGGTTCCAGCTGCCTCTCAGAGAGAACCAGGGAATCCCTCCTCCTCCCCAGGGCATCCGGAGACTTGGTCCCGTCGCCAATTTTGGAGAAAGATTCCGCTGCCAGTCCAGCCAGCAGCGGCGGGAGGAAGGGGGGAGTGGGCACGGGGGGGCTGTGGCACCGAAAATGCCATCCAGGCGCCTCCCCCCAAGGCTGCCCAAGTCCCTCTGGACTCTGAGGGGAGACCCCCTCCGGCCCCCTCCCCCTTTCCCTCCCAGGCCTCAAAGACAAAGGGAAGGAGACCCAAGGCGGGAACCGAACCCCTTCCAGGACTGCCCCCGGCTCAGCCCCCTGCGATCGCCCTCTTTGCCTGGAGGGGCGGCTATTGGGGGCACCTCCTCCCCCTCCTCCAGGAGCCCCTCTCCCCACGGCCGCCCCACGGCCCCCCCGCAGTCCTGCGCCTTCCCCTCTGCCTGCCCTCCGGGGCTTTTTCCCTCCCTTCCCCTGTTCGCTGACACAGACAGACAGTAGGTGTCTCCCCAGGGCGCTGGCAGAACACATTACCCGCGGGTTGTGGCCGTTTCAGGGACGCCGTTCTGTACCAACCTCGGAAATATCCCCCGCCCGCTTCCTTCCCCCACGCGGCGGCACTTAAGGGCAGCGTTGGGAAAATGGCGGAGGCGGCCGCGGGGGGTTGTGGGCGTTCCCGGCCCCCTCGGCGGACGGGGAGCCGCCGTTTCGGGGCTGCGCGGGGCTCCCTTGCAACCGGGAGGCTCCGGGGGCGTTGGAAGGCCCCCCCGGCCTTCGGGATGTTGTGTTTTCCATTCCGAAGGGGACGAGTGTAATGGCGTGTGGCGCTTGCGGGATTCTCTCCCCCTCAGGAAGGGCTGGACCCCAACTGGGGGCTTGGCTGGAGAGGGAAATGGCGGGGATCCCCCCTCGGGTCACGGAGGGACCCCAGTTCTCCTCCCTTCCTGCCCTGTGTCGGTGTGGGGTGGGAGTGCAGCCTTGGCGTCGGGCAGGGGCGCCGAAAAAGTTTTGGGCTGCAGATACCATTCTCTCTCATTGGCTACGGTAGACGGGGAGGATGGGAGCTGCAGTACGTAGGGTCTTCCAAAAATCTCCCTCGCCCGCCTCGCTTCCTCCGTTTTCCCGGGCTGCGGTTCCTAAAAGCCCCTTCCCGGGACACAATGAGTTCCCAGGACTCAATAAAGAGGCGCTGATGGGAGCTGCATTACATAGGAACTTCAGGAATCCACCTGGGATCTCTCTGGGACCCCTTCCTGCCTCTCCCCACCAGTTACACCACCTACACACTACAGCTCCTAGGACGCAATGAGGAGGGGCTGATGAGAGCTTCAGTACAAAGTAACTTCCAGGAATCCACCTGGGTTCGCCCTTGGGCCCCTGCCTGCCCCCCCCCAAGTCAGGCTGCTGAGGTGCTGCAGTTCCCCAAAATCCCATCCCAGGATACAATGAAGAGGGGCTGATGGGAGCTGCATTATATAGGAACGTCCAGGAATCCACCAGTGATCTCCCTTGCTCCGCTGCTTGCCCTTCTCCCATCAGTCTGGCTGACTATGTGCTGCACCTTCCCTAAGCCCACTCCCAGGACACAATGGAAAGGGGCTGGTGGGAGCTACAGTACATAAGAACTTCCAGGAATCCACCCAGGATCCCCATAGTGCCACTGCCTGCCTTCCTACCCCCCTGGTCCGGCCACCAGCACGCTGCAGCTCCCAAAATCACCTTCCCAGCACACTATGAGGAGAGGATTATGGGAGCTACAGTAGTTCCGAGAACCAACCTGGGCTCCGTTGAGTTTAACCGTATAGGTTTCCTGTTCTAAGCTTTCCAAGAAGGTACTGAAAGTGTGACAGTAACAGTATTTTTTAGTGAATGATAAAACAGAAAATTTTTCTTTCATTTTTCATTGTTACTATTAAATGATTCTAGAGTATATACCTGGTGCTGCCCGGGATTTTATCTTCCTCTTAAGAACTCAGCAAACTATCTTCTCCAGTACCTGTAACTTTCCCCTGTATTTCCCAATGCAATTTGTAGAGTTATTGACATACACAGTTTGGGTTCCTGAGGGAATACAATGCCCTCCTCCTTGCTACTAGGCCTCATCTCCATAGCAGTTGGCCTATTCCAGTACCTGTAACTGTTCTCCATATTCCCCAACCCAATCTGTATCAGAGTTGTTAATATAGGGAGATTGGATTCATGAGGGAATACACTGCCCTCCTCCTTGCTAGGAGGTCTTGTCTCCATAGCAACCAGCCTATTCTCTGGCTGAGAATTTTGAAGACCTCTCCCTAAACTGCAAACCCCAGGATTCTGCTGAATATTCAGAGGCAGCCAATCATACGAGGTCTTCACCTGCCTGACAGAGACAAACTCACAAACTTTTTTATATATTAGATATGTAAATCAGAAAACATCCAAGATCTAGAGACCAAAAGAGCAAAAACAGGTACTAAAGTCCAGGAACACATTTCCCTGCTCTCTTGGGGGTCCAGCAGTACTCCTCACAAAAGTCTGTGGGATTGCTTCCATAGACTGTCTGAGGCTGGCCACCTCGCCCGCCCCCTGGGAGGTGGTTCTCTCAATGGCCTCCAACCTCTGGGCTAAAGCGCCATGGAGCTGCAGAAGTTCTGCTGACATTCCCATAAGTATTCTTCTGTGGGAATGCAAGTGTTGGATAATAAAATAGCAAACTATTTAAATGCCCAGGGGAAACCACAATGTTGGTGCTTCCCAATACATGCAGCAATCACCCTCATGTGACACTGCCATTGGTGTGGGACTCCCACACCATCCTTCATCACGCTCCACCTCCTCCATGACCGCAGGTGATTGCTGGAGATGTTCTTGAACTGTTAATTGAAAGAGAAAGAATAACCCCTGTATGAATCCTCTTCTTTCCTCACAGGAAGAGCTTGCGGTTGAGACCACCACGGTCAACAGTGTGGCTGTGGACAGGGGCTGCTGCTTAACCTCCACGGTGCTTGGTGCCCTGGTGATGGAGATGCCCCCCACAGGAGAGGCGCTTTCTTCCATCTTCATCACCGAGCTTCTTGAGGTTATGGTAACTGGGACTGGCGCTTGCGGCTCATTCTCTCCCCCATTAGACCATCAGGGCCAGCACCCACCATTGGCACTGCTGGGTCCTGGTCAGGGGTGGCTGACTGCGAGAGCAGCACCTGTATCTTCCCCACCCTCAGAAGAACAGAGGGAAGTTTCTTATGTGGAAGGAGAACTGTAATTACAAATGTTTAAAAGATAAAAAATATATTAAAGAGCTTTTTGGTTTTAAAATTTAAAACTGATTCAATCATAGAGCAAAAAATTAAAACTGATTTAATCATAGAACTAAACAACATGGACAGCCTGGATAAAACCAGTTTAGCCCAAAGACTTTAATAAAAAGCCAATTTTCAACTTGGTGCCAAAATGATTCTAACATTGGTGCCAGTCGGGTCTCCAGAGAGAGAGGGAATTCCACAACCAGGGTGCCATCATAGAAAAGGCCTTCTTCCATGGACTCCCGCAACGTATTTCTCCTATTGATGGGACACGGAGGAGGGACCATCCAATAGATCTCAGTCCTTGGGTAGGCATACATAGAGAAAGATGCTCCTTTGGGTATTTATCCAGGCTGTCCCTGTCCCAGGCTATTTAGGACTTGAAATGTTATTGCAAGCATCTTGAATTCAGAATGGAAACATACAGACAGACAATGCAATTCCTCAGTAACAGCCGTTATATATCTGAATGGTTCCCAGAAGGTTTTGTAGCAGGTCCTAAAGCCTGGGAAAGGTTACTAAAAGTGGAAGTGGCAACCATAATCATAGAATTTTATAGCTGGAATAGACTCTGTGGACCATTGTGATGGAGGCTAAGCATGTGGCTAACCTGAGTGACAGGGCAGCCCTACAATAGGTTGCCATGTAACCTAAGTGGCTCGGAAGGAGAGAAACCCAACCTACTGGTGAGAGGCTGAAGTTTGTGAGAGGAAGGCCTCTATATAGGGCACAGTGACTTGGATCTTTGAAAGTCCTCCAGTGAGATTTCCAGAGAGAGAAGAGAAGGTTTTGAGTTATAGCTCTTCAGTCAGCCAGGGTGGCTGTCTCAATAAGCGTGCTTGTCTTCTCACAGATCCAGAGAGAGAGACAGAGGGGAAACTAATCCATTGTTGAGTTGGGTCAGAAAGTGTGACCTAGACTGGGGAATGAAGCCCGTGAGCAAAAGGGAAGCCAAAGGCCTGTGCGTGTATTTCGTTTTCTGCCTGTATATTGAGTGGGGCTATAAGAAACTGATTAAATACCTTTTGAAGCTCTGCATTGCTTGGCATTTCTTACGACAACCAATAACTTTTCCCTGTTTGCTATTTTAATAAAGCTTACATTATATTTTTATAAATTCTGGCTCAGTAGAGTACTCTTTATTACTAACACATTACCACAGATCTGTCAATCGTTCTGAACAACTGAGCGGCTTTACCCTTTAAAGCAGTAGGTTAAATTACTCCATTTTCTCCAACAGTCTTAGCTTGAACAGAATGTTCAGGTGGCCATGAAAGAATCTGCTTCTTGAGTAACTCTGGACAAGCCTCAGAGGAGATGAGTTCTGGTGGTTGGGGATTCCTTGCTGATAGGAACGGAACTGACCATTTGTAACCGGAACAGGATTAATGGTGAGGTGTGCTGTCTCCCTGGGGCCTAAATCAGTGACGTAATGGAGAGGCTAATGAGCCTGGTCAAGCCTATTGACCGTAACCTCCTCCTTTTGATTCATGTCAGAACTAATGACACTGCGAGGTACAGCTTTCACCGCATCAGGATTACGAGCTTATGGGTAGGAAGCTGAAGGACCTTGGTGCGCAAGTTGTCATTTCTTCTCTCCTCCCTGTGGAAGGAAATGGCCCACTAAGGGACAGAAGAATAGTGGAGGTCAAAAACTGGCTCTGAAGATGGTGCTGCCAGGAGCAATTTGGGTTTTGGATCATGGTCTCTATTTCCATGAAGATGGTCTTCTGGCAAGGGATGGCTGAAGTAACGAAGGACACCAAAATATCTTCCGGAACATGGAGAATGCTCCTGTTTATTTGCAACAGCTATCTTTTATAACCCAGCAGCTTTACACCGCTATATTAGCAATCATTGTGTAAGGGCAATCAAGCAAAAAGACAAATGGCTAATACATCATTATATAGTTTTGCCAATACAAGAATAGCTCATATATCATAGAAGAATAGCTCATATATCACTACCAATGGAAAAAAGTTCATATATCATTATATGTACTTTACTAATCATGAAATGTACTATGTATTAGATACCTCACTATTTGCAGTCATGCAAGGCAGGGTCAGAGAACACTTGAGCTTCTTGGCCTGAGGGTGTGCCCAGCCAGGCTTATAGCTCTTAATTCTCCTCAGATGGCCTGCACCTCACAACCATGTTTTTGCTAACAGTCTTACAAAGCGGATCAGGTCTTTAAACTGAATTTGACTGGGAAGGGAGACAGTATTATTCAGGGCAAGGATTCAGTGAGTGCTGGGGAAAACAGCCCAAATGATATAGATAGAGCAGGTCAAAGTAGTACTAGAGACCAACAGGTGGAAGAAAAGTAACTTTTGTACATGACTTCCAGGAAGGGCACATGGTCTTAAGTGTCTCTACACTAATGCACAGAGCATGGGAAATAAGCAAGATGAGCTCGAACTCTTAATACAACAAAATAAATACGATTTAATGCGCATCACTGAAACCCGGTGGGATGAGTCCCATAATTGGAATGTAAGAATAGAGAGGTATAACCTATTTTGCAGAAATAGACCTAACAAGAAAGGAGGAAGAGTAATCTTATATATCAAGAATGTTTTCACCTGTGAAGAGATCCATGACTTAAATCTGGGATGCCAAGTTGAGATCATGTGGGTAAGAATTAAGGGAGTGAGAAATAAGAGGGATGTGATGGGGGGGGGGTTGTTATAGGCCTCCAGGCTGGCCTGAGGACTTGGGTGAGGCCTTCCTGGAGCAGATGACCACACATTCAAAAAAGAAGAGATGCTGTAGTAATGGGAGAGTTCAACCATCCTGATATTTGTTGGCAGTCAAACTCTGCAAAGGCTGCAAGGTCCAACAGGGTCCTCATTTGCCTTGTAGACAATTTCATGGTCCAGAAGGTGGAAGAGGTGACAAGGGGATCGACTATTTTAGATCTCATCCTGACCAACTGGGATGATCTTATTGATGAGGTGGAAGTAGTGGGATCCTTAAGGGAGATTGACCATGCTCTTTTGGAATTTTTCATTCACTGGGAAGGAGAAGCCAAGTGTAGCCAGACAGGCACACTAGACTTTGAAAAAGTTGATTTCTGTAAACTTAGGGGGTTTGCCGAAATCCCGCGGTCAAGAATACTGGAAGAGAAAGGAGTTCATGATGGATGGGAATTTCTGAAAAGTGAGATACTAAAGACACAATTTAAAACTGTGCCAACAGGAGGAAAAATGACAGGTGTCTAAAGAAACCAGAATGGTTGACGAAAGAACTCTTAGCTGAGCTAAGTCTTAAAAGAAACACGTACAGAAAATGGAAGAATGGTGAAACCATCAAAGAGGAATTCAAGCAAATAGCCAGGATATGTAGGGAGGAAGTCAGAAAAGCTAAAGTGCAGAATGAACTTGCCAGAGACATTAAAAACAATAAAAAGGGCTTTTTCAGATATGTCTGCAGCAAAAGGAAAAACAAGGAAATGACAGGATCACTGCGTGGAGAAGATGGCCAGTTCCTAATAGGGGGAAGAGAAAAGGCAGAACTACTCAACACTACTTTGCCTCAGTTTTCTCCCAAATGTACAGATGTACTCAACCTTGGGGGTGGGGAGCAAGTGAGGAAGAGGGGAAAAGCAGCACAGAATATCTGTCTAAAATAGATGAAATCAAGTCTCCAGAGCCAGATGAATTACATCCAAGGATATTAAAAGAAATGGCAGAAGTCATTTCTGAACCAGTCACAATAATCTTTCAGAACTCTTGGGGAACAGGAGAAGTCCCAGCAGACTGGAGGAGGGCAAATGTCATCCCCATCTTCAAGAAGGGAAAAAAAGAGGACCCAAATAATTATCACTCTATCAGCCTGACATCAATACCAGGAAAGATCCTAGAGCAGATCATTAAACAGTCAGTTTGTAATTACTTAGAAACCAATGCCATAATCACTAAATGTCAACATGGATTTCTCAGAAATGAGACATGCCAGACTAATCTCATCTCTTTTCGTGATAGAGTTACAAGTCTGATTGATGAAGGGAACGCTGTAGACGTAGTAAGGCCTTTGACAAAAGTTCCCCATGACATTCTTGCAAAGAAGCTTATAAAATGCTGGCTGGGCAGGGATACTGTGAGGTGGATTTGTAAGTGGTTGATCAATCAAACCCAAAGGGTGTTCATCAATGGCTGCTTTCCATGATGGAAAGAAATGTCTAGTGGGGTGCTGTAGGGTTCTGTCCTGGGCCAGTGCTATTCAACGTCTTCATCAGTGACTTGGATGAAGGAATGGAGGGCATGCTGTGATAATGGGGCTTCCCATTATCTAGACTTAGCTAAAAGGGGATACTTCCCTCTTCAGGTAAACCAAGGGCTAATGAGATCTTGGGGATTAGGTTACATTTTTACTGTGGGTCAGCCTCACAGGTCACAGGGGGAGAACTGCCCAATCAAAGGAAAAGAGGTGAGCATCTTGGAGATGCTTCCAGATGCTTCTAGAGAGAGGTTATAAAACTCCTTGTGAGGCCATGTGAGAGAGAGTCGACAAAGGAACATCCTAGAGATGGGATCTGTGCCAGTAGTAGGCTGCAGGCCCCCATGCCTCGCCACCTGACCACATTCCTCTCTTAGACCATCTAAGCCTGTGAACCTAATTGTGAGTAACTAGAATAAGATAGTTAGTCGCATTAGGGCTGTTTATTATTTTGGAGTTGGCTGATCTAAGGAATGTGTCTGTTTTTGTAACTACTTGTAACTTAAGTGTACCTGGGAGGGGAGAGCCTCTCATGTGTATTATTGTCTTGTTTATTTGCATGCCTTGAATAAATGCTTTTCTGTAAAACCTCTGTTTCCTCTCCATTCCCACGCCATCCTTCGGCACACGCTAAATAGAACTTCCTTCACTCGGAGAGGGAAGGGAAGGTCTTTAGCATAGAGATTGGTAATCCACTGAGCAGGGTCCCACTGTACTGTTAATTCAGAATTCAGTAGGTGGTGGCAGCAAGAATTGATAAACGCTGGAGGAATTTCCAGGTCCTTTTCAAGGGTGGAAGCCAGGCTTGGGGGACTGGAAATAAACTCTAGTATGATACATGCTGATCAAATTTGCAAATGACACCAAATTGGGAGGGGTTGCTAATACTCCAGAGGACAGGATAAAATTTCAAAATGACCTTGACAGATTGAAGAGCTGGGCCAAAGCTAACAAAAGGAATTTCAACAGAGAGAAATGTAGGGTCCTACACTTAGGCAGAAAAAATGGAATCCACAAATATAGGATGGGGGACATGTGGCTGGATAGTACTACGTGTGAAAGGATCTAAGAGTCTTGGTAGATGACAAGCTGAACATGAGTCAGCAGTGCGATGCGACAGCCAAGAAAGCCAACACAATTCTTGGTTGCATCAATAGGAGTATGGTGTCTAGATCAAGGGAGATAATGGTACCATTCCATTCTGCATTGGTTAGGCCTCATTTGGAATACTGTGTCCAGTTCTGGGCATCTCAATTCAAGAAGGATATTGACAAGCTGGAGGGTGTCCAGAGCAGAGCACCAAAATGGTGAAGGAAGCCATGCCCTATGAGGAACGGCTTAGGGAGCTGGGTACGTTTAGACTGCAGAAAAGAAAGTTAAGAGGGGGCATGATAGCCATGTTGAAATATTTGAAGAGATGTTGAGGAGGGAGTGGGCCTGTTTTCCGCTGCTCCAGAGATGAGAACAAGGAGCAATGGATTCAAGCTGCAGGAAAGGAGATTCCACCTGAACCTCAAGAGGAACTTCCTGATACTTACAGCTGTGGAATATGCTGCCTGGGAGTGTGATGGAGTCTCCTTCTTTGGAGGTTTTTAAGTAGAGCCTGGATGGCCCTCTACTGGAAATGCTTTGATGTATGTTCCTGCATGGCAGGGGTTTCGACTGGATGGCCCCAGTGATCTCTTCCACCTCTATGATTCTAGATTTTGAAATAAGAAGTTCATCTTGGGAAGAACTTTCATTTTCACCATTGTGACTCAGCCAAGCCAAGCCAAGCCAAGCCAAGCCAAGAGTAATTTTGACCACCTCTCAAAGTCTTTATTTCTGTCCATGTTCTTATTATATAGTTTTCTAAATTTTGATTCAGGAGAGTACTTTTCATTAGTAACACACCATCATAGATCAGTAAATCATTCAGAACAACTGGGAGGCTTTACCCTTTATACACTAAGGTGGTGGTTTCAAATGGAAAAGCGGGGTTGTATAAGGGGGGTGGCAGGGTGCTACAGCAGACTGACTGGAAAAAGTGCTATTCCAGTCTGGAAGAAGGAAAGGCAGGCCTGGCCTCCCCACAACATTCTAATCCAGCCCCCTGCCACGTAGGAATACACAGTAACAAATTCCTGAAAGATGTTCATCCAATCGCTGTTTAAGGGATCCCCGAAGATGCAAAGTAGAGCACCTTCTAAAGCAGTCTATTCCCCTCCTGCAACTTTGCAGTAAAAAAATAAAGTTCTTCCTAATGCTTAGGCAGAACCTCTTTCCTGTAATTTGAATCCATTGGTTTGTGCTCTTGTCTCTGCAGAAGCAGAAAACAAGCTTGTTCCATCTTCTCCATGAGATTCCTTCAAATACTAAAAGAGAACTATCATGTCAGTTCCCAGTCTTCTCTTTTCCAAGCTGAATGTATCCTGCTCAGTTTGATTAACTTGGTTGTCCTTCTATGGACACATCTCAACTTGTCAATATCATTCTTGATTTGTGGCACCCAGAACTGGACGCACAGATGAGGTCTGACCAAAACGGAATGAACTGACACTACTACATCACTTGATCAGAACACTGTGCTCCTGTGGATACAGCCCAGACTTATATTGGCTTTTTTGGCTGGTGCATTGTACTGTTGACTCAGGTTAAGTTTTTGGTCTATCAAGACCCCTAGATCATTTTTGCATGTACCACTTGCAAGCCGGGTGTCCCTCATCCTATACTTGTACATTTCATTTTTCCCACCTAGAGGTAGTACATATATCCTATTTCAATTCATTTTCTTAGTTTTGGCCCAGCTCTCTCATCTGTCCAGCTCATTTTGAATGCTGATCCTGTCCTCTGGAATATTAGCTACTCTTTGCAGCATGTCATCTGCAAATTTGATAAGCAGGTCTTCTATTCCCTCATCTAACTCATTTATTAATATGTTGAACACCACCAGGCCCAGGACAGAGACCTTAAGCACCCCCTTGTCACTTCTCTCCAGTATGAAAAGCAGCCGTCAGTGAGTACTCTCTGAGTTGGGTCTGTCAACCAATTATAGATCCATCTAACTGTGACACTACCTAGCTAGCACTTTGCCAACTTGCCTGCAAGAATATCATTGCGGGGGCAGGCAGGGAGGGCTCGCCAAAAGCTTTCCTGCAATCAAAATATACTAAATCCACAGTACTCCTCAGTGATAAGACTATAGGGGAGTGGTATCCTGAGTAGTAGATAAGCTGCCCAGGAACAGCTTGCCAGGAAACTAGAATGTCCACTCCAGAGGGAAACCCAGCCCCTCTTGTGGGAAGGAGGGGTGAAGGTCTGAATGAGAATGTATTTATAGCAGGCACACTGGTTTGGGGGAAAGAGAGTTTTCCAGAAGAGTCAGACTGTCAGGGATGAAGGTGAAGGGTGAATCCTTCAGCTAGCAGAGCTCTCATTCAATCGAGGGGAGTTGAAGGAGAAGGGTGTTTTCTTGGGGAAAGCTTAGAAAAGGGGCAGAGGAGAAATCAACCCACTCTTAAAACTGGCCAAGAGAAAGGTGTACATTTGGGAACATAGTTTTTGACAAAGAGGGAAGCCAGAGGGCTCTGTGTGTGTGTAGGTGAGAGAGAGAGAGAGAAAAAGAGACCTGTACCTTTATGCTGTTGTAAAAAGTCAAGAAGCTGTTTAAATGTACTCTGAGAATCTGTTTGAATTTAGACATACATACAAAACCAACACATTATTTTAGTTTGCTGTTTTAATAAAGATTACATTATTTTTTATATAAAGTTGGTCCCAACTGAATGATTCTCAGAGGTTTTAACCATCCACAATCACACTACCATAAATCTTTAATTAGCATGTAATAATAACTGAAAGGCTTTACCTTGTTTACACAAAGGTAGTGTTTCTTAGGAAGGCAAAAACCATGTATAAAGAAAAAGCAAGGCCTTGTGTTGTTGTCTCCACATCCCCTTATCTACAGATCTTGTGATTCTGTAAAAAGAGATGCAAGATTATTTTGTTATGACTTGTTTTTGGGAAGCCCTGATGCCTGCTAGTAACAACATTCCTTTCTAAGGTCATTTTTGCACGATACTGTTATACAGCTATTATTCCACTTTCCACATCCTATGGAATCCTGGGGTTTCCAGTTGAGGGAGGGGCCTTTATAACAGCGGCGTAGCTTGGATTGTCCGTAGGAGGGGCAGGGGCAGGACTACATCATGCAGGGGCTTGGCCACATCGTTTGTGGGCACCCGCAAAAAATTGCCACCAGGGCACACCACCCTCATCACTCCCTTGTTTTTATGTCACTGCTTTAGAATTCTTAGCCAGAGAGCTCTTTGGCATCAATAAGCTACAAACCCCAGAATTCCACTGCATCTTGAAAGTATAATAATAGCACTTTAACAACGTAGTGCAGAAAGGCCCTGAGTTTGCTGAGATGATTTGGGACAAGCAGAGGTGTGCAGTAAGTGAAGGGGGCTATGTGGCTCTTCAGAACAGGGGAAGGGAGGAGGAACTGGGCAGGATAAGTTCTGCAGGCAGAGGTGGTGGATCATGGTGGATGCTGCTGGTGCCTTTAATACCGGTTTGACTTAGCATCCTCTGAGAATCTGGGAGATGTGTGAATGTGTCCAAGTGCGCAATAAGTGAAGTTGGGGTTGATGTCTTTTTGGAAGGGAGAGACAGGAGGGAACAAGGGGAGGTGGTGAAGGGGTGTGTGAGGAACTGGATTAGCTATTGCGGCAGCATGTAAAATCAACTCCATTTTACAGCTACAGGTATGTGCCATTTTTAAAAATTCTTCCAGGTGTCCTGTGCCCGTAACTCTTGTACTGTTGAGGGAAAACAGTATCTTTCAGAGCCTGATGAATCATCAATATTGATCAGGAACAAAAGCGTTTCCCATACTCTGGGCATTTCTCTGTTTTCTTTCTACTGTAGACTGCTTAATAACTCAGATAGTGAAATTGGTTAATTTAAACTTTTCCCTGAGTATGAAGCATTTTTTTTCCACAACAGAGCCTCCTGTGAAGGTCAAGAATTCATCAGAAGCTATGGGACCACAGATTATTTCACCTACCTTTCAGACTTACAGTATCTCATATTCTGCATGGCAACTGGCTGCCTGAGCATTAAGCAAATGCGTGATTTCTCCACCTCCTTCTACTCTGTATCAACACTCAGGTTTTCTGCCTTTCTATTCTTCTTCCACTGCTTCCCAGTCTCACCACTTGAACTCTTTCCCAGCCATTCTTCTGCAAAGTTCCGCAACAAGAAAAATCAGGTGATTTTCCTCTGAGACCTTCCAGTCTTACTGAATTGCTAGAGGAAGACCATCTAGTCTGCCAAACTACCAAACTTTTTCACATTTCAAAACTAGAGCACCACTCCCTTTGACGAAGAGAGAATAAATGATGTATTGAGGGTGCTGCAAATGAAGATAAGGTAGCAGCGCAGGAAGAACACCTAGAATTCAAATCTACTGGGTCACATGTATGGCATCCAAGCATGATACAGGATCTGGCAGTTGTAGTTTCCACCCACTCTTTGAGAATCCAGGAGAGTACATCTCGACACAGTTAAGATTTCCATATGTTGTTCCAATCTTACCAGAAATTCAACATCGATCAGTAGTGTGAAAGCAACATCAAAACAAGCCAGTGCAATCCTAAGCAGAGATAGACTACCGAAAACAATAGTAGAGGTCTCTGCTCCTTCTGTCAGGCCTCCCCTGGTGTACCCTCTCCAGTACTGGACATTCTGGCTTAAGAAGGTCATTGACAAGTCGGATCACAAACAGAGCAAGGCAACCAGCACAGCAAAAGATGTAGAAACTAAAGCCTCTGAGGAACAATTGAGGGAATTGCATATAGTTTGTTGAGAGAAGAGATCACAGGACAATCATATTTAAGCATATGAAGGACCGTCACATGGAACATGGAGTGACTTTGTTTTCTGCAGTTCTAGAGAAAATGACCTCAACTAATGGATACAAATCACAAAAAGGAGATTCCAGGAAAATAAGAGAGAGGACCAAAGGAACAGCTATTTTAGAAGGTGCTCTGCTCTCCCTGCAACTGAGGTTTCCAACAAGAGCCTAGATAGCCACATGTCATGAATGCCTTAGCAGCTGGTTTCTGCACTGCTGTAGGTAGAATTAGCCCTTAGTTTTGATATACATCTATTATTCATGTTCATATTCCCAGATAACTCCACAACTCCAACTAGAAAGCAAAGAATTTCCCACATTTGAAGTGTTTGTAATGTTTTTCCATCTCAGTAGACTCTCTGGTGCTTAAGAAAGAATGGACAAGCATTTAAGTATGAGCAAATATTTAACTTACTCCTGACATTTTTAAAGGTTTCTCTCCTCTGTGGAGTTTCTGGTCCCACACAAGGGATGATTTTTAAGAAAAACATTTCAGGCATGGCTGTCATTTGTATGGTTTTTCTCCTGTGTGGATTCTCTTGTGAATCACAAAGTCTGAACTGCTGGCAAAACATTTCCCCCACTCCTGACACTGCTATGGTTTTTCTTGTGTGTGGACTCTCTTGTGCGTCACAAGATTTGAACTGCGAACAAAACATTTCCCACACTCATAACATTGGTATGGTTTCTCTCCTGTGTGAAGTATCTGATGTCTGACAAGCTTTGCATTCTGAGAAAAACATTTCCCACACTCCTGGCATTTGTATCGTTTCTCTCCTGTGTGGATTCTTTTGTGAATCACAAGCCCTGAACTGCTAGCAAAACATTTCCCACACTCTTGGCATTTGGATGGTTTCTCCCCCATGTGGATTTTCTTGTGTCTCGCAAGCTTTGAACTGGTATAAAAACATTTCCCACACTCCTGGCATTTGTATGGTTTCTCTCCTGTGTGGATTCTCTGGTGAATCACAAGATCTGAACTGCTAACAAAACATTTCCCACACTCCTGGCATTGATATGGTTTCTCTCCTGTGTGGATTCTCTTGTGCATCCGAAGGTATGAACTCTGAGAAAAATGCTTCCCACACTGTGGGCATTCATAAGGTTTCTCTCCTGTATGAACTCTCTGATGGCCAACAAGCTTTGCATTCTGAGAAAAGCATTTCCCACACTCCTGACATTTGTATGGTTTCTCTCTTGTATGGATTCTCCTGTGAATCACAAGTACCGAACTGCAAGCAAAACATTTCCCACACGCCTGGCATTTGTATGGTTTCTCTCCTGTGTGGATTCTCCTGTGAATGACAAGCCCCCAACTGCAAGCAAAACATTTCCCACATTCCTGACATTTGTTTATTTTCTCTCTTGCGTGAATTCTTTTGTGTTTCACAAGTTTTGAACTGTGAGCAAAACATTTCCCACACTTCTGGCATTTGTATGGTTTTTCTTGTGTGTGGACTCTCTTGTGCTTCACAAGATTTGAACTGCGAACAAAATATTTCCCACACTCCTGGCATTTGTACGGTTTCTCTCCTGTGTGGGTTCTCTTGTGAATCACAAGATGTGAACTGCTAGCAAAACATTTCCCACACTCCTGGCATTGGTATGGTTTCACTCCTGTGTGAAGTCTCTGATGGCTGACAAGGTTTGTATTCTGAGAAAAACATCTTCCACACTCCTGGCATTTGTATGGTTTCTCTCCTGTGTGGATTCTCTTGTGAATCACAAGCCCTGAACTGCTAACAAAACATTTCCCACACTCCTGGCATTTGTACGGTTTCTCCCCTGTGTGAATTCTCTTGTGTCTCAGAAGCCTTGAACTGAGAGAAAAAGATTTTCCACACTCCTGGCATTTGTATCGTTTCTCTCCTGTGTGGATTCTCTTGTGAATTGCAAGCTCTGAACTGCTAACAAAACATTTCCCACACTCGTGGCATTGGTATGGTTTTTCTCCTGTGTGGATTCTCTTGTGCGTCCGAAGAGATGAACTCTGAGAAAAACGTTTCCCACACTCCGGGCATTCATAAGGTTTCTCTCCTGTATGAACTCTCTGATGCCTGACAAGCTTTGCATTCTGAGAAAAGCATTTCCCACACTCCTGACATTTGTATGGTTTCTCTCCTGTGTGGATTCTGTTGTGAATCACAAGCTCTGAACTACTAGCAAAACATTTGCCACACTCCTGGCATTTGTGTGGTTTCTCTCCTGTGTGGATTCTCCTGTGAATGACAAGCCCCCAACTGCAAGCAAAACATTTCCCACACTCTTGACATTTGTGTATTTTCTCTCCTGTGTGAATTCTTTTGTGTTTCACAAGTCTTGAATTGTGAGCAAAACATTTCCCACACTCCTGGCATTTGTATGGTTTCTCTCCTGCGTGAAGTCTCTGATGGATTACAAGGTTTGAACTGTGAGCAAAGTGTTTCCCACATTCTTGGCATTTGTGTATTTTTGTTCCTTTGCAGACTGCTTGATGGCTCAGACAGGGGAATTGGTAATCAAAATGTTTTCCTGAGACTTTACATCTGCGGCAATTTTTTCCAGCACAGAGGGTCTCATTAAACACAAGTGCCATGTTCTGGCTAAACTTTTTCCCACATATGTTGTACTTGAAAAACTTCTCTCTGGTAGACCTTCTGTCTTCTGTGCGGTCTTTCTCATGTCTAGTGAGCTCCTGTGTATACCCAATACACTTCTCATATACGGTGCGCATATTTTCCTTCCTCTGGTTATCTGCTAGAAAGGAAAGGAACAGAAAATTATCAATACCAGTGAAAAAGAGTGGGAAAGGTCTTAACAGAAATGTTCCTAAAGAAAAACACACCCACAGAGAAAAGAAAGAGGCACGGTTGTTCATTTGCCCTTTCTTTTAGGCTCCCAGCTTTTTACTCTTTCTGGCATTTCAAGGACTATATTCAAGGAATGACATCTTCGTTTTCCTATACCAAGCTACTGATTTTAATTGAGTTTCATACACTACGGTACTTTCATGTTAGATATAACAAGCATAAATAACAACAGTGATTGTAATAGTGATGATGACAGTAGTGATGATAATGAGAAGAATAAGAAAAGGAAAGAAGAAAAAGTCTGTCATGACATTTCCACCTGGCAAAAATCTGCGCAATCAATGGTTCAGCTGGACTGCTGCTTTTGTGTCTTGTTTGGGATCTTCCCCTGCTAGACGACGGAGCAGGACTGTAGATCATGAAAGCTTTGGGAGGGAAGTCTGACGGAAGGAGGGTTCCCCAGGTGCATAAGAACTTACACTACCCACCTACAGACTCACCAGAGGTAAGCCAGGCCAGTCCCAAGGTCATATATGAGTATTCATAGAAACAGAAGCATAATCTGAACAGTCTAATGGCAAATGAAGCAAACAGTCCTGTTGTTTTCTGCTGGTAACTGCTTTCAAGCTGACTTTGATTTATGGCGACCCTGTGAATGAGAGACCTCCAGATCACCCTATCCTCAACAGTCCTGCTGAAATCCTGCAGACTGAGAGCCGTGACTACTTCATTGAGTCTATCCCTCTCTAATGCAGTCTCCCTCTTTTTCTACTGCCTTTCACCCTACCAAGCACCACTGTCTTTTCTAGCAAGTCACATTATCTCACAATATATCCAAAGCAAGACTGTCTCCGGTTAGTCATCTCAGCTTCTAGGGAGAGGTCGGCTTCATTTGCTCATGGACCTATTTTTTTGTCTTTTTAGCATTTCAGGCTATCCATAGAACTGTCCTGATTAATGACGGAGCCAAGCTATCAAAAGTTTTCACATATGCCTTTGTCTTCTGCTTTAAAGTTATGTAAATCATCTGTGGTTATTTTTGTTTTCTGAATAATCAACAGTAAACCCGCTGTTACTGCAGCTTCTAGGCCACCTTGGCGATAGCATAAAGATATCCTTTTGATATCAATAATTCGGCTTTCTTCCACCGCCCCCCTCCACGTGTTTGTGAGGCCCCCAGACAAGCACGAAACTAGGCTCGGCGACTGATTGCTGCAATATTCCTAAACAATAGAGGCAAGCCAGAAATAGCCAGATCGCCGCTTCAGGAGACCTCCTGGCAAACATCCTATTATGTACGCGCGTCACCTACAAAGGACTCCCTGCTCCGAGCAGGTAACTTGACTAGCTGAACTATCAATTGTCCAGCATCACGCATTTGCATACTGGCTGCTCCTTTGTCAATTCGGACCTAACTCAATCACGTTAAATTTTGACCTTTCCGAGGCTTTGTCTCGCACTCAAAATCCATTGTTCTCACCAAGCATGGCATAGCCTGCAGTCACATCTCTCCCTATAAAAACCCTTGATTCTGAGATCCTCCTTGGATCACTCCTGAGTTCCAGACCGTCTTGCTGCCACTTTGCCTGGCGAGCCTCCCCTCAGCTTCACATGCTGAGCCACATCGAACCCCAGCATCACTCTCTATCCTCCCGGACTTCAGGACAGGTTTCGCATCACCCAAACCAACTATCCCTCTGAAAAATCCCTCTATCCCACTCTCACCTTTATTTTCTATAGTTATCTGAGTGAGTGAGTTGCATACACTGTCTGTCTGTATTTTAATAAAGATCTCATTTATTCTTTCAAAACAGTTTGCTTCTTGACTGGCCTGACCCCGTAGACATAGGGTTCCAGATCCTGCTAAGTTACTCTGCCTCTCGTAACGCTAAAGCAGTGCTCAGAGCTAATTTTCCCCACCTACAGTTGAGCACATTTTGGTGTCCTTCACGGGACCCCCAGTAAACATGGTAACACTGCCTTTGCACTTTCTTCCGTAATTGTTCTGAATCCTTGTTATTTTTTGCTAGTACAGCCCTCCCTCCACATTCATGGGTTTGACTTTCACAAATTTGATTTGTGAGGTTCCTGCTTGCCTTCTCCATCCCCCCACCCCCGCATTTCCTTGCCCTTTTCCTGAGTGTGATGCCTTCCTTCTCCATGTCCAGGCAAAAGGCAAGCAAATGGGAGCAGGAAGCCCCATGTGCAGAGAAGAGAGGTGTACATGAGCTTTCCCCCATTCTCCACCTCCAATGCCCTTGCCTTTTGCCCGGGCATGGAGAAGGAAGGCATATGCGCCCAGGGAAAAGATAAGGGAATGGAAGGGGGAAAGCACATGTGTGCCCCTTTTCTGTATCTAGAGCTGCTTCCTAACATGCAGTTGCCCTTTGCCCAGATACGGTGAAGGAAGGCACATGCTTCCAGGCAAAAAGGAAGGAAATGCGATGGGGGAGCCCCAGAAGGGAGTGGGAGGGGAAGCGGTCACTCAGGTGTGGGGGGTAATTATGGTTTTTTGACTTTCATGAGGGTTCTGCTCCCTGAATCCTTGTGAAAGTGGATGGACCACTGTAATATGGTGTCATCAACATATTTTAAATTGGGGATGTTCCTTCCTCTGAATCTAAATTTGCTTTATATGTATCTTCTGCACAAAAGTTAAACCGATAGGGAGATCAAATGCAACCTTGCTTGATCCCTTTATCTGTAGAAAACTATTACATTTCTACGTATCCAGTACTGACAGTTGCCTCTTGTCCTGAGTACAGTTTATGTATCAGGATGATCAAATGCTGCAGTATGACCATTTCTTTAAGAGCAATCTTATGTTTTTCACAATCCATACTAAAAAAGGCTTTGCTACAATCTGTAAAGCATATGCTGATTTTCTTCTGATTTTTTTGGTGTGCACTCCGTTTTGAAATGCATGTTTCCTCGTGCCTCTTCCTTTCCTGAACATCCGGTATTTCTCATTCCATACATGGTAAAAGTCTTTGTTGTAGAATTTTGAGCATCATTTTGCTTGGATGAGAGATTAATACAATGGTCCCATGTTTACTGCAATTCCTTGGGGATTAGATTTATACTGAGTCTTTCCAATTTATGGACCATTCTTTTGTTTTCCATATTTGCTGACAGATTTTAGTTCAAACTGGAATAGATTCTGTCTCTGTAGCTTGAAGGAACTCTATTGGTATGCTATCTGTCCTTGGTGATTTATTTCTTCCATGTACTCTCCGTGCAGCTTCCATTTCACTTTCTAAAATGGTTGTTTCCTCTTCAAATGCTTATCTTATTGGAATGAATCTGTCATCCTATCATCTTTCTGACATAATCCTTCAGTATATTGCTTCCATTGTCTTTTTCTTTGTACTTGGCCATGTACTTTGTTCCCTTGCTGGTTTTATAGCATCCCCATTCTGTGTTTAAATTTCCCTCTGATTTCTTGTACCTTTTGGAAGAGGTATTTTCTTCTTCCTTTTTTAGGGCTCTTTTCTGTTTCTCTGCACTGATTATTATAACAATTTTCTTTGTTCCTGTGGAAAAATCTCAATACTTGCATTCAGAGTTCTGACCTCATTGTATTCACTCTTTACTTTTGCTCTTTATCTGGCCTTAACAGCTTGAAGAGTTTAATTTGCCATCCATTAAGGTTTTTTTGTCCTTTTCAGCAGTAGATCATATCACTTTGGATTCTTTCCTGATAATGTCCCTTGCTTCAGTTCGTAATTTTTTGGGCTCTCAGTCAACTAGGCTTAACAGTGCAAATAAATTTGTTAACATTATCTCTAATTCCTTCACTTTCTATTTTGGCATGATGGTCGGTTTTCTGTTCTTCTTTAGCTTTACTCTAATTTTTGATGTCAGCAGTTCATGGTCTGTACCACTATCTGCTCCTGGTCTTCTTTTGCAGAGAAAATGGAGCTTCTCCATGTTATCATTCCAATAATGTAGTCAATTCGATTTCTACACTGGCCATCAGCTGATGTCCATATATATAGCCCCATGTTGAGTTGCTTGCAGAATTTGTTTGCAGTGAGCAAACTGCTGTGCCCATAAAATTCAACTAAGCACTCTCCTGCTTCATTTCTTGCTCCTAGGCCAAATTACTTACAATCTTTGATTCTGTTTTGTTTTGTACTTTGCATTGTAATTGCGTAAAAAAAACCTCTCGGACATGGGAGACCCTGCCCCTGGCGCTGCTGCCATCTGCATAGCCTCCTGCCTCACAGAAGCCTGCAATTCCACCACCTCAGAAAGGTAGTACCATAGGAGAGAAACAGTCCTGGACTGATTCCAAAATCAAGAAATGTGCTGCCAGAGATCTCAGGCCAAATTCAAGCCAAGGGCCAGAGATACAGGAAGCTGAGGAAATCACAAAGCCAACAGGAGGCACTGGAACTATTTCCACAACACCAAAAAGGCCTAAGCTGAGCTAATTTATAGCTAGCAGTAAATCAGCTGGCCTCATTAACTCAGCGTACTTTACTTAAGGCAGAGAAGAGTGTTGCCATGGTTTCTGCTGTCAGTGGATGACAGAGGGCAGAGCCTCCATTTTCTCCTCCAAGTCTACAGGTGCTGCCTGAGATGGACCTGACTCTGCTTCTGCCATAACAGGGCTGCCTCTGGCTGTGGCTCATCCTCCTGGCACTCTTCTTCTCTTTCTTCATCCAAGAAACCCTTCTCCAGGGAAGGCGAAATGGTACTCCCAGGGCGAGATGGACAAGGCTTCCTCATGTATTGGCAGTAGAAATGACAGACCGGGTTGGGGGCATGAACATCACCGGCATGCTCCCATGTTCATTCCACTGGCCCACAGCTGACCTACTCAACAAAGTACCGCTGGCAGCCCTGGAGCCAGGAAGAGTCCAGTACTTCAGCAACTGTCCATCCTTCTTCCACATCCACTATCACTGGAGGCAGAGAAGGTTTAGGGTCTCGATCTGGCAACTGGAATCAAGAGGGAGCCGTGGAATTTAGGATGGACTCAAAGTATGTAGGCAGCTGCAAGCAAAATATGACTGGAGTCATCTGCACAGTGATGGTCCAACAAAGCAGGTGTCCAGTTTTCAGCAGGCGTGATGTGTGGGCCAAATGGTGTTTGGAGAGCAAGACATTTTCCCCTACCTTGAAGGAAGGTCTTTGCTGCTTCATGGTTTCAGCTGCTTATAGGTCTGCTAGGCTAACTCTCCTGCTATAGCTGGTCTGCTCTGGGGACAAAGGACTGGGGACTGCAGTGGGGAATATGTGCAGCTGGTACCATCAACGGGCAAAAAATGGAGTTTCCTGGATGGAAGAATGAAGAGAATGTTGCAGGCAAATTCAGCTGTTGGTAGCAATTCTACCCACTCATCTTGTTACAGATTCATGTGAAGTACTGTTAAACGGTGCACTCTGTTTAGGGGGATTTAGGGGGATATCCAGTGGAGAGCCGTGGTTTAATCGCTGTTCCAGTACATTTTGCCAAATCAAGTGGTGAAGCTGAGCCCTAGATCCAAAACAATCCCTTCTGTGAGACCATGAACTTGGAAGATACATTGAATGAAGAGCCTTACAGTGTCTTTGGCAGTTGGCATATTGTAACAGGATGCCAAGTGGCCCACCTCTGTCAGAAGGTCAAGAAACACTAGGATGACCTGTCATGCTGACGGAGGCAGGTACATGACAAAGTCCAGGCAGACTCTCTTCCATGGTCCTGGAGGGGTTAACAATGGCTGTAGCAAGCCTGTGAGTCTTTCAGTCTGGTTGTTGCCATGGTGGGCAGTCTCAACATAGTGGGCTACCTGGGTGTGAATGCAAGCAAAACATGTGGGCATCAAATGGAGCACAATATGTAGAGTCAATTCCAGTGGTACAGGAACCGATCTTGAAGACCTTTCCAGAGGTCTATCGTAGACATAGGGGATATAACGATTGATCATGATTCAGGCTTTTTACAACATAGAAGATTCCGTTCCTCATCCCTCCATCACTCCACACTGGATGGGAGAAGAAGGGTGGAATTATCCTTCTGCAACTACTTAGTTTCTATGAAATGTCAAGGTAAGCACACTTTATATCGTCAATTTCCTTTTAACTTGACCCTGTTCTGATTTACAGCTTTTTGACCTTGAACTCTTTAGTAATGCCTATCTCCTGTTGCTATGGCTTGCGTACCCTGGGCACTCTGAATTCTGCCTCAGCATTTAGAGAGGGACAGTTTCCCACTAGCAAACGACCCAGACTAGGGGGGATTTTATTACTGCACTTGTTTAATTTAAATGCAGAACATATTACATTCAAAAGGGGATTATTGTATTTGCTGGCAAACAATACTCACTCCCCCCCCAAAAAATACTGATTGAAAATGGGGTGCACCTTATACACTGGTGTGTCTTTTATACCGGCAAACAGTATTTGCCAGTGCATACATGGGATGTGTCTTATACACAGGTTCATCTTATACGCTGGCAAATACAGTAGTTTAAAACAAGTAAGGATGACAGAAAGCGTTTGTCAGCGGTGGGCAGAGGTCAAGCAGACGCAGGACGAGCGGCTGGGGTGGACGGTTTATTGGCAGCCGGCAAACAGAGGGTTACAGCTCCCCCACAGATGAGCCCTAGCTCAATGTAAATAGTCCCGAACACAAAGTCACAGCGCGGTAGGCAAGTAGGTTAACTTAGAAAACAAAGGAAGGTTGCTTCACCCGAACACAAAGGTAGGTTACTTCACCCAAACACAGATAAGAGTCCTCAGCCAGCAAGGAGGCAGGATGCGGTCACTGGCGGGAGGAGCTAGGTCCAGACGCAGGCGGAGGAGAACACGGAAGGCCGACGGTTGTTGCTCCGTGATTCTCCCCGCCCAGCGCCCGACCTAAATAATCCTCTGGACCAGCAGCGACCAATCCGGCGCAGGCCTGCAGCTGAGGGCTCTGAGGGCTCCAGAGTAAAGGATCTCTCATGGAACAGCAGTGTCAGGATCACCATAATATATCTGATTCCTTGGTATGGCTGCGAAAGCTGGAGACTGAAGACTTTCATTCCTTTATTTGACAAGACTCCCAAATCAGCTCCCCTTTCCAAATACATATTCAGCCGCCTTGTATTCCCCTCCTTTATCCATTCCCACTGACAAAAAGAGGATGTCTGTTTCTCTTTTAGCCGATCCCTCCCCTCTAACTTCATATAGCTTACTCAGGATTGCTCATGTGCTCTGTTGTGTTGTTGCCTGCTTTCAGCTCATTTCCAACTTATGGCAACCATAAGGCGACCCTATCACAGGGTTTTCTGGGGCTGAGAGCGCGTAACATGGCCAGTGGACTTCCATGGCCAGGCTGGGAATCGAACCCGGGTCTCCAGGGTCCATAGTCCAGTGCTGAAAACACTTTGCCAGGCTGGCTACCACTGCCAAAATTCCATTCCTCATCATATTTCTACACCTCCAGAATCCCTTCAGGCAGGTGTGGGCCCTCCAGGTCTGATGAACTAAGACTCCCATCATGTCTGGCCAATCTAGAGGGAGGACTGGCCAGACTCACAAGGACCACTGAGAAGAGGAGTTGAGGTCTCCATCCCAGCCTTCAGAAGTCCCCTATGACTGGGATGATTTGGGATACTGATCCCAATCGGGAGAGCACTGTTACAAAAACTGTGATTACTGCATTATAAAACAGAAATGATCATCAGTGAGGGAGCCTTACCAAGCGAGGCCACAATCCCATGGGTCTCCTCCATGACCCGTGTGTGCAGGGCTCTCTGACTGGGATCCAAAAGAGCCCACTCCTCCAGGGAGAAATGGACAGCCACGTCCTCAAAGATGATGGGGCCCTGGAGGTAAAAGAAAACATTTCCTGCTCACATTTCACACAAAGGCTGTCAAGGCATGTAGTGCAAGAGGCCTTTAAGACTGAAACCTCCCTGTAGGCTGTTTGACAGATTCATTAGCAGAGGCACCCTGCCTCCCAAAACGAGATGTTGGGAAGCAGGACAGCACTATGGCTTCCATGCTTGGATTGCTGGATTCCTAGATGCCTCTGGTCAGCCCAGGTGGGAACAGCAAATCTAAATCACTTCTGTGGGGAACTGTTATTCTTGCATGTGACTGGAACTGCATCTAGTTACCGATGTTCTGGAACTGCAGCGTATTGCCTATTCAAGAGACGTCCATATTCTTTTAAGCTATCTAGCCATGTCTTTTATCATAACACAGAGATCGTAACTGCCCTCTTGAGTTCCAGAACATTGATACTGCAATGCTGGAAGCGTAATCCAGGTATTCACCTGTGTGATAACTGACAGAAAATTAAACCACACTTGCACATTTGAAAGAGTGATGCATCAACCTATTTTGCAAATGGACTTAAATTCAAGGATTTAGCCTGCTTTTTCTGAAATTTATGAGCAATTTCTCTTTTTAAACTCTACTTATTCCTTATTGCTGGAAAACCTGCCAAGTAATGTGTAATTCTTTTTGACAGTTTTGATATTTCCCATATTCTATATTTTTGAAAACTTCACATCATTCCATTAAAAATAGGAAATATATCTACTTCTTTTTTCAAAATCCAAAACAAACTGAAACCAAGAGCTCTCAGGGAGGTAAGCCTGCAATCAGGGACGTCCAGGCTGTTCCTATCCTCTTCTCCCAGGAATCCTTCTCCTTACCTCAACTGGTTCCGCTCCATCACAAACAGGAAGTGGGAACTCAGCACTTCTTGGTGGCTTCTTCCCAGATTCTGTGGGAGAGACGAAGGGGCAACGGGAGAGATGTTCACATAGGTTTGCCTCAGAGGTTACAACTACAATCCTACATCAAAATTTGCAAGGAAGGTCCCCCTTTGAACATAGGAGCATTTCACTACTGTGGACAGAACCCGGAGTCATCCCACTTGTCTCTTCATCCTGGAGAGAACCTTGACAGACTGGAGAGCTGGTGCAAGCCTAACAAAATGAATTTCCACAGGGATAAACGTCACGTGCTACATCTACGCAGGAATAACAAAATGCACAAATGTAGGAGGGGTGATGCTTGGCTTGCAATTAGTACATGTGAAAAGGATTTAGGATCTTAAGAGACCACAAGTCAAACAGGAGTCAACTGTCAGAGGCAGCAGCCAAAAAAGCCAAGGCAATTCTGGGCTGCATCAACAGGAGCACAGTGTCCAGATCAGTTCTGCTGCTCCATTCTGCTTTGGTCAGACAATGGCCTAAACATTAGGAAGAACTTCTTTTTCTTCTAAGTGCTGCTCAACCACACAATACATTGCCTGAGAGGGAGGTAGAGTCTCCTTCTTTGGAGTTTTTTAAGTAGAGGGGGATAGCCATCTTCCAAGAGTGCCATAATTGTGGATAAAAGGGTATAAAACATAAAAAAGTATAAAAACAATGAGAAAAGCTAACAACAATGAAATAATATAAAAATTATACACAGAACATGATGAGCGAGCTGGAAAAAATATAACGATCAGAGGACAATCCTCTAAATCTACCCCATGAGGAATACTAATTAACATTTTTATTTAATATAAGATAAATAAGCACGAAAACCAATAGCTGAACAAAGAAGGCAGTACTGAAGAATAAATATAACACAAAGGAATAATGAACTCCATGATTTCAAACAGATAAAGGTTTCAGCAATATCAGACAAACAGCCCATTAATAATAAAAAGTAGCAGCAGAAAGGGTGCTCTCCTCACCAGATATATCTGTGAAGGTGCGGGGAAACAAGAGAAAGCCGTTCTCTCGGGATCTTAAAATTCAGGCGGGTCATTCAAGATTGTTTGGACCTGATCCATACAAGGCTGTGTGGGTGACAATCAGGACTTCTAATTTCACCTAAAAACCAACTGTTTTCCATTGATTGTAATATCCAATCCCTCCACTGAATGGCAACATTTGGCAACCAAACACAAAGAAGATTGTGCCCAGAGATGGGGTCTCCTTACTGTCATGTCGGCCTTCCCCATGACATGAATTGTAATGATAATTGTTTAGGAAATATGTTAGTCTTTACAATACTCTATGCCACAAGCATATTGTAGAGATCATATGTAGGCAGCGTATGTATAGAGAGAATGTAGATCCTTGGAGGTTATTATGTAGTGCTGAGTAATGCCCTATTGCCCATGGAACTGTGGAACTATGAAAATATGTACTCTGTCCGACCAGCTATTTCGTGAGCAGGTCTAGTTAGTAAGTGCTGTTAATCATGTTTAGAAGGGTTATTGTGTACCTCGCTTAGTGGAATATGTACATCATAGTACATGTATGCTGGTTGCATAGAGTGTAAGTATAAATAATTACTCTTCTGTTATTGTCACAGGTGCTGCTATATATTGGGCAGGCATCATTAGTACTTGCTATTAATCTTCTTTAATGGGGATAGTGTATACCTTGATAAGCTGGGAAACTGAAGGTAATAAACAGAGCAGTTCTTTGGAGGTGTTAGATGGGGCCAAATGCACAAATTGGCTTTGAAGGTTGTTTTATGACCTAACTCAAATCAGTGAGGGTTGAGAGACAGTTGGATACAGATCAGGATCAAAGAGAAACATGAGGAGGGGCTTAGGGAGCTGGGTATGTTTAGTCTACAGAAGAGAAAGTTAAGAGAGGACATGATAGCCATATTTAAATATTTGAAGGGGTGTCATGTCAAGGAGGGAGAGGGCTTGTTTTCCACTGCTCCAGAGACTAGGACAAGGAGCAATGGATTCAAGCTGCAGGAAAAGAGACTCCACTTGAACCTCAGGAAGAACTCCCTGACAGTCAAAGCTGTCCGGTAGTGGAATATGCTGCCTCGGAGTGTGGTGGAATCTCCTTCTTTGGAGGTTTTTAAGCAGAGGCTGGATAGCCATCTGTGGGGAATGCTTTGATGTATGTTCCTGCATGGCAGGGGGTTGGAATAGATGGCCCATGTGTTCCCTTCCAACTCTATGATTGTATGAGGATGGGCTGAAAGAAATGGCATAAGACAGGCAGGAAGGGGGGGTAATAAAAGGGAAATCAAACGGGGAGACAGTGTTGGGTTTGAGGGTGTTCCTGCATGGCAGGGGGTTGGACTGGATGGCCTGTGTGGTCTCTTCTAACTCTACATTTCTGTGATTCTATGATTCTATGATAACATCAGAGACCTGTTGAATTAATAAGACATGTAAATTCAATCAATCAATGTAAGACAAGCTGAATAATTATTGCTTGGACCTAAATATTCCTCGTTTGGAGAACGGTGGTCAATTTCTGCCTCTCAAGTAATGTCTGTACTCAATCCGGACTTCCAATAAAAGAACTTTTCTGTCTGCGTGTACTTCTATGTTTCTGAGCGTTCACAATGGAAACGGTTTAGAGCCATACACAACACTTACCTTGAAATGCCGCAGCCCCGTCTCGCTCCTTCCAGTGGGGACTCTGGAGAAAGTCTGATGGAGACTGCCCCGGTGAAGGGAGATCAGGATGAACTTCCACATAAAGATTTCTGGCCTGAAAGAGCAGGGAGAGGTCCAAATTCAATGTGGAGGCAGCTTAGAAATTGATTAAAAAACCGTCTTCCAAGATTTGAGACTTCTGTGCACAACATCATAAGAAAATATTAACCATCCTAACATAGTTTACCCTACAGAGGGGGAGCGAGTTACTTCTGGGTCTGGATGGGCGCACATTCCACCCCTGAACCCACAGAAGGGGCACATGCCACACCACAGGGAACATGGACTAGGGAGTGAGACAGCAGTAGAGGGTGAGCGACTGGAAAAAGGAGCAGACAAGCCAGCTTCTGCTTCTTTCCCCATACATGCTTCTATATTGGATAAAAGATTAATACATTCAATCCATCCATCAGTACCAGCTTTAGAGACATCAAGAGGAAATGCTCTCACCTGTTCTTCTTGATTCTCGTTCTCAGCCTGACTCAGAAGGAAACCTTCCGCCAGGGCTACCGCCTGGGAACAGTTCTCCGCCCCACATTCCCTGACCCAGCTCCCCAGCTCTGGGGGCAGGATGCTCAGGAACTGCTCCAGGATCACCAGGTCCAGGATCTGATGTCTGGTCTGCTCCTTTGGCTTCAGCCACCGGTGGCAGAGATCATGGAGGTGACTGCAAACCTCTCGGGGCCCCTGGCCCTCTTGGTAGGAGAACTGCCTGAAGCGCTGACGCTCCATCTTTGAGCTGCCTGTGTCCTCACTCAGGAACTTCTGCATGGTTCCTTCCCAGAATTCCCCATGGCTCTCATCACTGATGTTATTGAAGTCTCTTCCTGTCTTGTGTCCAGCTGAGCTCAGCTTATCCAATGAAGTGGACCAACGTGACTTCTTCACCCTCTCCTCTCTCACGGAAAAGAATCTCTGACCTTGCTCTGCTTCAGAACTCTGCAATGCCAAGATGTTAAGAATTATTGTACTACAGATGCAAGAAAAGAGGTAGAAGATTCTGCACAAAACCAGATCTCCCCCGTGAATGAAATGAGCAGAATCAGGTAAGAGAACTGGGGAAGCCTTTCCCACTAAGGGCCACCAAGCAAAGCTTTGTTTCAGTGAGGGCCAGAAGAGGCTGCCTCCTTCCTCCCCAGTCTCTGTCTCTCTATTTCCTGGCCCTGCCTCCCTCCCTCAGCCTTCCAATGAGCCCCCCACTTCTCTGTCACCCAAAGGCCCAACTCACACCATCCCTCTAGGATGCCTTCTCTTCCTACTCCATTCTCCCTATGTCTCTTCTACACAAAACTCTGTGACATTTCGGTAAATGAAAGCTTTCCCTTGGTACACAAATTCTTCTGAACTTTAAGTTTCAACAACCAGTCCTTAACTTGAAGTACTACATGGAGGTACAGTACTAGAGGTACTGAATTTTAAGTAACTCTGTTTATAAAGAACCCTGAAGACTTCCCACAAAATATTACTGGTAAATTATTTTAGCAGATGGAGGTTCTATTTCTAATAGCCCTAACTGACAGATGCCTCACTGGAAAGGAGTAACAGTTTTCATAGGACAAAATCCTGCTCTTCAGGAGTGACAAAGTGTGGCACCCCACAGAAATCCAGAGATGCCAGGGGTCAGAACTGGCAGCCCACAGAGCTCCTCTTCCAATCCACCCCTCCTTATTCCCTTCTCTTGGAGGGCAGAGCAGCAAGTGGTGCACGCTGAATGCCATTTTGCTGTATGTTCTGCAAAACGTCAGCCCCAAATCCTGTGTATTCAAGAAACTACTGCCTCTGTGTAGAGTAAAAAGGTAAATGTCTGTTTAGAAGCACAAGGTCACTGTTTACTTTGGGCCACGCAGCCACCTAACCTCAGACAAAGAAGACCCACATCTGGTAGAGGAGAAAACACAAACAGATGACTTAAGAAGACAAGGAACCCACTTTACACGGGTAGGACAGCCCAAGCCCTACAAACAATTCCAGCAATTTTCTGCAGCCTAAGGGGTGGATCCTCCGATGCCAGACAGGCAGGGGTGGTTCCAGCTGCCTCTCAGAGAGAACCAGGGAATCCCTCCTCCTCCCCAGGGCATCCGGAGACTTCGGTCCCGTCGCCAATTTTGGAGAAAGATTCCGCTGCCAGTCCAGCCAGCAGCGGCGGGAGGAAGGGGGGAGTGGGCACGGGGGGGCTGTGGCACCGAAAATGCCATCCAGGCGCCTCCCCCCCCAAAGGGTGCCCAAGTCCCTCTGGACTCTGAGGGGAGACCCCCTCCGGCCCCCTCCCCCTCTTCCCTCCCAGGCCTCAAAGACAAAGGGAAGGAGACCCAAGGCGGGAACCGAACCCCTTCCAGGACTGCCCCCGGCTCAGCCCCCTGCGATCGCCCTCTTTGCCTGGAGGGGCGGCTATTGGGGGCACCTCCTCCCCCTCCTCCAGGAGCCCCTCTCCCCACGGCCGCCCCACGGCCCCCCCGCAGTCCTGCGCCTTCCCCTCTGCCTGCCCTCCGGGGCTTTTCCCTCCCTTCCCCTGTTCGCTGACACAGACAGACAGTAGGCGGCTCCCCAGGGCGCTGGCAGAACACATTACCCGCGGGTTGTGGCCGTTTCAGGGACGCCGTTCTGTACCAACCTCGGAAATATCCCCCGCCCGCTTCCTTCCCCCCACGCGGCGGCACTTAAGGGCAGCGTTGGGAAAATGGCGGAGGCGGCCGCGGGGGGTTGTGGGCGTTCCCGGCCCCCTCGGCGGACGGGGAGCCGCCGTTTCGGGGCTGCGCGGGGCTCCCTTGCAACCGGGAGGCTCCGGGGGCGTTGGAAAGGCCCCCCCCGGGCCCTTTGGGATGTTGTGTTTTCCATTCCGAAGGGGACGAGTGTAATGGCGTGTGGCGCTTGCGGGATTCTCTCCCCTCAGGAAGGGCTGGACACCAACTGGGGGCTTGGCTGGAGAGGGAAATGGCGGGGATCCCCCCTCGGGTCACGGAGGGACCCCAGTTCTCCTCCCTTCCTGCCCTGTGTCCGTGTAAGGTGGGAGGGGTGGGAGTGCAGCCTTGGCGTCGGGCAGGGGGCGCCGAAAAGGTTTTGGGCTGCAGATGCCATTCTCTCTCGTCATTGGCTACGGTAGACGGGGATGATGGGAGCTGCAGTACGTAGGGTCTTCCAAAAATCTCCCCCGCCCCCCTCGCTCCCTCCCTGCCTTCCTCCTCCCGGGCTGCAATTCCCAAAAGCCCCTTCCCCGGACACAATGAGGAGGGATTAATGGGAGCTGCAGTGTTTCCAAGAATCCATCCAGGATCTCCCTTGTGCCCCTGCCTGCCTTCCCACCCCCCCGGGAGGTTGTCTTTGCCTGCAAGTCCAAATGCCCCTTCGCAGGACTCAGTCAGGAGGCGCTGATGGGAGCTGCGACGCTTCCAGTAAGCCCACGGGATCAGCCTGGGACCCCTGCCTGCCTTCCCACCCTCTAGTCTGGCTGCCTACAGCCTGCGGCTCCGCAAAGTCCCTTCCCAGGACGCAATGAGGACAGGCTGATGAGAGCTTCAGTACATAGGAACTTCCAAGAATCCACCTGGGATCCCCCTCGGACCCCTGCTTGCTTCCCCTCTCCCGCAGTTGTACCATCTACACCCTGCAGCTCCCAAAAGCCCCTTCCCTGGACACAATGACGGGCTGATGAGAGCTTCAGTACAAAGTAACTTCCAGGAATCCACCTGGGATCGCTCTTGGATCCCTGCCTGCTCCTCCCCCCAGTCAGGCTGCTGAGGTGCTGCAGCTCCCAAAATCCCCATCCCAGGATGCAATGAGGAGGGGTGGTGGGAGCTCCATTACATAGGAGCTTCTAGGAACCCACCCGTGGTGCCCCTTGCTCCTCGGCTTCCCTTTCTCCCACCAGTCTGGCTGCCTATGCGCTGCACCTCCCATAAGCCCCTTCCCAGGACACAATGAAAAGGGGCTGATGACATAATAGAGAGGTCAGCATTAAATAATCTTCAGCTTAAAACGAGAAAAACTGGAGCAAGACGGAATACTTTTAAATTGGTTTCCTTACAGGCAGTTAACAGAAAGATTTCAGATGGATTTAAAGACACGTGGAAAAGAAATAAAGGAAAAAACTGGAGTGATTAAATGGCTGTTTGAAAATCCTCCTCATCTATTAGCTCATATTAGTCAAGAAATATTGCATCAGGAGAAGTATGAAGAAACAGTTAAAGAAGTTATGATTCTATGGGCACAGAATATTGGACATACAATTCAATTAGACTCCTGGGAAAAGAGCTGGAAAAAGACAAATTTACAGCGGCCCAGAGCCTGAAAGAAAATTACTATAAGATGTTTCATAGATGGTACCTGTCACCAGATAAATTAAAAAAGATCTATAATACAGGTACTGGACTCTGTTGGAAATGTCAGAAAGAGGTGGGCACGATATGTCATATGTGGTGGACATGTTCAAAGGTCAAATATTGGGCTGAAATACACAACAAAATTTATGCAATACTTAAGCTACAGTTTGCTATGGCTCCTGAAATGTATTTGTTAAATATGACAGATTTAGTAGACGGTACTAATATAAAGAAATATTGGAGAATATTATTATATATGATAACAACAGCACGTATTGAATATGCAAAGGTATGGAAAACACAGCAAATACCTACAATAGAGCAATGGTGGGGAACCTTCATTGAAAACAAAAACGCTGATATGGTCTCTCAAAGATTAAAAGGGAAATCAGATGATGAAATTCAGAAAGAATGGCAAATTGTAGGTAATTGCTGGGTGATGGATAGAAGTCTGTAATTCATGGTATTATGTATTAAAAAGTATGAGATGATTACGGTGGTTATCATTAAGCTGGAATATGGAGAATGAAATGCAAGATCCAACATGTAAAATAGCTGTAAAATGCAGTACAATGATAAAGCTGTGGTAAGATATTGAAAATGAAATCCAGATCAGATTGGAAGAATCAAGAAATGTTTCAGGAGAAATAACAACAACAAATTATTGTTTTATTTGTAAATTTTTAATAAAATGATTTAAAAAAAAATGAAAAGGGGCTGATGGAAGCTGCAGTACATAGGAACTTCCACGAATCCTCCCAGGATCCCCATTGCACCCTTACCTGCCTTCCCACCCCCTCGTCAAGCCGCCAACACACTGCAGCTTCCAAAATCACCTTCCCAGCACAGAATGAGGAGAGGATTATGGGAGCTGCAGTACTTCCAAGAAGCCACACGGGCTCCATCGAGTTTAACCGTGTAGCTTTCCTGCCCTATATTTTCCAAGAAGACATTGAAAGTGTGACAGTAACAGTATTTTTTATTGAATGATAGAAAATTTTTCTCTCATCTTTCATTATGATATTATTAAGTGATTATACCCATACGGTATAACTCCCACATGGTCCTCCATCATGCTCCACCTCCTCCTCTTCTCCCGTGACTGCAGGTGATTGCTGGAGATGCTCCTGAACTGTTAATTGAAAGAGAGAGAATAACCCCTGTGCGAGTCCTCTTCTTTACTCACAGGAAGAGCTTGCAGTTGAGACCACCACAGTCAACAGCGTGGCTGCGGACGGGCTGCTGCTTCACCTCCGCGGTGCTTGGTGCCCTGGTGATGGAGATGCCCCCACAGGAGAGGCGCTTTCTTCCATCTTCATCACCTAGCATCCCGAGGTTATGGTTACCGGGGCTGGCGTTTGCGGCTCTGCAGGGGAGAGGTAATGCTGACAGCCATATCCTGTACTTCCTGTCACCTTGCGCTTCCGAAGGTCGGGCTAACCCACAAGATTCTTCCAAAGTGCTCTCGTTAATAAAGGCAGCCATGAAATATATCCGGTCTCAGGATTTCATTCATTCCCTCCCCCACTAGATGATCAGGGCCAGCACTCACCATCGGTACCGCTGGGTCCTGGTCGGGGGTGGCTGACTGCGGGAGCAGTGCCTGTATCTTCCCCACCCTCGGAATAACGGAGGGAAGCTTCCTGTCTCCTCACCCTGCATGCGGCTGAATTAAAGAGCAAAGTCTCGCACCTCCCTCCTGGCCTCGGCATCGTTCGTGGCTGGAGAGCTGTGTGTGGGCTCATCAACTTGGTATCACATTGACAGCACCATCTCCAGCAATGGGAGAAGCCATAAACCTTCTCCCCTCTCTGGAACATTGGGAAAGCCCTTTTTGAATTAGGAAACGTTTCGAGGACGTTTCTAAGGATTTGGGGATTAGGACTTCTTTCCCTCTCCATCATCTTAATTAAAAGCTAAGACCCCTGCATGGCAACTTACCAACAGGATGCTCTCTTGGGCTCCCCGCCACGGACCTCTTTGCCTTTGCCTGTGGGAATACGTGTGAAGGAGGACTCTGCGTTAACCAGGGTGATACGCTCGGCATCCTTTCTTGCCAAGCATTGTGCCCAGGGTAATGGGAACTTCCTTAGGTGAGTAGACAAAAAAGTGAACATGAAAACAGATTTAATCTTGTCACGATATTAATAATTATTAATATTAAAGTGACAATATTAAAACACTTCAAATCTCTAGTTAACGGAATAAAAGGCAATTAAAAAACAAAAAGCTGTTAAAAGCAGTTCAGTTTGAAACAAAACAGTATCCCTAGCCTGTTCTTTAAAAATTTTCTGTATTAAAACCTGGTTGTATTAAAAAGGGGGTTGCCTGCTGCCAGAAGGACAGGAGGGAGGGGCCCATTCCTGCCTCTGGGAAAGGAGTTCCAGGGTCTGGGGGCAGCCACTGAGAAGGCCCTCTCTCCCATTCCTGCCAACCATTCTTGTGAAGGTGGTGGGACAGAGAGAAGGGCCTCCCCTGATGATCTCAGGGCCTGAGCAGGCATGTACAGGGACATGCAGCTGATAGAAATGTAAATATTTCGATCCTGCCCTTTATTGGAAGATTTTGGGGTGGCTTACAATAAAATCCATACAAAACAACAAATGCCGTGGCTCCTCCACATTTGCGGGAGTTCAGGGCGCAGAGCTTTTGTGAAAGTGGAAAAATCACGAATAACTCCCCCACCCCGTAGTCTCCCTCCCTTTAACTTCCAGGGCTCTGGTGCAGGAGCTTTCCTTCTCTGCACCCAGGCCTGAGGCAAAGGAGTGAGGTGGGGAGCTCTGGAGGGGAGAAGGAAGGAACATGTGTGCTCTCCTCCTCCATTGCTTTCCCTTTTGTCTGGTTGTGATTTCTCAGTACCAGGACGGAGGCAAAGCAATGGGAATGGAGAGCTCCGGAGGCCACAGGAAAGCATGTGTGCATGTCTTTCCCAGCCCCATTGCCTTACCTTTCCCCTCGGTGCAAGTTCATAGTACTGGGTAGAGGCAAAGCAAGGAGTGAGGACAGCTCTGGAAGGGACAAGAAAAGCAGGCACCAATCTTCTTCTGCCTCATTGTCTTACAATTTGCCTTGGCATGCTTGCCTTCTTTCTCCGCAATGGCATAACACAATGGAGGAGGGGAGGCAGGCACCTCACAAATAAACTTGTGAGATTCAAACTTGCAAATATGGAGGGAGAACTGTTATTACAAATGTTTAAAAGATTAAAAATATATTAAAGAGCTTTTTGTTTTAAAACTTAAAACTGATTCAGTAATAGAGCTAAAATTTAAAACTGACTCAATCATAGAGTCAGTTTTAATTAGTAAATTTCTTCTTTGCCTCAGTTTTCTCCTAAAAGGATAGAAGTACCCAACCTGGGGTGAGAGGAGCAGGTGAGGAAGCGAGGGAAGTCCATAACAGAATAAGTAAAGAAGCAGTACAGGGATATCTGGCTAAACTAGATGAATTCAAGTTTCCAGGGCCAGACAAATTACATCCAAGGGTATTAAAAGAACTGGCAGAAGTCATTTCTGAACCACTCGCAATAATCTTTCAGAACTCTTGGAGAACAGGAGAAGTCCCAGCAGACTGGAGGAGGGCAAATGTCATCCCCATCTTCAAGAAGGGGAAAAAAGAGGACCCAAATAATTACCGCCCGGTCAGCCTGACATCACTATCTGGAAAGATCCTAGAGCAGATCATTAAACAGTCAGTTTGTAATTACTTAGAAAGCAATGCCATAATCACTAAAAGCCAGCATGGATTTCTCAAAAATAAATCATGACAGACTAATCTTATCTCTTTATCATAGGGTTACAAGCTTGATAGATGAAGGGAATGCTGTCGACGTAGCATATCTTGACTCGGTAAGGCCTTTGACAAGGTTCCTCATGACATTCTTGCAAAGAAGGTTATAAAAGAAGGATATCAACAAGCTGGAATGTATCCAGAAGAGGGCGACCAAAATGGTGAAGGGTCTGGAAGCCATGTCCTATGAAGAACGGCTTCAGGAGCTGAGTATGTTTAGTCTGCAGAAGAGAAGGTTAAGAGAAGACATGATAGCCATGTTTAAATATTCAAGCTGCAGGAAAGGAGATTCCACCTGAATCTCAGGAAGAACTTCCTGGCAGTCCGAGCTGTCCAGCAGTGTAATATGCTGCCTTGGAGTGTGGTAGAGTCTCCTTCTTTGGAGGTTTTTAAGCAGAGGCTGGATGGCCATCTGTTTGGAATGCTTTGATGTATGTTCCTGAGTAGCAGGGGGTTAGACTCGATGGCCCCTGGGTCTCTTCTAACTCTGTGATTCTATGATGGAGCTAAAAAACAAGGACAGCCTGAATAAAATCAGTTTAGCCCAAAGACTTTAATAAAAAGCCAATTTTCAACTTGGTGCCAAAATGATTCTAACATTGGTGCCAGTCGGGTCTCCAGAGAGAGAGGGAATTCCACAACCAGGGTGCCATCATAGAAAAGGCCTCCTTCCATGGACTCCCGCAACGTATTTCTCCTATTGATGGGACACGGAGGAGGGACCATCCAATAGATCTCAGTCCTTGGGTAGGCATACATAGAGAAAGATGCTCCTTTGGGTATTTATCCAGGCTGTCCCTGTCCCAGGCTATTTAGGACTTGAAATGTTATTGCAAGCATCTTGAATTCAGAATGGAAACATACAGACAGACAATGCAATTCCTCAGTAACAGCCGTTATATATCTGAATGGTTCCCAGAAGGTTTTGTAGCAGGTCCTAAAGCCTGGGAAAGGTTACTAAAAGTGGAAGTGGCAACCATAATCATAGAATTTTATAGCTGGAATAGACTCTGTGGACCATTGTGATGGAGGCTAAGCATGTGGCTAACCTGAGTGACAGGGCAGCCCTACAATAGGTTGCCATGTAACCTAAGTGGCTGGAAGGAGAGAAACCCAACCTACTGGTGAGAGGCTGAAGTTTGTGAGAGGAAGGCCTCTATATAGGGCACAGTGACTTGGATCTTTGAAAGTCCTCCAGTGAGATTTCCAGAGACAGAAGAGAAGGTTTTAAGTTATAGCTCTTCAGTCAGCCAGGGTGGCTGTCTCAATAAGCGTGCTTGTCTTCTCACAGATCCAGAGAGAGAGACAGAGGGGAAACTAATCCATTGTTGAGTTGGGTCAGAAAGTGTGACCTAGACTGGGGAATGTAGTCCGTGAGCAAAAGGGAAGCCAAAGGCCTGTGGGTGTATTTCGTTTTGTGCCTGTATATTGAGTGGGGCTATAAGAAACTGATTAAATACCTTTTGAAGTTCTGCATTGCTTGGCATTTCTTATGATAACCAATAACTTTTCCCTGTTTGCTATTTTAATAAAGCTTACATCATATTTTTATAAATTCTGGCTCAGTAGGGTACTCTTCATTAGTAACATGCTATCACAGACCTGTCAATCCTTCTGAACAACTGAGAGGCTTTATCCTTTAAATTGGTCCGTTAAATTTCTCCATTTTATCCTAGGTTTCTTTCCTCCCCAAATGAACCTTGAGAACTCTTTTTGCCATTCCTGGTTTGTCATTTTTAGTTATAGGTAGAGGAGAGAGCAGAAAGTGAGCTGTGTCTGAGAAGAAGTCGGAGTGTTTTTTACAGGCTCCTGGAGCTGTGTTTGTTTGTCTGTTTGCTCTGGCCCTGTGCTCTCCCTGAGCACACGGTATGACTAGCTAGGTGGAGGAGCTAGCAGCCGTTAATTCTAACTTACTCACTGATGAGCTGGGGGAGGAGCTAGCAGCTCTTTATATTTGATCTCGGCAGTGCCCACCTTCGGCGCGCAGTTTCACTATGAAAGCTTGGCAAGAGTTCATTGCATCAGAGTCTGTCTGCCTGTTTGCAATGTCCAGGTGGGTTTGGCACCTTGAGGGAGCAACTATAAGCACTACAGAATTGCACCCTCTGTCTTGATAGTTTGACAATAAGAATTTGGCAAACAGGAGTGTTGACATAGGTTTTACCATAGGACTTGGTGAAGGCAAAACCCAGTTTTACTTTTTCCAATTCAACTCTCTAGATTATCAAGTATGGAGGGTAAGGGAGCTGCTGTGGTCACCCACCACAGCTGTAGCATGTTTCTTTTCCTGCCGCAAGACATTCTTGGGTACACCGGCAGCAAATGCAAGCTGGTGGCCCTCCTGGAGGAGAAAGTTCAACAGCTGGAGGCTCGGGTTTTGAATCTTCATATCATTAGAGAGGAGGCTCGGGTTTTGAATCTTCACATCATTAGAGAGGAGGCTCGGGTTTTGAATCTTCATATCCTTAAGGAGGGTGAGGAGTTTTTGGATAGGGCTGAGAGGACCTTTTTGAAGATGGAGTACACAGAGTTGCTAGCAGACAAGGAAGTCAGTTCATGAAACTGGAGACAGACGCTTGGGAGGAATACGACATGCAGTAGAAAGGCAAGGTACCAAACGGAGACTCATGAGCTACAGAATCACTTCCAAGTTCTCAGCCTTATTAATGACAAAGTGGAACAGCAGGAAGAGGTAATGGAACGTCACCAAGAGGAAATCCAACATCAGCAACAGGAACTCCAACACCAGCAGAACAAAATCCAAAAGCAGCAGGACCAACAGTCTTAGCTTGAACAGAATGTTCAAGTGTGTTAGAAAATGCAGGGGGGCTTGCTGTATACATTAGCAAGACCCACAGCCTGGCTGTACTTTAAAAGCAAGGAAAAACTTCTTAAGTCCCACAAAACTGCCAGTAAATGAGGCCACCCAATGTAGGCTAAAAATCTATCTAGTTTATTGAGAAGCAAAGCTCAGGTTACATGTTTAGCAAAAAACCCTAAGTGAAATCCATAGGATACAACAGCAAAGGAACAGCAGACAGGAATACAGAGAATGCAGAATGGAATAGGACAGGGGGAACAACTGCCCCTTTTGTATAGACTTGTCAACAAGTTACACACGGTGAGAATGTAGTTCTTTCCAGACATAGCAATACATGTATAAGACATAGCAAAACTTGTTATGCACAGCTGGAAGCATGTTATAAGAACGCAGGCTGGAGAAGTTCTCAGCGAGCGCTTATCTTGACTTGTGGGCTGGAAAACAGCTAGGAATCTTTACAACTGGTTACTATGGCAGCGCAGACAAGACACAGTTAACCCTTAACGCAGTACCTGGGCAGTAATACTCAACACTCCCCTTCTTGTTTCGGAGCTGTCTTGCACGCTGGAAACTGCAGGACCTATCATCCCCAACCTGTTAAGCATTTGAGTATGATTGACAGCAGAAAGTGGTTTAGTAAAAACATCAGCCAAATTTTCCTGCGAAGAACAGTAAATCAGATTTACAACCTTGTTTTGAACAGACTGTTTTACATTTTGGTATTTAACATCAACATGCTTTGTTCTGGATGTCACCCTGTCACTTACAGCCATTTGAATACACGCTTAGAATCACAGAACACTTTCACAGGCGTGTTTACAGGTCGTTAGGTCCTTCCTTAACTCAAAAACCATACCAACTCATTACACAGAGAAGACAAGCTGGCAAACTCAGCTTGGAAGTTGCTAGAGTACTTTGTTTTCTCACTTTTCAGTAATCGGGGCCCCATGTATTTCAAACACAAAGAAGTGCTTTTGCGGTCTGATACATCTTCTGCATAATCACTATCAGAATAGCACAAAATTTTTGGCTTTTGAACAGGAGTGATACACAAACAGTGATCCATGGTCCCTTTTTAGTATTTAACCCCCTTTTTTACACCTCCATGATATTGAGTGGGCTAAATTTGCCCTCCCCAATATGTTCACGCTCAGGGCGATGTCGGGCCGACAGGACTCGGCTAGATGAAAATTCCCCTATTACAGAATGATACAGCTTTTTGTTTTAAACTTTACATCATAACTTTTTTTAAAAAAACCTTTAACCACTGGCATTTTTACACTTTTACAATCAGTCATTTTACATTTTTCCAACAGTTTTACAATTTTTTGTTTCTACTAGAAAAAAACCTCCTTCTTTTTTATTTGAACTCCAACGTAATTTTGAACTGGCCCCAGATTCTTATCTGTAATTTCTTCCCAGCTCACGGGAAAAAGTTCACCTGTTTTTGTGTGTCACAGATAAACACAAATCATCCAAACCCAAAAAGTTTTCCCCCTGTCCTGGACATATACACAGGGGTCAGCAATGCTCTGTTTGAACCCACACTCTTGCAAAGCTTTGTCTAAACACGGGTTCCAACAATGGGCTGACTGTTTCAGACCATACATTTAATCTCCAAACCGGTTTTTTTCCCCTGGACTACAAATCCATCAGGCTTTTTTAAGTAGATCTCTTCTGGCAAGTCTGCATTGAGATATGCAGTGGTGATGTCAAAGTGTGTGACCGGGGAAGGTGCACTGCAATGGCCAGCGCTAGCCTTATGGACTGCATTTTGACTGTTGGTGCAAAAACTTCATCATATGTCTGTTATCTTGGTTGCACCCACGAGCTACCAAACGAGCCTTGTGTTTGATTTCCCATCAGCAGTGGTCTTCCGCTTGTAGACCCACTGGCGATAACAATATCCCTTTTGGCAATTCACATAGGGAATACACTTTGTGAATGAATTTACCTCTGCATCACCTCCCCCCAGGGATTTGCTTGGTCCTGAGGCATACTTTCAACATCAGCAAAACTGTAGGCTCACAGTTTACCAGACAGGCACGCACTGTAGTGAAGAATATGGGGAATATCTTTTTGGAGGTTTCCCCTTTTTGTTTTTCTTTTGACCTCCTAGGAACTGGCCGGTCTGCCTGACTGCCATCACCATCACCCAAACTGCGAGATTTTTTGGCAGCTCGTTTCTGTTTTTCCTTTCCGCGAGGAGCTGCTTCCCCCTTTCGCAGCTGCCCCCCTCTGGGCTGGCTCTGGCTCAGGCTCAGATTTAACCCCTGAGGGACCAGGAACTGAGGCAGAAGGCTGCTCTGGGCGAGCGTGGGGCTCCCGGGAGACAGGAAGGAAAACCTCAAAGCTGCTTGAACACGGACCAATTTGCATGTTCCTCAAAAGTAGTTTTTTAGACACCACACAAAATTCTCCCCCAGCATGGAACCTGTACCCTTTGCAGTTTGCTTGGTACCTCAAACCTCAAACGCTGGGCTTTTGGCTCCCCCTTTTTTCCTTTGGCTTTTGGGAATGTAAACCCAGCAAAACTGCCAAACACCTTTATGTGAGCAATGGAAGGCTGCTTGCCAAACAAACCTATAAGGAGCGGTCTGAAAGACTGAACTCCAAAGCCTGTTGTGTACATAACTTGCAGTAGAATTGCCTCTCCCAGAAATTCAGAGGCAAATCTCATACAAAGTAGGCTGTGCATGAGAGTTTGCAACACTCCACCGGTTCTCTCTGCTATCCCTTTCTAAATTGAATAAGAGGCAGAGGTTCTGTACAATGCCCTTGCTTTTGAACCACTCTCATACTCTCAGCCAGAAAACTCCCCCATTGTTTGAAACGCTTTCACCTTAAATCAAATTGCCTCTCAAGATAAGCACACCCGTTCTTAATTACTTGACACACTTGATTTTTTGCTTAGCAGAAGCAAAACGTATACCTGCTATAGTCATCTACTAACAGCAGAAAATACCTGGCTCCTCCCAAGCTTTTTAGAGAAAGGACCAACTATATCTGCATGTACAAGTTGGAAAGGCGTGGGGAAACCCAACTGGTTCTGGGTCAGGAAGCTGCATGAACTTAGACTGTTTGCAAACAGCACAGTCAAGAAAAGTATCACAGGATTTCAAAGAAACCCCCTTTCGCTACTGCCAACTTTTTTACCAGGAAAGCTAGCATGTGCCATCCCTGCGATGCAGCAAATAATACATTCATATGTGGGGTTTGTTATCATACACAGCACAAACACTGTGGTGAGGCTTAACTTGTATAATTTCTCAGACAACTCTGCTACAGCACAAACAGCCCCATCTTTCAGTACTTTGCCTTCAGGTCTTGTAAACAAAACCACAAACCCACTTTTAGTCAACTCTGACACAGAGAGCAGATAGAAATCAAGTGAAGGCACATAGAAAACATTGTCTAGATACTGATCCAAAGCAGGCACATAAGCAGATCCCGCTCCCCTGACTTTTGTTTATCCCCTCCCCAGGGCCACAGTGGCAACGCTGGCTTGATTCAAAGTCTTAAACAAACCTTCACAGTTGACCAGATGCTGAGAACACCCACTGTCCAGCAGCCAGAAAACCACATCAGTGTCCTGGGAGTTTTGAAAAGAGTTTTTGCACGGCAAAACGTACGCTCCCCCCACCTCCCTGAAGCCTTTCCGCACCCCGGGCACCTCTCTCACTGTGCTTTTCCAGCGGGCAATCCCTCTTGAGATGAGAAGTAGAACCACCGTGATAGCACCTTCTGACACGTACTTCACCAGTCCCTCTGGTCTGCATTCACCGACCTGGGTAGACCTCCTGCCGGCTCCCCGGGTCTGCAGCCACAGGCAGCTGTGGGGGTTGCTGGGCATTCCTCTGGGGGCGTTTCCTCTTCCTCCAGCAGACGAGAAGTCACATAAGCCACGGTAGGTTCCTCTCTGGAACAGCCTCCAGGGGGGCAACTATATCCCCCTAGGATCCAGTGAATTCAAAATGCAAAAATCTTTGTAGTTTCAGTCAAAATTTTCCCTTTTCACGGGTGCCACAAAAGGCTCAGACAGCGCCTGCAAATGCTGCCTGACCGGCACACCTGGCCTCAGCTTTGTACTATACAGCCTTTTCATGAGGGACAATTTAGACCCAGCTGTGATTCTTACGTATATCTCTTTTAATGCTACCCACGCCTCATGAGGGTTTCTATGTCTCGGATATGCATCAGCTGGTCATCTTCAACGGCCAGGAAAAGAAGTGCCATGGCTTTTTTCTGCATCTGTGCTGTCTCGTCTGCATCTCTTGGGTATTGGAGCGGATAGTAAACGCTCCCCCGACGCCTTCTCCTCGAGAAACATTTCCATTTTCACTGACCACGCAAGGTAATTAGTGCCGTTCAGCCTCGTTAGAGGCAGGCTGCTAATTAACCTCTGCTCCATGGCTGTTCAACTCCTAGGCAGCACAAGCCTTAAAAAACACTCCACAGACAGGCACCATCAATCAAAAACTGGCCTCAAAAAACACTGGCCCCTGGCAACTCCAGGACGCACAGCGCGAGTGTAGGCTCAGCCCATAACCTGTTAAAAACACAGGGGGGCTTACTGTATACATTAGCAAGACCCACAGCCTGGTTGTCCTTTAAAAGCAAGGAAAAACTTCTTAAGTCCCACAAAATCCCGTAAATAGGCCACCCAATTAGGGTAAAAAACTATCTAGTTTATTGAGAAGCAAAGCTCAGGTTACATGTTTAGCAAAAAAAAAAACCCCAAGTGAAATCCATCAGATACAACAGCAAAGGAACAGCAGACAGGAATACAGAGAATGCAGAATGGAATAGGACAGGGGGAACAATGCCCCCCTTTTTATAGACTTGTCAACAAGTTACACACGGGGAGAATTATTTTTCCAGATATAGCAATACATGTTAAGACATAGCAAAACTTGTTATGTGCAGCTGGAAGCATGTTATGAGAACCAGGCTGGGAATTCCCAGCAAGCGCTTATCTTGACTTGTGGGCTGGAAAACAGCTAAATCTTTTAACTGGTTTATGGCAGCGCAGACAACAAGACACAGTTAACCCTTAACGCAGGACACAAACTTGGGCAGTAATACTCAACAAAGTGGCCATGAGAGAATCTGCTTGCTGAGTAACCCTGAACAAGCCTCAGAGGAGACGAGTTCTGGTGGTTGGGGATTCCTTGCTGATAGGAACAGAACCGACCATTTGTAACCTGAACAGGATTAATGGTGAGGTGTGCTGTCTCTCTGGGACCTAAATCAATGACGTAATGGAGAGGCTAATGAGACTGGTCAAGCCTATTGACTGTAACTTCCTCCTTTTGGTTCATGCCAGAACTAACGACACTGAGAGGTGCAGCTTTCACCGCATCAGGAAGGATTATGAGCTTATGGGTAGGAAGCTGAAGGACCTTGGTGAGCAGGTTGTCATTTCTTCTGTCTTCCCCGTGGAAGGACATGGTTCACTAAGGGAGAGAAGAATAGTGGAGGTCAACAATTGGCTCTGAAGATGGTGCTGCCGGGAGCGATTTGGGTTTTTGGATCATGGTCTCTATTTCCACGAAGATGGTCTGCTGGCAAGGGATGGCCTGTAGCTCGCAACCATTGGACGGAATATTTTTGCTAACAGTCTTACAAAACGGATCAGGAGGTCTTTAAACTGAGTATGGCTGAGGAGGGAGACAGTATCATTCTGGGCAAGGATTCTGTGAGAGCTGGGAAAAATAGCCCAAGTGATATAGATAGAGCAGGTCAAAGTAGTACTAGAGACCAACAGGTGGAGGAAAAGTAACTTTCGTACATGACTTCCAGGAAGGGCACATGGTCTTAAGTGTCTCTACATGAATGCACAGAGCAGGGGAAATAAGCAAGATGAACTCGAACTCTTAATACAACAAAATAAATATGATTTAATAGGCATCACTGAAACCTGGTGGGATGAGTCTCATAATTGGAATGTAAGAATAGGGAGGTATAACCTATTTTGCAGGAATAGTCCAAAGAAGAAAGGAGGGAGAGTAGCCCTATATATCAAGGATGTTTTCACCTGTGAAGAGATCCATGACTTAAATCCGGGAAGCCAAGTCGAGAGCATCTGGGTAAGAATTGAGGGAATGAGAAACAAGAGAGATGTGATGGGGGGGGGGGTTGTTCCAGGCCTCTGGGCTGGCCTGAGGACTTGGATGAGGCCTTCCTGGAGCAGATGGCCACACATTCAAAAAGGAGAGATGCAGTAGTAATGGGAGACTTCAACTATCCTGGTATTTGTTGGCAGTCAAACTCTGCACAGACCACAAGGTCCAACAGGTTCCTCGCTTGCCTTGTAGACAATTACACGGTCCAGAAAGTGGAAGAGGTTACAAAGGGATTGATATTTTAGATCTCATCCTGACCAACAGAGATGACCTTGTTGATGAGGTGGAAGTAGTGGAATCCTTAAGGGGGAGTGACCATGCTCTTTTGGAATTTGTCATTCAGTGGGAAGGAGAAGCCAAGTGTAGCCAGATAGGCATCCTAGACTTTAAAAAAGCTGATTTCTGTAAACTTAGGGAGTTGCCGAAATCCCATGGTCAAGAATACTGAAAGAGAAAGGAGTTCATGATGGATGGGAATTTCTTAAAAGTGAGATACTGAGGACACAATTTAAAACTATGCCAGTTTCCTATGGAGGAAAAATGGCAGGTATCTAAAGAAACCAGAATGTTTGACAAAAGGACTCTCAGCTAAGTATTAAAAGAAACATGTACATTGTCCTTCTATGGACACATCTCAACTTGTCAATATCATTCTTGATTTGTGGCACCCAGAGCTGGACACACAGATGAGGTCTGACCAAAACAGAATGAAGTGACGCTACTACATCCCTTGATCAGAACATTGTGTTCCTGTGGATACAGCCCAGACTTACATTGGCTTTTTGGGCTAGTGCATCATACTGTTGGCTCATGTTAAGTTTTTGGTCTACCAAGACCCCTAGATCATTTTTGCACTTACCACTTGCAAGCCAGGTGTCGCTCATCCTATACTTGCACATTTCATTTTCCCCACCTAGATGTAGTACATTTCTCCCTGTTTCAATTCATTTTGTTAGTTTTGGCCCAGCTTTCTCATCTGTCAGCTCATTCTGAACACTGATCCTGTCCTCTGGAATATTAGCTACTCCCTCTACTTTGATGTCATCTGCAAATTTGATAAGCAGGCCTTCTATTCCCTCATCTAACTCATTTATTAATATGTCCAGGCCCAGGACAGAGACCTTAGGCACCCCTCACATCACTTCTCTCTGGGATGAAAAGCAACCCTCAGTGAGTACTCTCTGTTGACATCCACAGCCCAAGACGGCTCTGTTTCTGTGTTAAGGGTTAACTCTGTTCTTGTTCACTCCGCTATCATAGTTACACAACCTGTGCAGTTCCCAGCCTGTGTCCCAGCTGCTTCAGAAAGCAGGTAAGAGAACCTGCGAGGCTCTCTCTCTTCTGCTTCCCATAACAAGCGTAATGTTATTGTTATGTCTGTTATGTCCGTTCTCACAGTGCAAATATTGTTGACTAGTTTTCCTACTTAAAGGACTGCCTGAAAACAGGCAGTATATATTCTCCTTGTGTATTATCTTTATGTACGCTCTTTGCTACTGCTGTCTTTGTCCAGACATGGACTTTACTTAAACCTGCTGAACATATAACCAAGCTTTCTTCAATAAACTGAGTAGGGTTTAGACCAAACCGGATGGCCTCATTCTCTGGCAGCTTTATGGGACTTGACACGTTTTTGTCTTGCTTTTAAGGACAGTTATACTGTGGGTCATGCTAGCATTCCAAGCATGCCCCTTGCATTTTTTCTGACACTCTCTTGGTTGAGTCTGTCAACCAATTATAGATCTGGCTAACTGTAACACTATTGAGCTGGCACTTTGCCAACTTGCCTGCAAGAATATCTTGGGGGGGGGCTTGCCAAAGCTTTACTGCAATCAAAATATACTAAATCCACAGTACTCCCCAGTGATGGACTATAGGGGAGTGGCATCCTGAGTGGTAGGTAAGCTGCGCAGCAACAGGTTGCCAGGAAACCAGAATGTCCACTCCAGAGGGAAACCCAGCCCCTCTTGTATTTATAGCAGGCACATTGGTTTGGGAGAGAGAGAGTTTTCCAGAAGAGTCAGACTGTCAGGGATGAACGTGAAGGGCGAATCCTTCAGCTAGCGCAGTTCTCATTCAGTCGAGGTGAGTTGAAGGAGAAGGGTGTTTTCCTGGGGAAAGCCTAGAAAAGGGGCAGAAGAGAAATCAACCCACTCTTAAAACTGGCCAAGAGAAAGGCCTATATTTGGGAACATAGCTTCTGGCAAAGAGGGAAGCCAAGGGGCTGTGTGTGTGTGAGTGAGCGAGCACTGTACCTTTACGCTGTTGTAAAGAGTCAAGAAGCTGTTTAAATGTACTCTGAGAATTTCTTTGAACTTAGACATATATACAAAACCAATACATGATTCTAGTTTCCCGTTTTAATAAAGATTACACTATCTTTTCATATAACGTTGGTCCCAACTGAATGACTCTCAGAGGTTATAACCATCCAGAATCACACTACCATGAATCTTTAATTGGGATTTAATAATAACTGAAAGACTTTACCTTGTTTACACAAAGGTAGTGTTTCTTGGGAAGGCAAAAACCCTGTATAAAGGAAAAAGCAAGGCCTTGTGTTGTTGTCTCCACATCCCCTTATCTACAAATTTTATAATTCTGTAAAAAGAGATGCAAGATTATTTTGTTATGACTTGTTTTTGGGAAGCCCTGCTGGCTGTTAGTAGCAATGTTCCTTTCTAAGGTTATTTTGCACTATACTGTTATAGTGCTATTATTCCACTTTCCACATCCTATGGAATCCTGGGATTTCCAGCTGAATGAAGAGCCTTGCAGTGTCTTTGGCAAAGACAAAAGGACCTGGAAACAAAGGACCCATCTTTGTCAGAAGGACAACCACCCGAGGATGATCTGTCAAGCTGACCAAGGTAGGTTCATGACAAACTCCGTAAACTCTTTTCCATGGTCCTAAAGGGGTCAGTGACACTTATAGCAAGACTGTGAGTCTGCCAGGCTGGCCATTGGCATGGTGGGTAAATCTTGGCATACGGGGCCCCCTAGCCGTGGATGCAAGGCACCAAAACTCATGAGTAATCAAACGCAGTGTCTTCTAGAAACCAAAATGCCCTGCAGGCAGACTTTTGCTGCACATCTGGAGTATTTCAAATTGGACTCTCCCCAGGGGCACATAGAGTCAGGAGCACATCTTGAAGACTTTCCCAGAGGCCTCTCATTGACACAGGGAATAGGAGCATTGACCACAGAAGATTTTTACAACACAGATGGTTCTATGGGTTCATCCCTCCATCATATCATGGATGGGAAGAGTAGGGTGGAATTACACTTTGACATCTGCTTCATTTCTAAGAAAGGTAATGGTAGGCACACAATATATAGACAAGTAAATTTTAACTGCATATTGATTCCACCACATTTGACTGCAAATCTTTCACCAAATAATTGCTATTTTATAGCAATAATTGGATTATGAAAAACATGGGATTGGTCGTGAAGAAAGGGATGTGCCACAACAGTGGATTGTCCTGATACAAAGCCTGTATTCGGGACAAGAGGCTACTGTCAGTGCAGAATATAAAGAAATGTAAGTTTCCCACAAGCAAAGCAGGCAAGCAAGGTTGCATTTGATCTCCCTATCCTTCAACTTTTACACAGAAGATATAAAGCAGTGGTCCTCAACCTTCCTAATGCCGCGACCCTTTAATGCAGTTCCTCATGTTGTGGTGACCCCCAACCATAAAATTATTTTCGTTACTACTTCATAACTGTAATTTTGCTACTGTTATGAATCGTAATGTAAATATCTGATATGCAGGATGTATTTTCATTGTTACAAATTGAACATAATTAAAGCATAGTGATTAATCACAAAAACAATATGTAATTATATATTGTGAAATATTTATTTCTAATTACAAATAAATGAAATTTTGTCTTGAAGCATGGGTAACAGTCTTAATATAACAACAGTAAACTACATTGCTACATTTTGCGACAGTATGCGTAAAAAGCCAATGTCAGTGCAAAGGTTGAGATTGCTTCTCACCAGATCAGAAATTCTCGGGCAGTCTTTGCAAAAGCACAACGAAGATCAATTATTTGTGGACTTTGAACTCAGTTTACAGCAGTTAATGTAAGCTAAGGACAAAGCAGGAAAATGGAGAAGGGGAGAGAGAGCGAAAGCAGAAAGAAAATGGATTTTTGACACAAAACACTAAGAAATAGGTTGTTGTGGGTTTTCCAGGCTTTGAGGTCGTGTTCTATTAGTATTTTCTCCTGATGTTTCGCCTGCATCTGTGGCTTCAGCTTCTCTGAAGATGCCAGCCTGTCATGAAAGCCTTCGACTTTACACTGAGAAATAGTTCCTACATGCAAATTTTAACTCTGCCACATGCTGGATGTTTCCTTACACAAAACTACTTGAGCTTCAAGTCTAATGGCAAAAACCATTTGCACCAGAGTGGGCAACTGCAGCTGTCTTTGCATGCCTCTGACCAAGAACTCTTAGCAGCCCTAATAAAACTGTGGGTGTTGCAACCACTTAACAAAACCTGGTTGTTGCAGTCACTTAAAAAAAAAAATCTCAAGCCACAGTTGCTCACTCTAAGTTACTGTATAACAAATATTTCCACTTTTAATTCTTGGGGAAAGAAAGAAAGAAAGAACCAGAAATCACCTCCCCGCGGAACAAACGCTTGGTAAGGAGAGGGCAGCTTCTTGGCTTGGCATGTGGCGTGGCGCCCTCCTGGCTGGGATGGAGAGGGCCTCGGCTTCTCTCACTGGCCCTAACGTGCACCTACCCCCCCGATTGGGCGGATTCCTGGATACTTCTTAAGCTACCATAGGCCCAGGGTTTCTCTTTATTCCCCTCTATTAATGGCACCGTGGAAACTGATTTGGGGCTAAGTGGACAGCAGGAGTAGGCAGTTTGGCTCCTTCCGAGGATTTTGGACACCTGTCCTACTCAGAGTGGCCAGTGGTTGAGGACTGTGGGACCCGTAATCTGAAATATCTGGAGGGAAATATATGTTTTCCAATGGTCTTAGGAGACCCCTGTGAAAGGATCGTTCAACCCCCAAAGGGGTCGCGACCCACAGGTTGAGAACCACTGATATAAATAAAGCAGGTTTAGATTTGAAGAAATGAGACATGAAAATTGGAGGAAGGAGCATCACTAATTTGTGTTGAGCATACCATACAACAGTGGACCCTAGGTTTTCATGTGGGTGCAGGGCACAAAAGCTTGCCAAAATAAAAAAAAAATATAATAAACCCAGTGTGCTCCCCCTCCCATTCCCTTGCCTTTTGCCTGAGGGCATGTGCCTTTTTACTCTGTGCCTGGGAAAAATGCATGTGAATAGAATGGGGTAGCCCCATGCACAGGAAAGGTGTGAACGTGTCTCCCTCTTCCTCTCCTCCCATTCCCTTCCCTTTTAGCCAAAGAATGCATTCCTTCCAGGGAAAGGGCAAGCGAACCGGAATGGGCAGCCCTGTGAAGGAAGAAGGCATGCACATTCGCTTGCCATTTGCCCGGGGGCATATGCTTTCCTTCCCTGTGCCTGGGCAACAGGCATGTGAATGGAGACGGCAGCCTCATGAGTAGCTAAGCCGTGCACATGTGCCTTCCCTTTCACATTCTCTTCCTCCCAGTCTGGGGTCTTTTGCATAGGCACATGTGCCTTCCTTCTCCATGTCCACGCAAAAGGCAAGGGAATGTGAAGTGAAGAATTGGGGGAAGGCTCATACATTCCTCCCTTCTCTGTGTGCAGGGCTTCCTGCTCCCATTTGCTTGCCTTTTGCCAAACAGCAGAGAAGGAAGGCTCGCACACCTGGGCAAAAGGCAAAGGAATGAGAGGGGGAGAATGAGGGGCAAGCAGACACTTTGCAAATAATGAAATTCATGAAGATCAAACCTGCAAACGTGGAGAGAGAGGACTGTGTTAGCAAAAAATAGCAAAGAATTTGGAGGACAAACATATTCCACACAGCTGGCATTTGTACAGTTCTCTCCTGTGTGGACTCTCTAGTAGATTACAAGTTCTGACTTTCAAGTTGAACATTTCCCACACTCCTGGCATTTAGGTGGTTTCTCCCCTATGGGGAGTCTCTGCTGGCTGACAAGGGGTCCATTCTGAGCAATACACTTCCTACACTTTCTGTCCTGGAAAGACTCTTGGGAACCATTAATATTCTTTTAAATCCTTTATTTATTGATTTTAATACAACATAATTCACAGCCAAAGCAACATACATGCAGATAAAGAAAAAGCAGAAAAAAAATTTAAGAACTTACAACTTTAAATAACATCCATTTGTATGTTCTGCCCAAAATTCTGGGCCCATCTTAGCATATATTCTTTTATAGATTCATCTTCTCAATTTTACTTTACTCATTTTTCTAACTTTTTTTCTCTAGACTTTTATTTCTAATTGTTTTGAAACAATAGACTCTTATTCTTCATAACTGTCATTCCCAAATATTTAATCCTCTTTTTTTTCAACTTTAAAAGAGGTAAGAGCAGATAATTTTCCTCTTCTGAACAGGGAGGGAGTTTACTTTATACCTGAAGCAATTTTTTTTCCACAACAGAGCCTCTTGTGAAGGTTAAGAATTAATCAGAAACTATGGGAGCACAGATTATTTCACCCAGCCTTTCAGACTTACAGCATCTCATATTCTGTACGGCAATAGGCTGCCTGAGTATTAAGCAAATAAATGACTTCTCCACCTCTTTCTACTCTGTACCAACACTCAGATTTTCTGCCTTTCTATTCTTCTTCCACTGCTTCCCAATCCCACCAATTGAACTCTTTCCCAGCTATTCTTCTGCAAAGTTCTGCAACAAGAAAATCATGTGATATGTTTCCTCCAGTCCTAATTCTTCCTCTGAGACCTTCCAGTCTTACTGAATTGCTAGAGGAAGACCATCTAGTCCCACAAACTACCAAACTTTTTAACATTTCAAAGATAAAGCACTACTCCCTTTGAGGAAAGAGAATAAATGATGTAGTGACGGGGCTGTAGCTGAAGATAAAGTAGCAGTGCAGGAAGAACACCAAGAATTGAAATCTCTGAGGTCACATGTATGGCATTCAAGCATAACACAGGATCTGGCAGTTATAGTTTTTACCCACACTCATGAGAATCCAGGAGAGTAGGTCTCAACACAGTGAAGATTTCCATATGTTGTTCTAATCTTACCAGAAATTCAACATGAACCAGTAATGTGATAGCAACATCAAAAAAAACAGTGCGATCCCAAGCACAGACAGACTACCGGAAAAAACAGTACAAGTCTATGCTCCTTCGGTCAGGCCTCGCCTAGTGTACCCTCTCCGGTACTGGACATTGTGGCTTAAGAAGGTCATTGACAAGCCGGATCACAAACAGAGCAAGGAAACCAGCATAGTAAAAGGTGTCGAAACTAAAACCTGTGAGGAAAAATCGAGAAAATTACATATAGTTTGCTGGGAGAAGAGGTACCAGGACAATCAGATTTAACCATTTGAAGGACTGTCACGTGGAACGTAGAGTGACTTTGTTTTCTGCAGTTCTAGAGAATAGAACATCAACTAACGGATACAAATAAAAAAAAGGGGGTTCCAAGAAAATATGAGAGACGACCAATGGAACAGCTATTTTAGAAGGTGCTCCGTTCTCCCTGCAACTCAAGTTTCCAACAAGAGCCTAGATAGCCACACGTCATGAATGCCTTAGCGGCATTCTACCTGGAATGCTGCGGGTAGAATTAAGGAGTCCTTCGCTTTGATTCACGTCTATTATTCATGTTCATATTCTCGGATAACTCCACAACTCCGACTAGGAAGCAAAGCATTTCCCACATTTCAAGTGTTTGTAATGTTTTTCCACCTCAGTAAACTCTCTAGTGTTTCACAAAGAAAGAACAAAAATTTAAGTATGAGCAAATATTTAAATTATTCTCAGCATTTTTAATGGTTTCTCTTCTGTACGGAGTTTCTGATTCCTCACAACAGATAATTTTTAAGAAAAACATTTTAGGCATGCTTGGGATTGTTTTAGTTTCTCTTCGGTGTGGATTCTCTTGTGAATCACAAGGTCTGAACTGCTAGCAAAACATTTCCCACACTCCTGGTTTTGCTATGGTATCTCTCCTGTGTGGATACTCCTGTGCTTCACAAATGTGAACTGCAAAGAAAAAATTTCCCACACTCCGGTCATTGATATAGTTTCTCTCGCGTGGATTTGTGAATCACAAG